>VZTR01013701.1:792043-819757 GCA_013400775.1 Chaetops frenatus | reverse complement strand
CGGGGACGGCGGGGAGCGGGCGGACGTGGAGCCCTGAGGCCTCGCAGCGGCAGCGAGTGGCGCTGGGCGGTGAGCGGGCCGTGCCCGGGGCGGTGTCGGGGACCCAGCCGCCGCGCTCCCGAGCCCCGCGGGCGGGCGGGCTTGGCTGCCGCATGGCCCAGGGCTCCCCAGCAAGGTCACGCCGCTGCCTTGGAACCGCGGGGAGAGTAGCAGAGTCCACCGGCTTCCCTGCCGGAATTCTCCGTCGCTTCGCAAGGAGGTGGCAGGGTAACTCGCCGCTGCGGAGCGACCGCGAAGTTTTTGACCCCGGCGGTGGAGCGGGACCAGTGCTCGCAGCCCCGGAGGTGCTCTGGGAGAACGGGAGTAGCAGGAGTCGTGTCTCTGCCCTCGCCATCATCTGGAACTCCTCAGTCACGGCTGATAGAGCCGGTCGGTGCTGGGGACGGTCAGCTGAGGGTTTGGAAGAGGAGTGAGGCTGCCAGGGCTGTGCTTTGAAACAGAACCGTTCCTGAGTCCCTCGAGTCGAGATCACGGAGATACCGTTGATACGAGCAGAACTTTGATAGGCTTTGGGGTGAACTTATACCCAAATGTTCGTTCTCTAGTGGTTTTGGAAAGCAGCTTCGTGAGCTACAAATGGTTTTTCAGTATCTGTAAAGTACTTAAATACCCTGGTTGATCGTGTGGTGTCAGCCCTGACCCTTCCAGAACACCTCAGGGTAAAGGAGTAGGTACGCCAAAAGGGCATGCACATTCCTTCTGAGGCCTTGAGGCCTTGGGAAGGATTTAGAAAGAGTGAATTCGCTGAGGATGTTACATTTCGAAAGCACTTTCTGTCCAACGTTCTGAAACACTTCAGTGATCTCTCCTTGTTGGTTCTCCAAATTCCTCCCTTCCTCCTCATCTTGTCTTTTATCTCCCCTTCCTTCTGTTAGCCCAGATCCTACCTCAAGTTTATTTTTCAAAAAAAAAAAGAAGTCATCTTTTTATCTAATAGTGAGTTTACGAACCTTATTCTCTTCCAGGTGAGTACAACTATGGTGTCGTAAGATTTCATTCTTTCTGTCCTCTTACATTATGAAAAAGCTCTTAAACACCTTATTGTTAGCAATCTTCTACCAGTAAAAGACTTGCTTTTTTATTATAGGATGTGTCTGAATCATATTGTAACCTCTGGCCCCCTGTTCCTTCTTGTGACTGCACGTGTCCTTTGGCTGCATTGGTTGTGGGAAGCCGTACCACTGAAGTGCCACATGTCCCTGCCCCTGTCACCTTCCTGCACTACCAGGCTCTTCCTTAGCATTCTGCTGCGTCAAGCTGGAGATCCTTCCTGCAAGCTGTGGGCAGGAGTCACCTGTTTCTCCTCTCTTTGTTCCTCCCACACTTCAGCTCATCCTGGGTTGTTCTTGCTTTTTCCTGACTGCTTTGTTTGTATTGTGCCAAAGCAACAGGACTGAAGCATGTATGCACTAAAGTGTTACAGGCAGTGACTCTGTCACCAAGAATCTTACCTCTTCCTAAAACAGCTGGACAGTCACCCTTCTAAACTTTTCAACTAGTCCATTGTCTTCCTTGTGCCTCTAAAGACAGTTTGGGCTTGTTCTCTGTGTAGAAGGTATGCTTGGGGAAGATTTCCTTGAAAAGCTGTGAAATGCTTTTTACATCCACAGAACGTACATTTAAATTGTTTGATTTGCATAGGGCAGAAATGCAGCTGCAGATTACTGTAGCCCAAGCTCATAAGAGGAAATGGGAATAAAGCCTCAGACTCTCAGAGCCAGTTCTGTTAGTCCTCTGTCTTAACAAGGAGGGCATCCTCCGTGTTACGGTGGCAGGACAGGCTCAATCCGACTACACTGAAGAAGGAAGAGACCAAAGTGTAACAATGTGACAGGGCAGCTTAACAAAACCTTGTGCCAAATGAAGACATGAGGCAATTAGTCTCTGCTGTCTTCATTGTCTTTAACACTAAGGAGGGAGAGAAAAGTTTCCGCAAGAAATAATTTTTCTGTCTATTTGAATTTTAGACGGAAGTGAGCCATATTTCTAAGGTGAACTTGTAATGGTTGAATATCTAGTGAAATAATGACTCTGCAAGAATCGAGCTGCTGAAAAGATGAGCAGGGAAGAAGGGACTTTTAGCTGGACTACCTTAACTCTTCCACTTGTGGGTTTTTACTTTCTGTATGTGTGTGAATCAGCTAATTTAAATGCTATCCTTGAAGGATCGTGCCCCTTTAGTCAACCTGTGAGAACTGAGGAACACACGAGCCTCCTACAGAAGTCTTCCAGGAAGAGCAAATAAGGTCAGGCTTCACGTACTGAGTCTTTGAAAAGTTGCAGGAGAGTTTGTTTTTAAGCCATCTTCCTATGTTGCAACAGATTTTTGGGATTTTTACTTTCCCAGTCTTACCCTTTTTAAAGTCACCTGTCAAGAATATTAGAGTGTATTCTCTCCCATCTTGTTTCCTACATACTTCTCTGGAGTCATTGTTTGAGTCACTTCTCAAAGATTTGCACTGCATCTGGTAAGGTGAGACCCTTTCAGAGGGTTCTTTTAGGAGATAAGAACCTAAAAGATATTTTAGGAAATAGGGGCACAGTTCAAGTCTCCCTGTTCAGGTGAATCTGTTTATTGCATTTGGCTGAAAAATTATATCCATGCTATTTGTGCTGCTTGGGGAATCTGCAAATACTCCCCATAAATCTGATTAATCTCACAGGGCACTTGTCTTACAGTAGACATTTCATGTATCCTGCTAGATATAAAAGAAGTCGCTTTTAAGCAAAATATCACTGATAGAATTTCTGACACAGTCGCACAGAAACTTCTGAGCACATCCATTTTATAAGCCAGTGCTGAGCTTTAGTCCATGTTTGTTCACTTGAGAGAAATGATCTTCAATGCCAATTTTATATTTTAATGTATATGTTAAAATGGAGTTAACTAGGATTCAGAAGTTTAGGAGTTTGACATATGACTGTCTCAATTGCATTTCAAAAAGATGTGAACTCAGTTACCAGTTAAATGTGGCGTTGCCCTGGTAAATTGTGGCTTTTAGCACAAGCAAAAATGTAGAATAAAAAGTGCTTGAATTACAGGGCTTGAACACTGCTTAGAAATTCCACTGCTGATGAACCAGTAGGTAGTTTCCTGTAGCCTTATGATGAGGCTATAGCCAACTTCATTAAAGGTTTGACTGCTTTAATAATTCAAATTGTGGGTCTCTTTTTGAAGACTCATCAGTAGCTCCATTAACTTCTGCATCTGCTGTGTCTCTTCATGGTTGCTCCTTTGCTGTCTGCCGGCCCGTGACGCACCACTCGCAGTGTTTCTTCACTGTTAAAGGAGGAGGGTAGAGCAAAGGTAATTGCAGTCTGTGTGTGAGCCAGTTCTGGTTACTGATTCCTGGTCAGGATGATGTAGAGGTGATGCTTGTCTGTGCTGGAAAGGAACCAACCAGAATATTGTTTGAATGAGTCTCAGCAAGACTAAGTCAGTTATTTATTTATCTTGAGAGTATATGAAGGAAAAAGTTAGTAACTGTAACCTCTTAATAGAGAACCCTATGTCCCTGCAGTGGGCTTCCTGGAGTTGGCTGGAGGAGAGATCTCAAGAGGCTCCTGTCCAGTTCCTTCCAGCAGGGACAGCTCTGGGGTCAGACCAAGTGCCCAGGGCTTGAAAACCTCCAGGAATGGAGACATCTCAGCCTTGTGGGGCAGCTTGAATGTCCTTGTGGTGGGAAGGATTTTCTGTACATCCAGTCTGAACCTCTCCTTTTCTAATTTATGCCCATTCGTCTCTTGTCCTCCCACCACAAGGAGAGCCTGGATCCATCTTCTCAGTCCTCTCCCTGGAGGCATGTGGCAGCTGTGGCTGCCCCAGAGCCTTCCCTACCCAGGCTGACTTAGCCTGGCTCCACAGCCTCTCCTCCAGTCTCAAATGCAAGTGCTCCAGCCCTGACTGCCCTGGAGGCCTTGCTCCAGTTGTTCCACAGCTTTCATGGTGTTTTCTTTGGAGGAACATCAAATCTCCCTTCTAGTTTTGTCTGGTTTTTTTCCCTCTATATAAGATGCCTCCACCATTTGATAACTAGAATTTCTGCCAATATTTAACATGAGCAACACATTCTTCTTTGAGGGTGAGGGTAATGATTTAAAAAGGCAAAGATTGATGATGGCTGCTATTTACTTAGGACCAACAAGCTTTTTGTGGTGACCCATGAAATAAAAAGAATCATGACAAAAAAAAGTGTCAAGCAATTCCCCACTGAACTTTCTGCTGAAGGAAATACATCTTGCTGAGAGCCCCAAGACACACACCATGCTCCTGAGGTGTCTGGACAGCAGTTATTTGCTCCCTTTTTCCTATCATGGGCATCCGAATTATTGAGAGTCCTCCTGCCACTCAGGGACAACTTGTACTCTCAGACCTGTGATAATTTTTTTGTTTTTCAAACCTAGATTCCTAAGGAAACAAGGCTTGTTCAAGTGTGCTATAAGTTGGCTGTTACCATTATAACTTTGTGAAAGTTAGCTGGTTAGATAGGTGATCATGTTTGGGTGATCCAAATGAGTGTGCCTGGTGAGAGAGAAGCAGGCAGAGCCCAGCTGGGGTACAGCAGCACTTCCAGAACTTCCCTTCAGCTGCGGTGTGCTCGTATCTGTGCTGGGGTTTGACTGTGCTCCTCCACAGGGAGGTAACAGCAGGGATGGGAGTGCCTGTGCAGGTTAGCAGGTGCTGGGCAGATTTTGGTGCTGGAGGGACTGGCAGGAAGGTAAATATGTGCCAGAGAGAAGAGGGCTGCAGTAACCAGAGAACGTGACTTGCTCAGCACTTGGCAAAAGCTTGGCCATACAGACCAAGGGTGGGATTTTAACTTGAACAGCTCTTGACAGAAGTTTCTCACTCTCCCTCACCCTCAACCCTGATGTGATGCCTTAAGTTTATCTAATCTAAAGTAAGCTGAACTGAGGAACCACGCTAGGTTAAAACTGCTTTAGTTTTTTTTTTTCTTACCCACGGGGTTTGGTCCGAGTTGGTTTCCTGTTCCCAATCATTGTGTTACTACAGATGTGCTGACAAAAAGGGGTGAAGCTGTGTACAACAGGATTGAAGCACTAATGGTTAAGAGCAGGGTGGGACTCCTGCTTGGAGTGATAGTGCTCAGTATCATTAAAGTGCTCGCTGACACAGAACCCTAGTAAATAGCATCCTGTTTCCTAGAATATGGCTGTAGCTATATATAGACTATCATCCTTATAGAATGTACCTGGTATCACTGTCAACAACCCATAGCCCTCTTTCCAGTCTGGACTGAGAGTCTCCCCTTGCTGCAGAGCACAGCTTATTGTGGATGCTGTTACTGCACTTTCTTTGTGCTCTGCTATGAGGTGACTTGCACAACAGCGTTCCAGTGACCTAGAAGTGCAGGTTAGTGTAAGTAAAGTTACAGCTGTATTTATTTATTTATTTTTGATGGCAGGGATGATTCCTGTAGCAATTAGTTCTTGTTGTAACCTGCATATTCCTATGTAGTTTGACCTTTATTAGAAAAGAGCAAGTTCTGTTGTGGCAGTTAAACCAGGTGATGCTTGTCTGAAGTGTTAATGAGGGAGTGCACCAAAGCATTTTGAGAAGGCTGCCCCCATACCTGAGTATAGGGGTCTGAAGGGGTTTTTTCCCTCAGTTTCTTCATTTCAGTGCATGGTAAGAAGGTATATTTTCTTGGTGAATTAGCTGTTTTATTTAAGTGTTCAGTGTAAAGTATACTGTGATATTCTGGCTACTTGTAGAATCTGTTTCTTCTATCTTAAGAAGTTGTAACAAGTGACCGTACCTTGGTCTTGTGAGTTTATTATTGCCTCTAAATAAGCTGATCTGGGCACTGAATTGTATCACAAAATTTTAAGTTAAGCAACTTAAAGCTCTGTTTAAATCAATCGAACTGGAAACTGAAGCTGTCCTGCTTTTTTGAGTTCGCCACATTGGCTATTGTGGGCATTTTGAGATGTCTTGGTGCTTCCTGCTGGTGAAAGAAAGGTTGGGTTGATGGGAGAATGTTACCGATAGGAAAGGCTTTATAAAGGGAAGGCCTTGTAACATGGCTTCAGTCTGTTACTTAGGCTAAGGAGAAGGGAACTATGGGAGAGCTAGAATAGACATGAGGGACGTGGTGCGTGACTGCAGCACGTCCACAACGTGTCCGCATCCTGGTGTGTGGGGGTTGGTTGACTTGGGCTTGTTGTGCCTTAAACTATGCAAATTGATAACCAGCTAATTGCTTTAAAAGGCCGGGTTTTTGGCAATAAAGAGCACTCCTCTGCACCTGCCTGGGGTCCCTGTGTCGCTCATTATCACAACAGGAGAAGACAGTGACTTGATGGATAAATGCCTCGGCATCTTCCCTGCCCTGCTCAGCCAGCAAAAACGAGTAGAGAAGAGGAGTAATTGCAGTTCAGGTGCATGGTGGCTGGGGAAGGAAGAGAGGATAATTTGCTGTAGGATCTGATTTTGTTGGATGAGGAGCTGCTGGGAATTGTAGAGGTTTAAGGGTTCTTCATCACTGCTGTTAGATCTTCACAACAGCAGCAGAGATTCACTCATAGCAGCAGGCTGGTAGAAGAGCAGTTAAAGAATGCAGCTATAATTTGTAAGGAATATATGTGGGAGGACACTAGTTGTTGCTTTCATTACTTTGAACTTGAGGATTGTCCTCATCTTACTGAAAAAACTGCACAGCTGCTGTCAGGTAGGAGGGGAATAAACCCACAGATTTTTTTTCCTTAAAATCATTAGCAGAGATGCATACTTTGATTTTTTAATGTATAATGAGGGATGTCATAGATTTCAGTGGTGTTTGGAAAACATGGGTTTTCCTGTGCTCAGGGAGGAATATAGTATCTTATTTCTCTGTCTTACTGCTGTGGACAGCATAGAGGAATAACAGATTGTTGTGAGGTGACATGAGGACTCTGGGCCATTGTTTCTCATGGTTCCATACAGGGTGGAGGGCTGGTGACTTTGTGTGTGCCTGCTGAGCACTTGAGTTGTTGCACTGGACAAGGTATTGCCGGAAGTGTTAGAGCTGTGCTGGAGTTGTCACCAGCTGCCACTGGTGCAGCCCTGCTCCTAGTCCTGCCTTGGGGCCACATTTCCTGACTTGTCTGCCCACTGCTGCTCTTCCCATTTGAATTGAAGATTAATTTTTTTATTGTAAGCTTGGGGACTTCCCAGATGACCAAATGAGGGGGAAGTGGCTTAAAAAGTGTTCTGAAGCTGAATATTTAAATTCCTCTGAGTTAAATCAGCAGGTACTTGTTCAGATCAATGTAATGCAGGACTTACAGGAGTTGGGGTGGAATAAACTTTTTTGAGTGACCTTAGGCCTGCTTTCTCTTGTTTTTGTATTCCAGTAGGACTTTTCTTGGATTATTCACATTGGCTTCTACACTCAAGGGATTATCATAAGGAACCAGAAGGCTGAGGAGTCTCTGAATCTCTTGGGGTTGTTACAGAGCTATGGGTAACAGACTGAGTTTCACTGGTGGGACTCAAATCAGAGATACCCTTGAGGTACTTAGGAGTCCTGCTAGACTTAATATTCTCTTCCATCTTCAGGGAAAAGAAAGATAATATTTCTGAAAGTATTTCCAATGTCCTGTATACATCAGCAGTCTATTTCTCATCTTTTGATTTAATTGGTTTTGGTGCTGACAGTGTCCTCTAGTGCTCAGCCTGATGGAGCAGTTTTCTGCTTTGTCTAATGGTGGTATGGGTAAAGCTGATTTTTATTTTATTTCTCCCCCTCTTTTCCTCTTTGGGCCTGCTTTTTGTACAGCTGAATTATCTGAGAGCTACTCTCTAGCTGTTAGAAAATGAGAAATTAATTCTGAGTGTGGAACCTTGAGGACTGATTCTGCCAAATAGGGTGGGGAACATTTATTGAAATACTTAAAGGAAAGTACTTTTTTGTTTGGAAAACAGTAAAACAGATGTTTTGGGCATTAAGCATCTTTTTATTTCAGACTTTGGTTTTTCATGAGGCCTTGAGAGTTCAGTATTTGGTCAGGCTACAGCAAAGGTCAGTTTGTTTGGAGCCAGCCTGTTTTGGGCTCCCTGGGCTCCCCCACGTAGTCTCTGCTATGTTATTTACCACATCTTAACTTCCCTACACATGAAGAATAAATGAATTTTTGATAAATCTGTTGGGAAGACCATTTTCTCCCTTTGTTTTATGACAGTTCTGTAAATTGTTCTGCTGCCTGTTGCAGTGAAATTCTCCTGGCGTTTGATTTGCCATGTCCTGTGTTTGTTTCGCCATGATGTGAGAAGCAGCATGAAGAAAGCCTGTGGATATTACTGTGTGTCAAACAGCTGTGACTGTGTGATAATCTTTTTTTAACCCAAACAACCTTTGACAGCTTTGGTTCCTTCTGCAGGCAGTCCTGGTTTTGGCAGGGCCTTTGGGCATTCTTGCTCTTAAGTCAAGGTACACATGAGCTGATACAAGGGGTCTTTAGGGCAGATTTTCCAAACTAGCCTAATAATAACTGAAAATGGAAATGCTAATCCTCTGTACCTGTGGAGAAGGGGAGAAGGAAGGGTGGGACAAGACTTCTGGCTGTTGAAGTTCTCTGTCTTGAAGTAGTGTAAATACTTGTCGATGACAATGCCATGACCAAACTTCTGAGCAGAGAGACTTGATCCAGCCAGATATTCCCAGGAAAAAGCCAATCTGTTGGTAAGAATAGTCTTCAAAGGATTTAAGCCACATTTATAAGTATTAAAGAAAAACCCAGACCCACCAAAAGTGTATAAAAATATGAAAACTGTAGCAGCTCTTAGAGCTCAAACATGCTGCTGCAGTTACTAGTAAAATGAAGGAAGTATTATTTCTATTTTAAGAAAAAAGTGAGATTTCTATACTGTTAATGATTGTAAAGTTATTAAAATATGCAGAGTAAACTTGCAGTAAAAATCTAGAAGGTGTTTCAGTTTGTCTTAATACATTGATAGGTGTAGTGTTGAACATATATGTGAAATCTTTAAATAGAAAAGAAGTTATAAAATCCTTAATATGCATTGTTGACATGCATTTGATTTATTACAGCAGGCCTTACTTTGAGCATGTCACATAGGTTATGCCCTGTCGTGATCTGTCTGGCAGGTTTTCCATCCAGCTTGAACACACCACAACTATTTAATTTAGAGATTTATTTTGTTTTGAGGTAAATGGTAGAAGATACAGGGCTTGGAGCAAAGACAGCTGTAGAGGGTTGTGGCTTGCTCTGGCTTCAGCTGAAGTACTCATTTTCTGGTTTTGATATCAAAGACTAAAATAATCTCTAATGCTTGAAAGTATTTCCAGTGTATTCCTAATGAAGGTATCAAGTGCTTGCTGATGCTGCTTGTGCAACTACAGACTATTTTGGTAGCTTCTATCACAGGTGGCCAGTCAGAAGTCAGCACTAAAATAAGTGGTGTGTCTGCCTGTAACATCATGTTAAGTGGCAAGAATTTGGGGATACTCATTCAAGATCAGTTAAAATTCTGTACTCTTTGATTAATGATAGTTACAAAAATGTATCTTCTGTCCTGTATAACTGATTCTATTAATTCCTGAAATAATTCTTTGAGAACTGCTATGCTGGAGCATTAGGTGATGTGGGTCAAGAGTGTTCTGTCTTCAGGAAGGACAGATCCAAAAGACATGAAGATCTTTGGGCCTTTAAGGACTCAAGTGCAGGAGATTTTTTTTGTGTAATTGGACATGCTGTTGAACATACAGATTTCAGATTTTGGTATTAAAGCAGCATGATTCACCTGGTTTCCCTGCTTTATTGTCAAATGCTGAAGCACAGTGCCAAAATTATTCTATTTTCAAACTTCTTTTGGACATGCTGTTATACTTGACAAAACAAGTGACTATGAAATCCAATCTTATAGTGATTGCAAAGTAGGATGCAGGGGCTGTGTTGGCTTGTGCAGCCTGAGTAACACACAAATGTTGAGTTAATAACTGGTAACTGTGTAGTCACATGGCAGATCTTTTGATGGCAGGGTCTCTTCTTGCTTAATAATGCCTCAGAGATTCAGAAAACATCTCCTCTGAGTGAGGATGGTCACTTACCCTACTCCACCTTCCAAAAGTAGCAGTGGGTTGAACAAGGCTGGTGATGTTTGCTGCAGGATTTGGTGGGATGAAGGAGCCATAGTGGGTGAACCCAAGGCACACAGCCATTCCTGAAGGCAAGACATAATTCCATATGGGAATGGTTTGACTGAGTGTCCAGGACGCTGCTTTAGGCTATGGAGGTGACTCAGTAGGACTTCAAAAACAAGCAACTGAATGTTTGTCAGAAATAACATCAGGGTGATGGAATGGGCTACATAACCTTTTTGAGGTCCTTTCTAGCCTTATGATTTGATCTTCAGGTGGGATGTGTTAATGTGGAGCCTTGTCCTCAGCCTTTGCAGAGGGTAATGAGGTCTGGTCTGACTGCTGAAAGGGAGACTGTGGTCTGGAAAACTGCATTCACATTATTCTTTTCTACAGTTTATGTTTAGTAAAAGTCTGCTAAACCCCCAAGTTTTTCCATGTATGATTCATAAAGCAGATACTGATTTGTAGTCAGCTGAATATCATGTGAACTTTTCTGACACAGAACTAGAAAGGACTCTGTCTTTAGGTCTTGAGATTTAAATTTGAAATCAAATAGGTTTTTTGTTTTTATAACAGTATTTAAGCCTCACAAGCAGATTTAACCTTGGGAGTTATAAATTTGCTCAGATGCTTGCTCCTAACCAATCCACTAGTTTTCTAAACAGGAAAGGAGGTTACTGGTTAACTGGGAGTATGTCCTGGGAGTGCTCAGTGGGGCAATGGTGGCAGCAGATCTGTTTGGAGGCAGCTTGGGCCTGCTGGAGCAGAGCTACACAGGTCAGCTGGACTTGGGCCAGGGAGCTGCATCTCTTCAACCAGGCTGGATTTCCTTCAGACCTGTTGGTGTTTAACGAGCCTCAAAAGCTTCAAGCTGCACCTTTCCTGGAGAGGACATTTCTTGTAGTAGTGTATCTCTCTGCTTCCCTTCTTCTGTGCTAATAACATTTGCTACATCTGAGCTGGTTGGATTTGGTCATAGGTTTCTCCTTCAGCTGAACACAGAGTAACTTCCCATATTCCACGAGTACCGTGTGTTTTGGTGATGGACTTGGGTGTTGTAGCCAGCAGCCTTTCTGGATGAGCCACTCCTGAACTGAGGAGAACCAACAGCAGAGGACTTCAGAAAAGAGTGGTGTGTTGCTAAGCTAGAAATTATTTGAATATTCTCTAGTTGAAAAGTAAGTTTATCTCAGAACAGCATTGCCTGTGTGTTTCTGATAGAGAATGGGGAGCAGCTAATGAGACTCCTGTAAACAATTGGCAGTGATGTACTGAGTACCCATTTAATTATAAAAGGAGGATATAATTCTCCCTGACTGGTGTTCAGCCTTCTGCCGTTACTGTGCTTTCAGAGTGTGGTTTGCATTTAATTTCAAGATGGAGAATTGAAAATAATTTCTAGGATGCAGCTTGCAATTAGGATCATACCCAGATGTAATCTGAGTGTTTTTGTCAAGGTTTGTCCATACCATGTAGTGTCCTTTCAAACTTCTTAATTATGAAAAGCTGTTTAAAACTTTTGGGTACGTCATGTTTGTGCATAGATGTGTTTTGTGTGATGTTGACATGATTGGGAGTTTATAAAATGAATGGGATTGGCAAAAAACAATTTACAGTTACTGAATGACCACAATATTTAAATTTCAATAATTTTGCTTTAAGTCTTATGTTTTGGAAGGCCTTGACTATCTAGGCATAGATCTTAGTGTTAGAACTCGGAGAGCACAGTGTTGAAAACGCTGAACTCCTCTGTATCTGTCATACATAACTTGCTACAAACACAGTATGAGGGATTACTTGTGCTTTATTTTTGCCACCTCTGATGGTACCGTATAATGGATTTGCTCTTCATCCATCTGCTGCTTAGCAATAAAGACAGTATCTCAAATTCCCAGTAACTGACTCCTCTTTAATGATCATTTCCTCCATGTCAGTCATTCCAGCCTTACTGAGCATAAAGGTCAGTATTAACTACTGTGCAAGGGGTAATTTGAGGCAGGGCTTGAGAGGAAGGGGTTCTGTAGAGAACATCAAAAATGAGCAAGAGCTCTGAGTTTTATATCCCAAGCTATTAGTGGAGGTTGGAGGCAGCAGGAAACATGTAGAGCTGAAAGTCAGAATTTAGATGCTGCAGTTGTTGGCCTCTTGATACGAAGTGGAGTGGCTTTTCCAGAGGGAAATGTATGTCACTGCTCTCCAGCTCTGCGGGCAGGTGAGAGGGCACATTTTGTCTGCATTGCAAGTGTGGCACTGAACTGACTGTAGTTTCCTTCCTTTGAATTGGATTGTCTATACTTGTCTGGGAGATCCTGTGCAGTGTGCAGGGAGGGCTGGTATCTGCTGCCTGACCCGACTGGGCTTCTGCAGGGCTGACTTGAAGATCAGAACTTCCTGAAACTGATTTGATGATACCCATCTGAAGCTGATCTCAATGCTCAGATATCTGCATTTTCTGTAATTCTGGAAATGGTTTTCATAGTACAAAAGCTGCTAAAAGAAGTAAAATAATGTTCACTTATTTTAACATCTGTTGTCTGCAGTTTCCAGCCCCTTAACACAAGTGGTTTTACCAAGTCAGGAACTGTAATATAGCAAATTACTGTGAGTGTTACTATACATTTATCACCACTGAGACCTGATAGTGTGCTCTCTCATCAGCATGGGTTTGAAAGAGAAAAAAAGGGTATCATTCAGGGGGATTTTGTTGTTGTTCAGAAAATAATTCTGTTGCATCTCTTTGCTCAGTCTCAAAACCGTGTGGGAATTATCATGGCAAGTTCAGTTGTAAACCTCTCACATCCCTCTTAGGGCCATAGTCCTAAGAACTGGTAACCCTTCTGTGTGTTTCCCCAAAGTTCCTTATTGTGGGTAGTGGGGGAACAGAGCTTTATGTTTTGGTGTCTGTCTTCCTTTAGGGGAGAGGGCTGTCAATGGCTGAGAGGATTGGAGGGCAATCTTGAAGTTTTTGTGCACTTGTACCTTTAAGATGGCCTTAGTTTTGAAAAATCTGCTTGTGCAAGAGATGATGTAAAGATTGGAGGAGATACACAGATGGATTATATATTTGATCTTAAATGTTTTGCTTTTCACTTGTTCTCAGGTGAGCTGCAATATGGCTACATATTGTCAGCCAGTGCAGTTAATGCAGTACTGTATGGATGTGCCACAGTATTCCATAAAAGTATTACTTTTTTACTGTTTGCTGATAGAAATTTTCTTTTGAAGGTATTCCTTAACATATGAAAATATATCAATGCCTTGAATTGCCACACATATTAAGTTCTGTTTATTATCTCCTGAGCATGCCCTTGTTATAGCTAATAAATTACTATTACTAAACCAGAATTTTTCTGTACTGAAATAGTGTCAAGATTACCTGTGGAGCTACACTGTCAGCTCCTGCAAGATAAACAAGGTGAAGGTGACTGGAGTTTTTGTGCTTTTCTTTGTTGGGCAGCATCCATTTAGAGGTTATCTTTCTCCCTGCTGTCTTTAGTAAAATTTCACATAACTAGTAGGTCAAGATGATGAGTTGAAGAACAGCATAGTCAGCGTTTAAAAAAATTACTATGGAAAACGCAGCTGAGTTTTTCTGAGCTAGTCCTAACACTGTATATTTATTGCCAGCTATTCTTCCTTGAATTGGAATATACAGGTTGTGGGGTGTATAGTTTTCAGGTTACTCTCCTGTCTTAAATTATGGAGTTCTATGGAACAGATCCAGGCATATTGCTGATCCTGAATGACTGGACCCCATTTCTGAGCCATTTAGCTCAAGTTCTTTCTGCAGGTTGTAAGGAGAGGGAGAGCAGAGAATTCAGGGGAGGCAGTGGAATGCTGGAAGCCTGAGCCGTGTCAGAGATTTGAATTTCCCTCTCTGTAGATTAAATCAGAGATTAAGAACATATAAATTTACCTTAGGGGAGTGCGTTTACCTTGGGGCACATCATTTTAAAATCTTGGGACAAAGAAACTGACTTCCATGAAACTGGAGGATGGAAATGAGTTTGAATGAAGCTGATTGCAGGGGTACTTCTACCCTTATCCAAGGAGGAAGATTGTCAGCTCTGATCAAACTTGGAAAGAGTTGCTTTTGGTGGTTGCATTTTGAGGATGATTATTATGACTTGCTCCTAATAGAGGAGAAGGAGGGAAGATAGGATTAAGAAAAACTGTGTTCTGTGTCCCATTTCTCAACATCCTTCTCAAAAAGAACACAAAAGGAATAGAGCAGGATTCCCTGTGAAAGGGGGTTTGTATTCAGGTGATGATTGCTTTGCTTTAATATCTGCTTGCAGAAGTGTAGTTTGTTTGGGTTTTTTACTGGTGATGAAAGACTTGTTTCTGTGGCTTTGGTCTACAGCTATAATCTGATTAAACTGCAGGTCAAGGAAATCAGCTGTACTCTGACTTCAGCTGCCCGTAAGAGGAATAGTAAGATTTAAACTAGTGAGCACAGAAAATTGACAATAAGATGGTTCTGTTAAAGGTGTTTTTGATTGGTGTGTGTGAGCGCAATGGAACATCCAAGGCACATGGAACATCTAATTCCATGACCCACAGCCTGAAGATCTCTTGATACCTCTATAAGAGCTTACATCACCCAAAGTAAGCGATTCCATAACTTTATGCAAAATTTAAATTAGATGGCAACACTTGAAAGTTTGGAACACTAAGAACTTGTTCTGTAGAGGTAAAGATGTTGAAGTTGTTTAATAGTACATGTCTGATCATGAGTAAATACAGTCTATACACAAATTAATAAGTAAAATCTTCATTTGATGCTGTATCCCCCTGCAAAATCCTGATTCCATCCATTTGCCCTTTGAGGAAAAGGTGTGTGAGGCCCTTAACAGGAGCTGTTGTCTGAAAGCCTGTTGTACTGAGGTGATGTTGAATTAATGGCTGAAGGAAAAATCTAAGATGAAGTTTATCCACAAGTTTGCTACTGTTATTCAAGCATAACCATCTAGATTTATGCACAATCCTAAGATTGTTATAAAAATATTTCCTTTTGGCAGGTCATAGTTAGAGATACTGTCTACAAAACAGTTCAGGGAAGTCAGTGTTATGTTCAGAACCCAACCTTTAGCCATGTGTACCAGCTGTAAAGGATTAGGAGCCATAGAGTCCCTAAAAACTGTAAAGAAAGCTTTCTATTTTAGCAAGTGTTAGTGGTAACTCTTAGGAGTTGAAGAAAAAATTCTTGTTTTCCTCACATCTGAAATGGTAAACTCCAGATGTGAACAATGTCTTGGATACAGTGCTTGGGGGCTTCTGAACAACCAATCTCCCCTAAGTATGCTGTAGAATATCCAGTGTCCTTGCTGTTAGTGTTTCCTACTGCTTCCACCTGGCCTGAATCAGCACGCATATGCTTAAATACAGACAAATAAAGAAAAAGGCCCACTGAGTATTAAAACCATTATAAATTTCTGGTGAAGATAACTGTTATTTTGAGGAAAATCTAAAATGGTAGTTTCAGGGTGTTGCTTTGAAGTTCCTTCTGGGTGTGAGCCTTGCCAAATATTGACATCATGAAATTAAAATATTAAGTGTGTTTGACTTTTAGTATGCTAACATAGAAAATTTACCTATTCTACCCAAAATGAAAGATTTTGCACATTTATGCTTTATATTCCCTGTATTTTTCTGTTCCCCTTTCAGAAGAATGAAAACTTTCTGGCAGTGGCCTTGATAAACCTTGGGATCAATCACCTCCTGCTAAGGCATGTTAGGCTGCAGGTGCTTTTCATTGTGGTACAGTTTTTGCACACACCTTCAGGAAAGAGAACGGCAGGAGTATGAATTTCTGCTTGGAGTGAAGCTCTTGACCATTTAATGTTTTTTAGCTTTTATAATCACAGAACATGTGATTGGATTCTGATGGCTTTTATAAGTCTAGCTGCCTGGATTCATTGCCCATTTTAGTCATGTAAATTCTCAATTCCTTATCAGGGGGCTCTGTTACTGAGATTTGATGCAGGAACTGATAACAGCTGCTGATGCTTAGGGCTGCCAGGGGAAAACCGGGTGGAGTTCCCCTTCAGGAACGGTGAAAGCAGAGTTGTGTTGTTCCGTGTTGGCTTTGTGAGGTCTGGGGTTTTCCACGTTTTTGCAGAACTTGTCATGCCACAGCAGATCATGCCTGGCGCATCCTCGCTGCGAAAATGAGAGAGCTGTGGTGTAAGTGAGGCTTGATTTGGACCTCTTGGACTTTCAGAAATAGAGGATGTTAGCTGGGTAACACAAAACTGCTGCTCTGAGAACTTGGGTTTAATTTTATTGGCTTATCTGTGCTCGATAATGAAGCTTGTTAGCAGACCCCTGCTTCTGTAGAGCAGATACAGCCCTATTAGGGATGCAGGGTGGTGTATGTAGAACTGAAAATGTGTGATTGAGTGCTTTGAATTATAGCAGAACTGAAGACAGATATTGGAACAGAAATTAGTTTTTTTGGGGACAGTGGTAAAGTAGATCCATTTTTTAGTGATATGCAAATGGAGTTGGAAGTCAGATGACAAGAAGAAGAAAACCTGAACAGAATAGTTAACCAAAGAGGCTGTATGATCTTTTCTTATATGATTTTAACATCAAATCAAGCAAACTTGCTCTATTGTTGAAGAGTAGGTGCAACTATGTGATCTTTTGATGTGTCTTTCAGTGTTATGGGGTAAACACTTTAAAAAAATTAAATATATATATATAGGAGAGACATCTCAATATTTGCAGGATTTACTTTCTGTAGTGCTTACCAGCTTAAGGGGAACAACTTGTTTTCTTTTTCTGCTTTGGGAAAACTTAATTGATCAAGAATGGTAAAAACCTGGAAAAGGGAAAATGAAATGTCTTTCTTGTCTTCTTTTGCCATGTCCAGTGGTTCATTCCAGATTAAATGTAACCTCTGAGTTCCAGCAAAACAGAACTTTATATACTCTCAGGTTCTTAAGAGAAGAAAAGTTTCTTTTATCTCCTGTGGGGGCTTAAATTTTTATTCATCTTATACCTTTAGAACCTCGAGAGATGGTCCTGACTACTGTGTTTTAAAGTTTTGAAGCTTTTCAATTTCATGAATAAAATGGAAATTCATTTAGCTATCAAACTGTTTTACCAAATTGGATGGGAGGCTGTTGTATTTCTTTTAAGTTTGACTAAAGCACACAGCTGAATCTACATATTTGGTTAGGAAATGATAGAGTAGCTATTATGATATATCAAGATGGTATATGAAAATAAATGCAATATAATTTTTTGGGCTATGGTTTGTCCTTATTTGGTTTTGGACCAAAAAGACTCAGGGAAGCTTGACTGAACTGCTGAGTCCAACTGGGCAAGGAGGTACTTGAGAATATTCTTGAAATGATACAATGTGTAAACAAGCCCGACCAGGTTTTCTAGCAGGCAACCTTTTTTACCCCAGAATGAGTCATTCTCATGTAAATTCAGTATGAGGTGCTACAATAAAATACATGGCCAGAAACGCTTGTTAAAAATGCTGTGTCATAGAAGGAGCCATTGGCACTGTGAGAAACTCTTATCAGTCGTTATCAGTGAACCCCAGTCGGTACCCACTAGGAGTCCCTGAGCACCAGCAAAGGCCCATTGTGAAGTCTGTTTAAGGAATGGGCAGTGCATATCTTTCTCTCTCTCTCTGCTAATATTTTCCCACTGATGCAGAACAAGTTTTGTACACAGGCTGCCCTCTCTTATCCTGGCTTAGAATGCAGCTGTTTGAAATAAATTGTTTCTAGGTGGAAATGAAAAGCAGCATACTAATGTTAGATTGACTCTCCTAATTCCTTTGGCCTCTAGGAAGTATTGAAATAATTTATATACGTTTTATTAAAAATTACAGTGACAATCCCTTCAGTGTAGCTTGTTGCAATTTTACAAATTGTACAAGGCAATCTGTGTTATGGCTGGTGAAGAGATTGGTGCTTCAGTCTCTTGTTCTATGAACCCATGAGTCTTCTCTTCCCAAAAAAAGTGTTTTTAAATAAGTCTTTTTGGTAGAAGCTCGGTTCTAGCCATATGATTAGGTCTGTGCATTTATAAAGAATCTGTCAGCAGTCACACTGATGTAGAGGCTGAGGCTCTCTTCATCTGAATTCTCTAGGCAACAGTCAGGGCAAACTTCTGGGGGGAAAAATGCTTTTATATTTCCCCTTTTAAAGATTACAGTTACTGGAAGGTAGTTCTGCACAAGTAATTTCCAGAGGAGCAGTTCTTGGCTTTTAAAGGGCAGAGCCTTTGTGCCTGGAGGAGAATTCTGGCCTCGTGTCTGTGGGTGCAGTCCTGCATGTCCTGCTGGGGCTGAGCCTCTCAGCGTCCATGGCTTTGGCAGCAGAGATCTGTTCTCAGCTCAGAGGAGACCTTCACAGCACTGGAAGATGTTTGAAGCGTGAGCCAGACTGTAGGAACTTGGCTGGCTGTTCAGAAAAGCCAGATTCCAGCACCCTGAGCAAGTCAGCTTTTCCTTGGGAGCAGAGGCATTGCTGCCTGCCAAGTCCCAGGCACCACAGATGTGGCTCAGCTCTGTGCCTGACCAGACTTGCAGCACAGGGGCTGCCGAGGCACAGCACGCACAGGAGATTCCTGTCCCTCTTCAGCTCTTCTTGGCTTCGTGGGAGCAGAGTCTGCTCCTTCCCATCCTGCTGGCTGCAGCCACATAGAGCCATCACTTTAGGCGCCTTCACTTAGATGCCTTTTGTTACCTCTGTTTGGATGAAGAAGAAGTGTTGCTTGGGCTTTCAGCTTTCTCCTGACACAGTAGGTAAAATCTGCATTGCTTTTCTCCATTATCTCTTCTTCCAGTGTTCCCTGCTTTTAGGAGTTAAAAAAACATATTAACACCTTCTTGAAATAAATAAACTGAAAAGTTGTCTTAAAGGCATTAAATTTGGATTAGGTGAGGAATGTACAGATTTACTTCTGATACCAGTTAAGATGTTCTTGACTTTTGTCTTTGGCTTTTTTCTGACAATTAAAGCTCTTGGGGCATCTCATTGCTTCTTGGATAGTGGTGACTATGGTGAGCTGTTATAGATAATGCTTGCATTTAATAAACATAAATTTTGTGAAGGGACTTATCAATTTACATCTTCCTAGTAATGTATATCCTATTCTGATACGTTTTTAATTCTCATGTGGACCTCAAAGCCTTCCCTGTAATTTGTGGCATGTTAGGCAGTGTGTCTTCCATCTGGTTTTTTGGTTTTGTTTTATTGGGTTTTTTCGTGTGGGGTTGTGTTTGGTTTTTTTTGTTTTGGTTTGGTTTTGTTTGTTTGGTTGGTTTTTTGTTTGTTTGTTTGGGTTTTTTGTTTGGTTTTTTGTGTGTGTGGTTTTTTTGTTTCGTTGGTTTTTGGAGTTTTTTGTGGGTTTTTCTTGGGTTTTTTTGGGTGGGTTTTTGTTTGGTTGGTTTTTTGTTGTTGTGTGGGTGGTTTTGGTGGTGTTTTGGGGGGTTGTTTGTTTTTTTGTTTGTTTGGGGGGGTTTGGGGGTTTTTTTTGTCNTAAAGAAAATATTTCCTTTTACTTTAATTTCTGTTGCATTTGAGGCAAATCTGTGTGTTTGGGTTTGGTTTGTTGTTTCTTTTTTATTTTGTGGGGTTTTTGTGTTTGTTGTGTTTGGTTTTTTAGAAGTTTTTTATTCATTGGGAGGGTTCTTGGATTTTTTGCTTGGGGTGGGGTTTTTTGTTGTGTTTTTTTTTTGGTTTTTTTTTTTTTTTTTTTTTTGTGTGTTTTTTTTGTTTTTTTTTTTTTTTTTTTTTTTTTTTTTTTTTTTTTTTTTTTTTTTTAATTGCTTAGGCAGGTGAAGGGAGCATTTTATATGCTGGGAGAGGATTCAGTGTCTGGTGTGGTAAGCTTGCACTTGCCAAATCTACATCACTGCTTAGAGTGGAGCAAGAGCAGAGGGACATGTCCCATCCAAACCAGGCAGCCTCATGTCCCCTCTGCCAGCCCTGGGTTAATTGTATCCATCAGATGGGCCAGCAGTGCTGCTCCTTGAAGCTTTATGTACTGCTGGCACAGTGCTTAACTGTAGCACCTCCATTGCCTGCTCCAGCCAGACACTTATCATTCAGAAATACTTATTTATTGAGGACTGTCCTAGTGATCCTCTTTTTGGGAAGCTATTTGCCAACCTCCACCAGCAATGGGAATTTGCAGGGATGCTCAGTGCATGAGTTGTAGATAGTCACCTGTAGCTGCCACTCTTCCTGTGTGTACTGTGTGGTTTTTTACCTTGGAAATCTGATCAAAGCATTACTTCAGGGATGCAGGTCAAGGAAGAGAGGTAATTGGGGAAGCTATAGTCTTATCTCTTCTCCCTACAAAAACCTGTGGAGCATGGGGGGCAGGAGGGCTGTACCAAGGTGCTGACAGACACAAATGGGAGTTTGTATTGCTCTGACTCTGTTGGCTCCTGCATTTCACATGTGACAACCTGGAGTTGATATCAAGTTCCCAGGTAAGCGGTATCACTAATGTTAGCAGGACACTGCTGCCACATAAAGCTTAAAATGTAAACCATAATGTAAGCATTTTTAGTTTCTATTTGTTCAGAAAGAGGCATAAACAGGGAAAAGTAAACCGTTGATTAATGTTACGGGATGAACTAAAAGCAGTCAAACTGTTGCACAACAGTAGCTCAAATCCTGCATGGGGTGAACTAGAGTAGAGTGAGTTGTAAGCAGATTTGCCATTGCATGAATGTGCTTTGACATAATTCAATTATTTTGATCTGTCTGATTCTAATTTATTGTCTTATTGCTTTCTTACAGGCAGGCAGAAGTCCTGAAGGCTGACATGACAGGTAATTGCCTTTATTATACAGTTGATCTAGCTTATTAATATTTGATTCCTGGTTTTGTTATACTTTTGTGTTCCTTTTGCTTATCATTCCTAAGAATTTTCTGGAAAGTGTGTGACCTTATGTTAAAGGCTTTTCCCCTGTATATCAATAAATAGTATTTTAACAACTGTGCCCCTTTTGCCTGTACCTGTTACATATTTTTGAAGTTGACTTTGGATGTTCTAAACATTTGGAGATGAAGGTCATGTCTCTAGTTCTCTCTGAGGTTCCTGCCCAGACTAGCACAGGAACTGCTGGATTTGGGATTAGCCAGGATTTGGGTGGTTTTAATGGACCTTGGTGATGGAAATTCTGATCTGAGCACTACCATGTGTTGTGAAGGTGCAGCCCTAGACCCAGTGAAATGCTATGAGCTGTGATTTAAGCTATATATATTATGGGAAATGGGAATGGTTTATATTAATGGATCAGCCCTGCAGTACAAGTAGCTTCCCTCATGAGCCTTTGCTCAGCTGTGCTTGCCACCTTGGTATAATGAAAGTAGCAGGCTGGTGTAGTCCCCATAGGAATATTAAAACCACCTAACCCAGCAGGAGTGGCTCCACCATCAGCATCAGGATGGTTTCCCTGGGGTGAAGCCCATCCCTTGTGCTCCTGGCATTCCCAGCACAGGTAGTTGTAGAAGCCATGGGAAATTGGACTCTGTAGGTCAGTAGCATGGAGCAGAGTTTGCACTCACCCTCTGGGATGGAGAGCAGATGACTACTGAAGAGTTAGAAAATGGAAAGCACGCAGCAGTACTTGCCCACAGTGTTCTCTAAATACCAACAGTGTGTGTCCATACACGGTCCTATTTAGCATCCCTCCATGGATTTATTGTCTGCAAATTATTTTGAGGCTACACTGGAAATTTTTCTAAATTCATCCAGTGGCAGGAAATTCTGCAGTTTAATAACTTACAGAGAACCACATCCTCCTACCTGTTTTGTTTTTTAGCTTGCCAGCTGCTAACTTTGTTCACATGTAGTTATGGTGTAGGAGACTCATCGGTTATTCAGTGAGCACTCAAACCTCAACTCCTCTGTAGTTCTTGTATTTTACTATTCTGAGGAAACTGATAAAAACGGGTGTTTGGCGGTGTGTATCTTACAGTGAGCTCTATTCTTTAATTTGGTAAATGAGTGAAAAATCAGACTAACCCCATAAATTTGTGTGTTACAAAAACCGTTGTGTCTTTGGCTTTTTTTCTTTCTTGTTGCTCAGATTCGAAGCTGGGTCCAGCAGAAGTCTGGACATCCAGACAGGCTCTACAGGACTTATATCAAAAAATGCTAGTGACTGATTTGGAATATGCTTTAGATAAAAAAGTGGAGCAGGACCTGTAAGTACCTCATTGAATTTGTGTGTATGTATGTAATCTGGGCTGGGGAGCAGGGAAACCTCGAGACTTGCAGAAAAGCAATTGTATCCTATGGAATGGTTGTCTTATTTCCTTTAAAATGAGAGCTGTCCTGTGGGTGAAACTTGAGAATGCACTGCAGAGCTGATAAGAGCATTGAGTAGGTTAGTGTTTTACCTGTAGGAATTCAGAAGCAGCCGTGTCATGCAGGAGTGGGTTTTGGAGAGCCAGATGGAGGTGGAGAAGCTCAGGAGCACTAGTCTGCTCTGCTATCAGGGAAAGGCTGAAGTCTGCATTTTCCAGAAAGGAGGAAATTTGCCTGATGTAATCACCTGGAGCTTTCAGCAAGGTCTGAGTAGCTGCTGAAGAGCTGCATTGTAAGCCCTGTGAGGTGGAGCTGGGCAGAGGGAGAAGTAATCAGGGGAGAACTTCATGGGTTGCTAATGGCATCTTAAGAATCATGTGAAGATCCAGCTGGGTTTTCTCCCTGCCCTGAATGCATTCCCTGTTATTTAAGGTGTGGACATGGGTTGTAGTAAGTTTAGTTAACAGAAGCATGTGGTTCTTTCAGCATTGAGGGAAGCTAGATGAGTAAGCTGGCTGAGTTCTCCTGTCCATGCTTCCAGTTACTGAATGATTTTTAACCCTTGTTTCTGTACACAACAGAAGGGGCATTTCTATGCTGCCTAAAAGAGAACAATTGCAAGCTAATATTAATGATGTTAGTGTTAGCCATATACATATATATACAGCTATATGTTAGCTATCAGGATCACTTTCCCTAGATATGAGAGGTGAGGAAAGGTGGTTATTCCATATTTAACATTTGTTCTCATTTGAATCTTGCCTGAATTTGAATATTCTTCCTGTCTGATGCTATGTAATTAAGCAGTTCTTTCCTGTTGCTTATGCCATCTGCATAAGACACTTCCAAAGTAAAAAGATAAATGCTTCTTTTATTTTCAGTTGGAATCATGCCTTTAAAAATCAGATCACGACGCTCCAGGGTCAGGCGAAAAACAGAGCAAATCCAAATCGGAGCGAAGTTCAGGCGAACCTTTCTCTGTTTTTAGAGGCAGCTAGTGGCTTCTACACACAGGTGAGTTGCACAAAGTAGAGGATGGGTGCAGGATCAGTTTTAGGTGGGTAAAATCTGTTCTTTACCCTTAACTCAGGAAACTGCTGCTGTATTGGATTGAGCAGTGCACCTTGCTAACCCTAGTGCTCTCAGCAGGAGATGTCTTAAGCTGAAACTTCTGTGCATCTGGTAGTTGTTTTGGTGCAATCTAGGTTCCTTTCTAATAGAATCTGCTTTACAGCCTAAACCCCACTGTTTTGAGTAAGGTGAAAGGTCCATTTTTTTACTGTGCTCTGCTGTGACTGCTCAGCAGTCATAAAGCAGTAGAAAAGGGTAGAATGATACTTCTTTGCACTGTCTCTTGCTTTCTGGCTGTGCATCTGTTGCTTTCTTGAACTACTGCCTGTGTGAGTCCTCTAACTATTAGAAGGTCTAGCCTTCACTGGCTCTCCAGTCCCTCTTAAAGCCATTTACTCTATCTCTGCAGTGATCTGTGATGAGGAATTTTGACTGTAGTGTCTTACAGAAATGACAACACAAAAAACCTCAAGCCCAGCAGATGAGTTGATTGATGATTTCATTGTACTCTTAGTTCTTTTTTTTCTGCTGTTTCTCTAAAAATTCCCATTTGGCTTCTCATTCCTACATATGTGCTTGTGGACCACTGCCTTCATTCCTTTTCATTTGCTGTATAGTGAAGGCTAAGAGTTCTTGGATTAAGTTACTCAGTAACAGAAATAAGTGCAGAAAATGCAGATGCACAGGATGTGTGTGATGGCCTAATGTTTTATTCTTTGTCCCTTCCTTGTGACTACTAACACCAATGATCAGCAGTGAGGTATAAGTATTTTTGACAACAATTAGAACAATTAGTTCACTTCTAGGAACTTTTCTTCCCCTAAAGCGAAACTATTGTTGAGTGCTCTTCGGCTAAGAATCTTTTGCCAGGCTTTCAGTTAATTGCCAAAGGACTGTGATTCCTATTTATATACTTATTTCTTACTGACATTTTTGCCTACACTCTTTCCTGTGTTAGATTTCTTTAGATTTCAGGTTTAAATTATGGCAAATAAGAGTCAGTGTATGATAATGGCCTTAATAAAGATAACTTGCCTTTCTTTCCTTTTTCCCCCTCATTTGGTGTCTATCTGCTTCAAGAGCATTGTGGTTACTGAATCTTCTCTCCGTGTTCAGAGTAAACTTTGTCATGGCTAATTTACACTGTCTTCAGCTTACAGCACTCACAGTAGGTCATTGGTACTGTATCAGTTCCTAGTTGGATTCCAGACATGTGCAATGCCAACCCCAGAGTACTCTTGTGACTACCCTTTTTTTCCCTTCAGCATTGTTTTTTTGGAAAGCTGCTTGTTGGAAGCAGCCAGTTTGACAGGCTCATGGTTTGACAGGTCGTGGTTGCCAGGGGTGTTCTACCATCTACACTGTTTGTCTTGCAAAAGCCTTGTTCTTTCCTGCAGTGGATCAGGGAATTTTACTCTTTCTGAGTTTGACACTAAAGACTGGGTCATCTTTCTCTGTTTGCTATGATGTTAATCACTTTTTCAGTCTAAAGCATTGACTCAGCCAAGATACCTGTTCTCCAGCTGTGAGGCCTCTGCAAGTGACATCTTTAAATGAGAGCATGAATTTTCTTAATTTGGTGTCTTTGAAGATGTCAAGTTGCTTTCTTTTATCCAGCTTTCATCTGTGAGATCTCTCATTTGGGGTTTTTTGTTTACTGTATAAAGACAGAGCCCAGGTGGAGGGAGGTGTAACACAAACCTCTTTCTGCAGCAAGCAAAAGCATCACGTTGCATGTTCAGCTGTTGACAGAGTGTGTGTCTCTGTCAGCCATGGGCTTTCTCTGTGCCTTTATCTGGAAGTGCAACCCTGCTGCAGGTCTCTTTTATTTGGAGACTGAGCATGTTCCCAGCTGGGAGAAAGTCTGTCACTTCTTACCTGCATTTTTAACTTTAGAACTCAGTCCAACAAACACTCTTCACTCTCTGGTTATGGTTATTTTGCAGAGTATTTTCATCCACTAATTAGGATGGCAGAGTTGAGGTTTTCCTTCAACCAGCTTTTGAAATATTTGATCAAGTAGCTGATGCCTTGTTCCTTGAAAGAGTCTCAGTGTTGACTTAGCACAAATGTTTACTGACAGCTCAGCCACTGAACTGTTAGTATTGTCTTGTGTTGCTTACAAACTTGGTTATGTTCCAGCTTTCTAAAGTTCAAGTTGGGATAGTGGAGTTTCTTATGTTGGAACAAGTTGCTTTGGAGGGTAAGGGATGTTCCTTTCTGTTATTTTCAGAGAACAGTGTCACTTCATCAAAGTATAAAACCCACTGTGTTCCTCTTGAGTGTCCTACTGAAAAAACCAAAACAAACAAAAAGACAAAGCAAAACCATAAAACGGAAGAATATCTGTAGACCTCCCATAGTCAATCTCCACTGATAAATCCTTGGTGATTTAAAATATCATGAGGATTGAGTTCCTTACTGGTTTGGGATGCCGAGCTTTTTCTTACTGGGCAGATGAACACAGTGGACACAATGGAATTCAATTAATTCCATATGGAGAATGTATTTTAAAGTCTCACTTTAAGTAACTTGAGCTTGTTCACTTCAAATATGTTTGGCTCATCTGTGGTGAGCACACCTCTGAGTAGTGCTCTGTTTGTTTTGTGACTTGTTTTCATGCCTTTCTAATGCCTGTCTTGAGCTGCTACTGACCCAGCCCCGCTTTTGCAGTTATTACAGGAATTGTGCACAGTTTTTAACGTAGACCTGCCGTGCCGTGTGAAGTCTTCCCAGCTGGGGATCATTAGCAATAAACAGACGCACACCAGCGCCATTGTGAAGCCGCAGTCCAGCTCCTGCTCCTACATCTGCCAGCACTGCCTTGTCCACCTGGGAGATATTGGTAAGTTTCAGAAGGAAAGGGCTGGGACATAGAGTTCTGTCTGTGTTCAGCTTCTATAGAGGGATCTGCACATACCATGGCAACTGCTGGAGCAAGTGTGCTCTGCTTTAGTAGCTAGTTGCTAATTGTGCCTACGGTGGTTGCTGCAGGGGGAAAGATCTGGAATGAAGCGCTGTTTAGACTTCTCTAGCGTGTGTAGTGGTTTTGGTTCGCATCCGAGTCACGGCACCAGTTTAGTGTAGGGGGTTGAGTGCTGGCCAAACACCAGTGCACCCACTAAAATTATTTACTCATTTTTTGCTATGGGATAAGGATTAGGAGAAAAGCAAAGCAGGCTCAAAACTTTATAAGGTATAAAGAAAGCTTTATTAACAGAACTGAAAGAACAATAATAAGAATGAGAATAAACCTTCAAAACACTTCTCCCCCCACCTCATCTTTTCTTTCTCATTGGCAATGTAAAGAGACAAAACCTGGGACTTTCAGTCAGTTTCCCACCTCTAAAATAGTCTTTCTTCAGTTCACTTAGGGAGAGGAGTCTCTCCTGCCATGCCATGGAGACCTTCCCATAAGAAACAGTTCTGTTGTGGCTTTCATATCACAGGGAATCAGCCGCTCGGAAAGGAAATCTGTGTGCAATGTGAAAGTCCCTTCCCTCGATGTACAGCTCTTCCTGCAACTGCTTTCGAGGGCTCAGTTTTGTCTAATGGGGTACTATTTTAAGGATGAGCTGTTCTAGTGAAAAAGCAAAGGGTCTTCTGTCTCTAGGAACAAAAAGTTCTCTTCTATCTCTATTCAAGCTTCTCATAGATGACAGCTACTTCGACATCTGCTTGTTTCAGCATGGGTACCTTTGCTCAGGCTGAAGTTGGAATGCTGCATCCCCCCAATGAATTCATGAATTACAGGGAATAGTCTGATATATCATAGTCCATCACCATGGCCTTACAAAAGAATTTCAGCTCCTAGGTTTGAGGCATCTCCTCTTTCTCCTCCCTCTGGGCTTTGGCTCTTCTTCACTGACCTCAGTGTCTCCATGTTGTTTCCCTCATGTGCCTTCACCCTTTCCTTTTCTCTTACTCCAGAGAGGATTGATGTCTGTAAGGTTTATCTGTGCACTGAGAGAGTTTATGTATCTCCCAGGCCCTGCTGTTGATCACACGATCTCTGCTGGGCAGCGGCCGGAGCTGCTGCAGACTTTCCTGTGGCACTCAGTTGGCTCCTCCAGCACGGTCGCTCGGGGCAGGTGGGGGAAAGAGCAGCTGGGATCTCAGCAGCCAGGCCAGGGCTCAGCAGCAGCAGCAGGATCTCAGCAGCCAGGCCAGGGCTCAGCAG
>VZTR01013701.1:738056-791890 GCA_013400775.1 Chaetops frenatus | reverse complement strand
GGTGTCAGTAGCAGAAGCGTGATCTCAGCAGCCAGGCCAGGGCTCAGCAGCAGCACGCTGAGGGCTGACAGCTTCCCCTCACCTGCCCAGCAGCTGTGGGCAAAACTCAGGCCCAGCCTGGCCCCACTGGGCTTTGAGGGCCCTCAGTTACCTGCCCAGAAGCCGGAAGCAAGAGAGCTTTTCCCCGGCCTTGCCCCTTCCTTAGGTGTGATTTCACAGAGGCTTGTTCAGCTTTCTTAAGTGGCTAAACAGAGTGTCAGTATTCAGAACTAGCCAGCCAATTGGTTCTGTCAGGCCTGAAGGAAGCTATCAAGTTCCTTACAGAGAAGAATCACTTATCAAACCACAACATGTGTGTCACACATTAATACATTGAGACAGTTAATCACTGGCTTTCAAGTGATCTGCTAAAGTCTGTCTCATAGCATTCTAATCATGTTCTAGCTGTTAGGCACACGGAAATGCTGAAACCACTAACTATTACAAAAGTTTGCTGCAGCAGGCTAGCACACTTCTCCATTCCAGAACACTAACTTCTTATGTCCAAGGACACCACTTAGAAGTCCAGTCTTTCATAAATGGGATTTCTTTTTTACATTAAGATCAACAGGTTTATTTCTTTCTTGATTTGAGTAACACTTTGTGTTGTAGAAAGTTCTCTTATCGAAGGAATCTGCAATTGGTTTTGGAATAACTTAAAAATAGATCTAGTTTGTGATCTTGGAAAGAGAGATGAAAAATATTTTTAGCTCTCTGTATGTGGTGTTCTTGGCACTGTTGTCTGTAAGACAGTCTTGGGTCTAAGGCAAAACAGTCACCTCAGAATTGAATGTGTCTAATATTGGTGCTGTTTGGTGTAATTGTACATTCTTCTGATGCTTATTTCTGAAATCCTAATGAAATCCTCTTCAGGTAAGTTACATTTTATGAAAGTAACTGCAGGGGAGTGGAATTTTGTGCCTCAACTTGGGTTTTTTTGCTGTTTTCTTAGCTCGCTATAGGAATCAGACCAGCCAGGCAGAGTCTTACTATAGACATGCAGCTCAGCTTGTCCCTTCTAATGGTGAGTCTGGGATATCTTTTCAGTTCATAATTCCAAAGAAAGATTTGGGGTATTGTTTTCTTCTGTGGCAGTTGGAAACCTGGGCTTTTATATAAATATCCCTCCCCAAATTCTCCACACTATCATACAATAAAGTCTGACCCATCAGTAAATCATGTAGATAATGGTTGTTTGCATGATCTGTGTCACTTCCTTTTTGTGCAGATTTAGAAACAGAGAAGGTAATCAACAGCTTTACTCCAAGGCTTCACTACTGCTATACTCTGTTACATTCATACATTATAAAGTACAATTAATGAAAAATTTCTTTACACTAGCTTTGTTTATTTCTTTTATTATTTATTTCCATACCAATTTGTAAAGTCTAGTAGCTAAAATTGGATTTTTCAAGTTGCTGATGGGAGTAAATGAGTTCTTTAGTTCAGGGATCTAGCTTTTTATCTATTGTCTTCCAGTGGCCCAAAATGTAGAGATGGTGATAGAAGGATAAGTTACTTTTGAGCTGGGCTGCTGAAACCAGTAATAAATTTTTTTAACCAGTTGCATTCTAACTGAACAAAACAAAAACTCAACCCCCTTAAACAAACAGGCAAACAAAATCAAACAGGAACCCCCATACCCAATCCTTCTCCATCCAAAGTAAAAAAAAAAGGCAACAAAACAGACAAACAAAAAGCCATAACCAAACAAAAGCAAACAAACAAAAAAAAACTTCCCCCAAGACAGACAAAACAAAAAAACCCCAAACAAACAGAAAAAAACCCCTCAACAGCCAAAACCCCCAAAACAAAACAATGAAAATGAACAAAACCCAAACAAATGCAAACAAAAAGGCAAACTAAAACAAAACAAAAAAACCCACCAAACAGCTGATGCACCACAAATTTAGAAGCTTAGAAGCTTTTTCACTGAAGTGGTACAGATCCGAGGCTGGGGTGAAAAGGTCAGCAGCTGGATCTGAGCCTTGTCTGTTGGAGAACTGAGGACTTTATGCTCCTTTCCAAGTGACCACACATACTCTGAAATCTAGCATTTTTCCCTCCAGGACAACTTACTGGATGACTTGTGTTTTTCTCCCTTAGGTCAGCCTTACAATCAGTTGGCTATCCTAGCTTCCTCCAAAGGAGACCACTTGACCACGATTTTCTACTACTGCAGAAGCATTGCTGTGAAGTTTCCTTTCCCAGCTGCCTCCACTAATCTACAAAAAGCACTTTCTAAAGCACTGGAAAGGTGAGACTAGGAGTAAATTATTGCCACTCAGATAAATTGGAAGAGATTTCTTCTAAAAGTACCTGCCATGGCAGAAATTATTCATATTTGGCAGTGGAAACAGAAATCCCTCAACCACTGTCCAATCAGAGCATCCTCATATCCTTTGTATGGAACAAAGAATAGTTTGTGGTGCTCCCGACTGATTAGTGAATGCAGGAAATAAGCATATTGTGCCAACATTGAAAGTAGCTTTGCATGGACATTCCTCCCTCATTTTGGAATAATTCTGTACTGTTATGTGCAGCTGTGTGTAATTCCAAAGATTGAATCAGGTGTTTCTATTCTAAATGCAGTCGTGATGAGGTGAAGACTCGATGGAGCGTGTCTGACTTCATCAAGGCATTTATTAAATTTCATGGCCATGTGTACCTGAGTAAGAGCTTGGAGAAGCTGAGCCCTCTTCGAGAAAAGCTGGAAGAACAGTTCAAGGTTAGTTCTAACAACATATTAATTAGTGTATTGAGGAGAATATTTTTAGCAGCTGAGTTCTGAAATTACAGTCCAGTAATCATTCTTTCACATGATAAATTACAGGAAGCTCAAGTAGCCAGTTAGGGCAGGTTTGCATTGCAGCTAACACTGGATAGTTCTGGTAACTTCAGCCCAAATTAAGGATTTTCCCATTTGACACATGGTCTGTTGTTGGAGATACAGGAGAAATCAGTGACCGCTGTTGATTCTCTGCTCTTTAACCTGGATGATTCTTGGATACCTGTGAAAAGGACTTGATTCACCTGTGAATTCATCTTGACTTGGTGGCCTGAGGAATTTTGAGAGCTTCATTTTTTTGAATAGCTTTCATTCACTCCCAGTGGTTATTAAGGCTGCTTTTAATCTACCTCGGAAAGCTTGCCTCTCCTGTAAGCAGTTTGCCCTTGAAGTGTCCCATACAACCTTACTTTGTGCAGAACTATGCAAAACACATTTTCCATGGAAAATCCAGGAATCCCACTGATTACATACCCAGCTCATTATGTTGGATAATACAGCAAAGATGGAAAGAAAATAATTTTGTAAGGTATTTATGCAAAATACTGCATTTTCAGAGAGGACTTAGTGTTAACTGGTAAATGCCTTTTGGAAACTGCTCTGCTTCAGCTTCCTAATTTGTGGAAAAGAAGTAAGGAGGAGGGATATGTTCAGCAGAGCAATGGATGCTTTTCAAAAATAGGAAAGGGGAATGTGGTCTGAGCAAAATAAAATGTTCTTTACAGAGTCCTTTTACATTTTTTTTGTCTTGAATTGTACTGCTACATCTAGGTTCACTTTAAAGCTAGGTTGTCTTTAAAATAAATTTTAAAAATTTATTTAAAACTAGGTTGTCTTAAAAATAAATTTAAAAAACCACAGAACTTGGCTATGAATTAACTTTCAATGTGGGCTGCTCCAACCCTGACAGTTTGTTGTTTCAGAATGAAATAATTGTATCTCTCCGTGTGTGATGCTGGCTGTTGAACAAGTACTGCTTTTTCCACAGCACTTATAATCAACAGTTATGAGCATTGCTCAGGCATATGGAACAGTCTTCATTTTCTGGACTGATCCTGGGTGTTAAAACAGTTAATTGAAAACCCTGCTTTGTTGCTTAGACTACCTTTTTTGTTTATGTTATGCAACATAAGGCCTAATTTATGAGAGAGCCACTTTTCTGGCTTTAACAAGTTGAATGTTGAAGTGAAGTTGGCTGTATGGTAGTGAATCAGTTTAACTTTGTGGCTCATTTTAACTCTGAGGAAAGCAGTTACAGGGTTGGGAGCATTCAGTCAGGCCCTGGGTGCTGCTGCTGGCAGCTCTGCCAGTCTCAGTTGTCAGCTGTACAGTGCTTCATGCCCTAAGTGAGTCAAGAGTGAACATGGAGCTTAAACCTTTTCCTGATGCTTACACCTAGTTAATCCACCTGATTCCCTGATTGTTGTGTCTGAAGATACGTTGGCTGAGATTTAGGATAGCTCCATTTTTCCCCACAGAAAGCCTTGAAGTCTGTTTTCCTGTCCTGAGAAAGGTGTCTTTTCTAGCATAGTTACTGAAAGGCATTTGTAAATAGCTCTCATTCTTTTAGTCCGCTGAGGCATTTCATGACCCGTGAAGTCAGGTGTGAAATTAGTCTTGAATGCATAACCATGCAGTAGTTAAATTTTCCTGGGATGTTTTTTTTTTTTTTTTTAAATGTCACCTGCTCCATGCTGGTTCTTTGAAAGGCAGAGAAACCTAGTGGATCTATGGGCCTTTGCAGTGCTGTCAGTGCACATTTGAAGTTGCACTTGCTCTGGAAGAGAACCATATGCAAAGGGGATGTTGTTTTGTTGTGCGTCTGAGTTGGTGTACAAGCAAAAACCTTGGGCTTAACAGTGGGCTCCTCCTGGGACTCCCAGTGCTGTGCTGGGAGGGATGACCTGAAAATAAAATCCAGAATGAATTGTCTGGATGTTGCCTAAGGGCAGAAACATTAGTCAGGCAGTGAAGGAGCCAGCTACCAGTCCTTTCAAGCATGTGCTTTGCCATCTAAAAGTTCATACACCCTGTGTCTTTGTTTTAGAGGTTGTTGTTCCAGAAGGCCTTCAACTCTCAGCAGTTAGTCCATATTACTGTGATCAACCTGTTCCAATTGCACCACCTGCGAGACTTCAGCAATGAAACAGAGCAGCACAGCTACAGCCAGGATGAGCAGCTCTGCTGGACACAGCTCCTGGCTCTCTTCAGTAAGTGTGGGAGCTAATTGATTTTTGTAGGTCTCTTGATTTTAACGTGGAATCCACTAGTAACTTCCTGTCAGGGTCTAGCTTAATGGCTGTGTGAGGTATTAGACATTAGGGAGAAAGTCGTGAGAGATGGTGGTCACAAAGGATCATTCATGTCATCAGTGCTGAATAACAGTGGATTTCTGTGTCCGGACTTACTCTGAAGCTTTACAGAACTCTGCGTCATTTTTCTGGTTCTGAAAGAACGTTTTAACTTGGGTGCAAAACTGGATCCAGCTTGGCAGTGAGTAGTACTCCTCTTGGGGACCTGCTCCCCAGTTGGCTGCATACAATTGGAGTTGCTTTGAATGGAACTGGTTCTGATTGAACAGGACTGAAGTTGAAGTTGAGTCAACCAGGACCTCAGCTACTTCTGTGCTTTTGGTAATATCAACCAGGAGATAAGTGAGAGTGCAGAACACTTTAGACTCTAGCCACATATTGCTGATTTGCTTAACCTGATTGAGCCTGTGGTCAGCTTGGCCTTGTTTGTCAACACCTAAATTTCTGAATAGCTGGATTTCTCCAAATTCCAGCCTAGAGATTATTCTGAAGGCACCATGGTCACACTGGTGTGGTTACTCTTTCTCAGCTTCTGTGCCCTAAGGGGTCTGGGCTGGGTGCCTGCCTGCGGAGCTCCAGTGCATTTGTGTGCTTGCTAGTTAAAGTGAATAAAGTGCAGGTAGGTAGTTGAGTTGATAATTTCTAATAAATAGGTGAATATTTTGGGCTTGTCTTGATTTTTTTAACTTACCAAAATGACTTGCTGTGACAGTTGAAGGGATATAAACATCAAGATTCTGCTGCGGAGTGGAAAACTATTAAAAAGCCCTGTGTTAGATGGGGTAGTTAGGCTGCCTTGTTCTAAAGAGCTAGTTCTTAGAGTAAGGGTTTATGGGGGGGGATATGTTTGATTAGGTTATTTGGTCAACTTTGAAGTGTCATTCCCACATCATAGAGTTTTTTTCTTTTGCTTTTTCCTCTTACTCTGTTTCTAGTGTCGTTTCTTGGAGTTCTGTGCAAGTGTCCTTTACAAAACGACTACCAGGAGGACTCTGGGGCTGCGTATCCTCTTCCAGCTGTGAAGGTTTCAATGGACTGGCTGAAACTTAGGCCGAGTGTTTTCCAAGAGGCAGTGGTTGATGAAAGACGGTAGTGAGTGTTAATCTTTCTCTTGATACATTTTGTTGCATGAAGGTCCTAATTACTCTTGATCCACAAATTAGTCATGGGTAAAGTGATCATACAACTCATCATTACAGATACCAAAATGATAGAAAGTGTATGTGCTAAAAAGCTCATAAAGCAAAACATGAGACTTGTTGGTTACATAAGCAGATTAACTCTTTTAATTGTCTTTAGGTTTGCTGTAAGTTTTTTACAATCAGGCAAATCTACTTTATAATGTTGAGTTTGAGCATAACTACTGAGTGTTCTGTAGTCTTACCTAGTATAATGATTCCTCAGATTACTGCAGGAAGTGGCAGGAGAATACTTGCCTTAATTTCATGCACTAAACCATCACTTGGGCAGTGCTGGAATGTAGTCACCTAGGAATTAAGTTCAGTTTAGTGGAGGGACTCTTCAAATGTCAATGCAAGCATAACTGTTCTGGACTCTTGTTCTGATTTTTCACTTTTGCCACTAATCTCTTAAATTGTTCAAAGTCACCAATTTTTTCAATAGTCTGTTAACTTTTCATGAATTACCGTGATTCAATAAAGTGTTTCTGTAAGGTAATTCTTTGGATCAGAGTGACTGTTACTGACGCAGCTGGATGAGTATTGTTCCTAAGATGGGCACTCCAAGGAAAGCAGTGTGCTGTCTGGGGAACACAGGTGCATATAACTTTGGTTTGTTAAATAAGACAGAAAAAACCCCTCAGAGTTTTGGGAGCTTAAACCACAGAATTCTTAAAGGAAAGATTAAGGAAAAGAGTTTAGAAATGGCTTTGAGATGGTTATAACTATTGCCATTTGCACATCCTGAAGGAAGACGTATGCCTGTATTTTAATAGACAAGGTACCTACTTGATATCAAGTAGTCCCTGCAGAGAGGACATGCAGGTAATAATTCGTGGAGTAAATGGCTTTAAGCTGAAAGAGGGTAGATTTAGATTAGTTAGAAAGAAATCCTTCCCTGTGAGGGCAGTGAAGCCCTGGTCCAGCAACCTTGGGGTAGTGGAAAATGTCCCTGCCCATGGCACAGGGTGGGAGGTCCCTTCCAGCCCAAACCATTCTGGGATTCTCTGAAGGAACCTATTTTCTAGACAACATATTATTGACTTTACTTCCCTCATTGAAGACCTCTGGGGTGTTTTTTCTTTCTTTTGTTCCTTGTCAGTCATGGGAAGGAGTTGTTGCTCAGTGTAGTGTAGAGAATAATGATGAAGATCATGCTGCCTGTGCCCGCAGCTGTGCGGGAAAGCAGCTGAGGGTGAACAGCTCCATTGGGGCAAGGTGCATTCTCCAGGCCATGTGCTGGATGGTGGTGAAAGCCTTGCTGAGGAGGATGCATTCATATCTCCAACACTGAGCACAGTGGGCATTCTGAAACAGTTTTCTGTTGCTCCCATGGTGCCCATCAGTAAAGTGGAAGGATTTTTGGACTTTTGAGTGGGAGCTTTTAACAAACAGGAGCAAGCAGCCTGATGGTAGCAGTTAAACGTTAACCACCTATGCAGTGATCAGTGTGATTTTAAAATTGTTTGCTCCAGGGCCTTTGGGAAGAATTTCCAGTCATTGCTTGTACTGGTATTGTGAGGGCAAGGCAGGGGACTGCAAGTTCACCTCTAGTTTAATGATCTTACTCAGTACAACTCTTACTTAGAATCTCTACCCTTGGTGGTAAATTCCAGCACTACACTACAGTGTTCTTGTTCACGGAGCAGAGGTACTTCTGCACAGCTGTGTCTTGATAAATTGTTTTGCTGCCTAAACTGATTCATTGACTGTGCCTTGGGAGCCATCAGCTTTGGACTGGGAAGCGTGAATTGCAGATAGGTGCTCGCAGGACTTGCTCATGCTCTAGGTTTATCTGGTTAAATTCACAACAGGCTCTCTGGCCTGCTGGCTAATTAACACTGTGCTGTGAGAGCCTGACTTCCTTGAGAACTTTAGGCTGGCTTAATTCTTTCAAGAAAGTGGTCTTTTCACTGACGCTTTGTGAGAAAATTTTCTTGGGAATCAGAAGATTAATGTAAACTGTGATGGTAACAGCATTCAGTGTTTTTTTGGTAAAGCAAACACATCCTATGTTTTGCAGTTTTCACTTAGGGTTTGCCTGTTTTCTAATTTGTAGCATATGGCCCTGGCTGATCTCTCTTCTAAATAGTTTCCAGCCTCATGAAGAAGATCTATCCAGTAATAACGGTAAGGACACTTGTAGTCTGTGCTGTAAGGAGCTGGGAAAAACAATGTTTTTCCTGCTGATGTGGGGAATTACAGTTGAAGAGCAAATAAGGAAGCAAGTTGCCTTCTTGTATTAGTTCATGTGAATACTCTGCAAATGCTTTTTCTTGTTCTGAGCAGACTGCTCTGCCTTATCATTCCTGAATTCCTCAGATTGCGGGGTGGACCAGTTAATAGAAGACTTTAGTATGTATAGAGACCATGCTGATTTATCTACTGTGATACTGTGCTCAGTGCTTTCATGCTTTCCTTATGCTGTTTACTGTCTGTTTGTCAGCAACCCCTCTTCCAGAAGAATTTGAGTTGCAAGGATTCCTGGCTCTGAGGCCGTCGTTCAGGTGGGTGACGGCTGAAGGATCCTGCACCCTTGCTGATGTCACGACTTCGACAGAAACTGGCCTGTTCCATACAATATCTTATTTACGAATATTTACTGCTGTATAGATTGATGTTGGTCTCTTCTAAACAACTGCAATGGACAGTGTAGCCCTAAGAAATTCTTGAGGTTATAATACTGCTCATGACCCCGCTGAACCTCTTGAATGTAGATGCATCTTACCAGACGAGAATTACATCTGTAAATCAGACATCTCTTGACAGCCATGTTTTGAATAATACCTGGTGAAAGTTCACAACTTTTAATAGAGCAGTGCTGACACATATTTGTAGAGAAATAGGAATTGCAGAGGGTAATTGTGTAATTAATATTCCCTCTTCTGTGTCAATACTAGGAACTTGGATTTTTCCAAAGGCCACCAGGCAATTACAGGGGATAAAGAAGGGCAGCAACGTCGGATACGGCAGCAGCGCCTGATCTTCACAGGGAAATGGATTGCTGATAACCAGCCAAGGTAATTGCAAGTACTTTGTGTTTCTCATGCTGCTGGAAGCTGAAGTGACACAGGTGCCAGTGTGGAATGTTATTTTTCTCTGTTCAATACAGCAATTAGCTGTAATGTGAGCACAAGATGCTGACAGCACTAATGACGCGTTCTGTGGGTCAGCATGCCATTCTTTCACAGACTGATTATGGTAAGTAATGTAGTTTATGTACTTGCTTTTTAATTCCTTCTTGTCTTTTTCAGGTTGATTCAGTGTGAAAATGAGGTAGGAAAGCTCTTGTTTGTGACAGAAATCCCGGAGCTCTTACTGGAGGACCCTAGTGAAGCCAAAGAGAGTCTCGCCTTGCAGGAGACATCTATGGCAGAGCCACCGTGTGCTGATGGGAGCCCTGGACTCAAATCAGTGCTGTCCTCTGGCAGAAGCCTGAGCAACAGCTGCGATGCAGGAGAAAAACCGATGGTCACCTTCAAAGAGAACATCAAGCCCCGGGAGATGAACAGAGAACAAGGGCGCATCTACCCCCCAAAGGACATAGCAAGGGAGAGACGGGACTTTAGCAAAGGAATAGTAGCAAATAAGAATGATGGGAAGAAGGATAACAATAAAAGAAAGAATGAGACCAAGAAATGTGGCTTGGATAAGATGCAGGAAGCAGGAAAGCAGAATGTGGCAGTTCAGGTAAGCCTTTAGCTCAGGGGGATACTGTGTCTGAGACAGTGCTTTGTTGTATCAGGGCAGTCACTGCTTGTGTAGAGTGTGGTAGAGTTGAGGTCTTGCTGTGGGCCCTGCAGCTAATGCTCAACAGTATAAAATATTTCTACCTTAAAGACCAGGTGATGGTGATCTTAGGATCTCTTTGCTTTTCCTTGATGCTATCTCAAAAAGAGGGAGAGGAGGGAAGAAAAAGAGTGCAATGAGAGGTGATTTTGCTATAACTGTCTCACAAAACAGATTTCTACCCATTCCACAAATTATTTAGGCCACCAAGGCAGTTCATGTGGCCGGGTTGTAGTCCTGTTCTCGCCATTCTGGGGTCTGTTGTGAAGGAACTGGGTACTCTGCATTTCCATTTCAGTTGACTGGTGCATATTCAATAAACTGAACATGTCACAAAGGCACCAAATAGTATATATGTGGAATAAGATGCTCTGTAGTGTGAGTGCAATCAGATGTGTCTCTGTCGAAGGAAAGCCGCAGTGCTGTTAAATCATCAATCTGTACTCAGGTACTTGTTGAAAGTGGTTTGTTTTCACATCAGTTGCTCTTTTACCAGTTATATTTTCTAGGGGCATGCTTTTTTATCTATTTCTCTGAGCATCAGGTACAAAATATACCAAGTAAACAGTGAATTTGCTGTCTGCCTCCCACTGAGTCATAGCAAATGAAGGTAGAGTGTGTCAGGTGTGATCTGATCTGTACCTGGACAATTTGGCTGTATCTCAGTCATTCCATGGTCGTGACTGGAACCATTCAACGATAATGATGGAGATTTCTGTTATTTCTCTAGAGAAACTGTGTTAGTACTTCACTGTTCTTGCAAGTGTAAATTATTTCCTCATGCACTTTATGTCCCTTGCCTCTGTGTAAGCCTATTACTGCTGCCCAGGACAGGTCTGGAGAGTAACTGTTCCTCTTTGCAGCTGCTCTAAAGGCCTGTGCAATTGAGGTCTTTTCCCTAGGCTAGACAAACCATCTCTTTCAGATTTTCCACCTTGTGTTGTTTAGGAGCCTTGGATTATTCTCCCTGTTTTCCTCCTGATGATTTGTTGTTAAACATCATGGTTATGAAATGGAATATCTGAACTGGCAGCATTATTCAGTTGGTTTTGCAGGGGAGCCATACCACGGGGTTTCTGTAAAGGCTACAGAAACCAGGGGCCAATTGTTTGTAAGTCGTGGAACACGATTCTGGTATCTGAAAACCAGTATAGGTGAGTTAGAATAGGAAGTTTCTTATTTGTTTGGCAAATGCATCTGAATTGTGGTTGAGGGTCTGAGCATAACTCCCAGTTTTGATCTTTGAGTTCTTGTCTTGCAAAATAAGGACTTCACATGGATAAAAACCTACTAGATCTGAAGACTATGTGTAGCTTTTTGGATAGGGATGATAGCTTATTTATCAGAAATTTGCTTGATTTAGTCTTAAGGCGCAACAAACCCGGCTATAGCAGAATCTGCTCTTATGTTGTTTGTTATTGTTTGTCTGTTCTTGGATACAAATTAATTTTGGCTTTTTACCTCCACTAGCTGTATTTGTGGCAACAAGTCCAGTGAAATGCCTTTTGTTTCATGTAATTTGGTGGACTCGCTTATCCAGACCTGCTCCAGAATAGAGGGAGGGCTTGCTTCCTCCCACACTGAGAAACCAACGTAGGTTTTATACCAGTTGGTAGAGTGCCTGTGTTCTGCTTTGGCACTCCTGGAAATTTCAGACTTTATTTCCTGCATAGTTCATTGCCTTCAAAAGTTTAAATGCTGCAGTTCCTACTTGGCAAAAATGTGAAGAATGTGGTACAGAAGTGATCAGTCCTGCTTTGCAGATATGTAGGAAACTTGCATGCTCAGGCAGGATGTGATCTGTGTTGAGTCTCTGCTCTCTAGGGAAGATAATGTTAGGAGCCAGGGAAGTTCAGTGCAGACTCACTCAAAGTATAGAATACTCTTAAGGAGGTCCCTGTGATAAAATAGTGCCTCTCTCAAGCACTGTGAGGGGCTTTTGTGGGGATAAATACTTGGTAGCATTGACACTTCTGAGGTGATACCAAGTAGAAGCAAGCAAGGAAGGAACTGAAATTTGTCTTGATTAATCAATTTTAGTGATTTAGGTTTTTGTAAAGTTACCTGCAGATCATGGAGGGGGCCTTTTGGAAGTCATCCTCTGGAAATGTGTTATAGCATACTTGAGTTTTTGATGGATAGAGCTCTAGTTTTAAAATGCCATGCCAGGAAGAGTGTCTTTGAATTCCCCAGCATTTCTGTTAAAGGATACATAGTGCTTGATATGTGTTATAAAAATATTTGGCTTATTGTGGAGGGAAAAGGATCAGCACAGTCTAAGTTAAATATGCTGAATGTGATGGAGGATGAAGAGATGTAGCATGAGCAAGGGCCTGCATTGTTTGTGGTGTTTAGCATCAGCCAGAGCCTTGAGGTGGCATTCCCTCCAGACTTTTTTTCTAGTGGGAAATGAAAAATCCACCCAAACCTCCCTGTTCTAAAAATGCAGAAAGAACCCTAGACTCCCATAATTTCTAAATGGGGAAATTAAATTTGAAAAAGAAATTAGGAAAGGATTTGAATGCTTCTATCCCTTTACTATTGTAATTTGGCAGAAAACAATGGTCCTGTAACTCCTTTCAACTCAGCAGCACTAAATGTCTAAATAAACCCCACACAGTTTTGGTTTGTTCGGTTTGTATTTTTTTAATTTGATCCCTGATACAACCCTTTCTTTCACTCACCTTTGAGGCTTGGTGTCAGGTCTGCTCCTGGGCCCTATCTGTATTGCCCAGGTTCCTTGCTTGCTGTCTTTTTCCTGGCTGCTCCATCTTGCATTCCAGGCAGTTCTGCCGAGCTGAACAGAAAGGGAAAGTAGTCTTCCCCTCTGTCTTCCTCCCCAGGAAGACCCAGACCACGGCAGACTCAGAATCAGGTAAACATTACATTACATTCTTCTCTCTGCCTTTAACTGGTGCAGCTCTTTCAGCAGAACACCCCTCAGTTACACAGCAAACTGAATGAGGTGAAGCAGTTCTGCTGTTTGTCTTGTATGCTCTGGGTCAAAAGAATTCCATAGTGTGGAGTAGTTTGCATATACATCACTGTATGGGTAAGGCTGAGAGAACTCCCCAGGAAGAATGTGGCAGTGTTTGTTTTTTAAGGTGCTGCAGGTAAGTAGCGTGACTTTAGGTTGAGGCAGTGCCCTAGGAGAAGCATAGTAGCATCTGCACTTTCTGTGTTTAAACACTGCAGGTGAGCAGCATGGTAAGTTTCATGGATGGTGTGAGATACTATGTCTGCTTCTCACTCTCATAGGAGAGAAGGAAGCTCTTGCATCTTCTGAGTAAACATCCTTGAGTGCTTTGGTGAGGCAAGAAATGCCTGAGGACATGCAGGGTAATCTGCCTGAGGTCATTGAGGAGGGTTCTGTGTTCCAAACTTCTCCCAGTTACTTAGGGAAAAGAAAATCATTCAGACAATCTGAGAGTTTAATTTTTGGCTTGAGACAGGTTATGGTTAATGTGGAAATTTAGGAGAAGTTGTTTAATTTCTTCACACTTCATTTTGCATCAGGTGAAATCCCAAACGGAGATGAGGAAGACTCCAGTGTCTGAAGCCAGGAAAACACCTGTAACTCAGACTCCAAGTCAGGCCAGCAGTTCCCAGTTCATCCCTATTCATCACCCAGGAGCCTTCCCTCCCCTTCCTAGCCGGCCAGGTAATTTGCATCATTCTTTTGAAGTATCATTTATTGTTGACTGAAGAAAATCCTGTAATAGTGGTTGGTACAGCCTCTGAAAGGTAGGGGTTCTGTAATGAACATGGATTTTCCTGTTGAACATCTTATCAAGTAGTAAAAAGGGGCATAGCAGAACTGAAACAAGATAAATAAGATTCCTTATGCTTTGGAATCAAGATCTGTCATGAAATCTGCCACCTGCCTTCTGGTTTAGTGGGTGTGAGATCAAGGAACTTCACACTAGGCTCTTCCTGTAGTTAGTCTGAACATGACAAAGCTTTCTGCTAGCACTGCTTCTGAAGCATTCCTGTGCTTCAGACTCCATTGCAGAAGATCAGTCACACTGCTTGCTTTAAAACTCACTTTCTTTTGTAGTGGTGCTCGTGTTTGAAGCTGTAATTTGTGTCGTTTTACTTGCTACTGTTGCTGCATTGTGTATATGGTTTTGCTGTGGAGTCTGCCTGTCATACCTTGCTATCCATGTTTGCTCATGAAATAACTGGAAGCTGTATCTTCCCTGTACCTGTTACATAGAGCTCCTCAATGTAAGACAGATGGGCATCTTCCCTGTCCCAAAGTGAGCATAAAATCTGGCCTGTGAGACACAGATTTAAAGCTTGCCTTCCAAACCTGGCTTTTCAGCATGAACTACAGGGAAAGAATTGATCTTATGGATATGAGGATTTCTTTGGTTACCATCTGTCTCTCTAAATTGACCCAGAGACTGGTGATCCTCTGGGAGGAGGCAGTAGACTAACTGTACTGATTGTTTCTTTGTTCCTGCAGAAGTTTAGTCCCTGAAAATATGTTTGAAGGGGAGGAAACTTTGGGGGTAAAGCATTAAAAACCCAAGAGCAATGAAGGAAAAAGGTAGCAGGGGTCAAAAAAAGCAGGGAGACTGGGGGACAGGGAACACAGGGACGTGGAAACATATGACCCTCAGATACTGCCATAGCTGACCACTGTCAGTGCCTGGAATATTGCCAGAAAACTCCAAAACAAACTCTGAATGCTTGTGTGGTCACAGCCGTGTGCATGCCAAGGTGAGGAAGGGCATTGTAGTACCTGTGTGCAGAGTGGTGCCTCCTTTCCTAAATGAACAGCATAGGAAGAGAAGCCCTCACAAAAGGTTTCTGGAGGGAGTTGTATGCTCTGCCAAACTGTGATTAAAGGTGCATTTTCTATCTTTTCCAGGATTTCCTCCTCCAACCTATGTTGTCCCCCCTCCTGTGGCTTTCTCCATGAGCACGGGGTACACCTTCCCGGGTGGTGTTTCTGTCCCAGGAACCTTCCTCCAGCCCACAGCTCACTCGCCTGCAGGAAACCAGGTGCAAGGTGGGAAACAGTCCCACATTCCTTACAGCCAGCAACGGCCCTCTGGACCAGGGCCAATGACCCAGGGACCTCAGCAAACGCCACCTCCTTCCCAGCAACCCCTCTCATCTTTACCAGCTCAGGCAACAGCACAGTCCGCAAGCCAGTTACAGGTCCAAGCTCTGGCCCAGCAGCAGCAGCAACAGTCCCCCACGAAAGCTGTGCAGGGCCTTGGGAAGAGCCCACCACACCACTCCGGATTCCAGCAGGTAAACTTGGCCTGTGCCACATGATGGGCTTTACTTAAAAATAAATGGCAACAGTCAAGGTTTATCTTCCTGGATTACCTTTCCAAATTGTCGTTAAAGAATTTTTTGATTTTGAACTTCTGGGCAAATTTGAAAATGAGCTGAAGTTTGGTGGGTGTGAACATATGATGCTGTAACTGAAAGGAAGGTATGTACTGGAATGGAATATCTTTTTTGTCATCTATTTGCTGTGTGTTTCTGATATAGACAAGGTATGGAGGTGGTATTGGAGGTATGTTTGTCTCAGGCCTTTCTAGTTTTCTTGTGTGAGTGATGAGGACTAAGTGTGAACCCCCACCTGCACTCTCCTTTTGGCTAACTGGTTGCAGTGTCAGTTCCCTTACAGCTCTTAGTTCTTTGCTCACCCTGTGCTGGAGAAAATCTCCCTTCTGGCAAATCTGGACCCAATGGTGAGACTCTGCTTGTGTTCTGGGCAGCAAAATGCTGGCTCAGTACCATACTAAAGGTTTAGTTTGTAGGCTTTTGGGTTAAAAGGTACTGGATTAGAGTAAGGATTATACTTGGCTGGTGGTTTAAAGCTTGACTAGAAGTACAAGATGCCTATGGAAATTACTTTTGGTGAATAACACAGACATTCCACAAATGATTTGCTATAACGCATGAGCCAGGCTGATAGCTTGGACGGAGTTAGGCATTCAGGTAAAATGAATTGTTCCTCCCCACTGGTGAAATCCTGTGTCTCTGCCTCAGTATCCACAGACAGACTCGTCAAAGCAGCTCTGGAACCCCCCTCAAGTCCAAGGCTCCCTGGGGAAGATCATGTCTGTAAAGCAACCCTATTACCTGCAGGCCCAGGACCCTCTCAAACTCTTTGAACAGTCATTACAGCCTCCTGTGATGCAACAGCAACCTCTGGAGAAAAAAATGAAGCCTTTCCCAATGGAGCCATATAACCAGAACCCCTCAGAAGTCAAGGTGCCAGAATATTACTGGGACTCTTCCTATGGCATGACTGACAACAGGGTGATGACCCAGCAGTCAAACATAGACCGCAGGGGGAAGCGGCAGGGAGTCTTCCGCTCCGAGCAGGATGCTGTCTCCAGGATGACCTTCGAGGTAAGATCCATGCTACAAGTGGGGGAAACTAAGGCTCTGGTATTCAGGGCAACTCTTGGCATTTCCCTGTTTCAGGAATGCCCTGTGATCCCAAGTTGGTCAAAGTGAGCTTATTTAGAAGAGACCTGAGTGTCAGTACCTGTGGTTCCAGCACAAAGTAATGAATTCCCCATTTTAGTAGGCTGCGTGTGGGATCAGTCTCTTGAAGATTTGGTTTCAAGTATATGTAAAGTCTTGTTAAGTGTGGATGTGACATCCATCGCTGCGCTGTGTCTGCCAGGTCGAGAAACAGGGCAGCTTATAGTTTTGAGGGAAAATTCTTCTCTGGCAACTGATGGAAACCATAAAAGCCACCTAAATAATTGCAGTTGAGTTATTACACTTTAGGTGAACTCCTAACACTGCTATAGTGAATTGAATAGCTGAGGCTGCAATATGTTGAGCAATCAAGGATGGTAGCAGCAGTCTTGTCTTGGATTTTGTGTTTGTTCTTCCTGAAAATTGGACCACACTGAAAGAGCTGAATGGCTTCCTTAGCTCCTGGTTGCAGTAATGGAATACTTGTGTTCATGTGATTATGCTTCATGTTGCTGTTTATAAACCCACCAATCTCTGTTATTTATTAACAGCCCTAGAGTTGTCTGTGAGTGCTTTTGGTGACGTTTATAAGCAGGGCTTAAACAGAGGCCTTTCAAACCTTTGGTTGGGTGTGCCTCTGTAAGTGCACTCAGGACATGGAGAAGGTCAGCTGAGATCACTTGGCTCATCCTTCTGAGAGAAGAGCCAGACAGTGTACAGGAGTCTGCCCCTAGCCTGATGTCGGGTTGTGGTTTCTAGATGGAGACAGGGTCAAAGGCTTGTCCTCATTCCTAAAAGGGAAACCTTGCCAAGGTGCCAGCACATTGTGCTACAGAGAGAAGCTATGCCTGTGGTGCTTTTAAGCATCCCTCACAAAAGTCAAGATGTCCAGCTGACCAGCACACCAGCACTGTGCAGATTTTACTGGCCCAGGGCACTGGTCAGCTGTGTGTTGGCATAGCAGCTATCACCAGTGGAAATGGGATTTAAACTCCACGAGCAGAGAAAAGAAGATGCAAACATAATTCTACTTGAAACCTAAATTACTCACAGGTCAGCTGTAGAAGAATAATTATAAAATTGTGTTTGTTGTCCTCACACGTGGAAACAGGTTCAGTATGTGGCATGGGTGCAAGGGGAAGGACATGCTCTGCAAATGAAAGCTCCCTGCTGTCACGTTGATGCGTGGCACTCTCCCCGTGTGCGTTTGGCTGTGTGGCTGGTGGTTGTTTCTGCTCAGAAGTTCTCTCAGTGTGTGCCTCAGCACCATTCTTACCTTGCCCTCTGCATGCTGCCTTCTGCCTTCCTCTTGCTATTCTCTCTCCTGCTCTGGCTGTTCTTTCTGCCTTCTGTTGTCTCACTGTGCTCATTTCTGTCACTAGGACCCCAAGAGCTCCCCTCTGCTTCCTCCGGACCTGTTAAAGAGTCTGGCTGCCTTGGAGGAGGAGGAAGAGCTGATTTTCTCTAATCCTCCTGATCTTTACCCAGCTCTGCTGGGGCCTCTCGCCTCTCTTCCTGGACGAAGCCTCTTTGTATGTATTTGATGTAATACTGCTGCTTCTTACTCTTAAATGGCATCTCTTTCTTCTGTGAATTTAAAGAAATGTAAAATTCCTTTCTCTCTCCATCTCTCCTGTCCACTTCCCTCCCTCACCTATGAGCTAGTTTTCATGGGGGCCCATGATACAGCTTTTGGGCTGAATCCAGGCCTGCTAATTTGTTCAGAAATCAGAATAACTGTGGGGTTTTTTTAAGTACAGTTCACAGGAGAGGTGTTGATGCATCATGATATGTCATTTAATGCACTTGCTCTTCTGCAGCTGTATGGGCTTAGTAATAAAGGGAAGGGCGAGGCACTGATGGTGCTGTGGGGAGTCATCAGAACAAGGGTGTACTGACAGGACAAGGGGGAATGGCTTCAAACTGACAGAGAATAGGTTTAGATGAGGTGCTAGGAAGAAATTCTTCCCTGTGAGGTTGGGGAGAAGCTGTGGCTGCCCCATCCCTGGAAGTGTCCAAGGCCAGGTTGGATGGGGCTTGGAGCAACCTGGGATAGTGGAAGGTGTCCCTGTGCAGTGGAGTGGAATGAGATGAGTTTTAAGGTTCCTTCCAACCTAAGCCATTCTGCAGTTCTGTGATACGATTCTGTGATTATAATCTGCATATAAAAATTCCATGGAGGCAGGGGGATGCTGCCCTATTCAGTGCAGAAGAGACTGAAAAAAGGGAAAGATGGCTTTGGAAGAAAATAGCCATTAACTGGATAAATACACAATAACTCTTAGAGAAATACAGTCATTTTTGACAGAGGAGGTTTTTTCCTACATTTTTTGTATTAAAACCTTCCTAGTTCAGTAGCTGGGGGGTCTCAGAGCTGTTAAATTTTTTAATTGCCTCTGAAAGTGCAGCATACCTTTCTGCTATGGCTGCAAGCATATTCATTAAATCATACTCATTCAGATTAGTAGCTGTAACAAAAAATTATTTGTGACTACACAAAGTCTCTGATTAAGTCTCTTCCTCAGTTATTTTACCTGCCATCCCAAGGAGCCTGTTGCAAAAAAGGCACTCATTTCTATCTCATTAAATAACTTTGCTAAGAAACTAATAGCTGCTGCTTCAGCAGCTTCCTTTGAAGCTCCTACTGTTGTGTCTGCTGACAAATGGAAGGAAATCCTTTGCTGTACAAGCCATGTGGATATGCAGAGTGGGAATTTTGTCTGTCTTTTAAAATGTGCTTTCAAAGTAATGAGCTGTCACTTTGAAAATCTAACAAGCTTGGGGCTGCTTGCCAAGAAAGTGAGGCTGTTTGTCTTAAGTTTACAGGATGAAAGCAAAAATATTCCAGGTCCTGTGACTGTGTTAAGGACACAAGGATGCTAGTTCTGGTTTTTGTGGTTTGAATAATAAATTTTAAAACATCCGACATGCTGAGCTGGTGAGAGTGCAAGAGGGGGTTTATTTGTAACAAGACTACAGCTTTTATTTTGCTTCACACATATTTTTACTTATGGTTTTACTAATTCCATGGCTTGGTGATCCAGATCCTAGATTTGGTGATGCTCATTGTCTACCAGTCAAGGTTGACAATTTGGTTTTTGTGTCAGTGATAACTTAGCTATTTCTTCTCTGTATAGGCTCATTTCAGAGACACTTTTTTCACTCCTTAATCATAGTAAGAATGAAACAGAAAGACAAGAAATATTATGCTGGAAATAACAACTGTGTGAGGGGGAGGTGGCATAGATGATGGAAAAAATGTCATGGTCCATAATGTCTTTACGTGGAAGTAAAAAGTCCAGGGGAGTTTTGGAACCTTTCTTTTAAACATTTGGGTTGGTGTTTTTTCCTTCCTCTCTACAAGTAATTTATAATGGAAATGAGAGAGTGCTAAATGACACTTGGACTACTAAACCTAATTTAAAAAGCACTTAGCTGCCCTTGCTGTCTAAGAACGTCTCTACAGCAGGGGTGCTCTAAGAACGGAAAAAATATTCTGTCAATAGCCACATACAAGAGTCTAATCTTGTCTGAAGGAGTCCTTGTGTCACTGAGAGGGATCCTGTCTCACTTGTACAAAGTTTTACACAACTGTAAGGTATTTTTGGCAGGAGTCTCCCCTTTAGATGTATCAGAGTATTAGACTTTGCATTTGAAAACCTGTTCTGGCAGTGGGGTTTGTCTGAGACTCTCAGCTGTCATGTTTGTTGATTTGTAGATTATTAATTACAGGTAGTGGAAAAACTACTGATTTTTTGCACTTGGTTAGCTTGCCTCCCCTGTCCTCCAAGGTGCTGGAGCTAAAATGCAAGACAAGTTGTAAATGTGACCAAAACCACTTTGGCAGTTTCTGATAACACACTTCCCTTCTGGTCCCTACACTGAGCACTAACTGTGCTTTTCCCCTTTTTGGTTTCTGAAGAAGTCCCTGCTGGAAAAACCATCAGAATTGATGTCTCAGTCATCATCTTTCCTGTCCCTCAGTGGCTTTTCTCTAAATCAGGTAAGTGGGAACCAGAGTCCAACACCTTGTGCTGTTTTAGCTTGTGGTTAAGCCAGTGGAAAACCTGAAACAAATCCACATGGATGCATAGTTTCACTCTCTATCAACCTTAATCTTGGCCTTTATCAGTTTTATTCCCAAATTCACCTTAGCTGTATCTCTGCAGATGTACTTTTGAATCCTCCTGAGTTCATGGGCCCTTTGCTCTCAGTCAAGTCATGAAATGGACTTAAAAGGTGCATCTCAGGGTGGTGTGGTGTGTAGGTTTTTATTTCCAGAGCAATGAATTACCTGTGATGGACTTAATGCTAAATTAAATGGTCAAAGAAGATGGGGCTCGGAAATGAAAAAGGAATTAGGAAATATTTTGAACTATAATTGTGTCCTTTGTACAGTCTCAGTGTTTGAAATAAATCTAACACCTAAGCTTTTATGTTTGGTTTTTTTCAGGAAAGATACCCGAACAATAGCATGTTCAATGAGGTATATGGAAAAAACATGAATACCAGCACAAAAACAGAAGTCACCCCTTCAGTTGCCCATCAGGAAACTTCACTCTATTCTCTCTTCGAAGGGACTCCGTGGTCTCCATCCCTTCCAGCCAGCTCAGGTAATCCTGACATGGCATTTCTTGTGTCTAGTGATTTAAGAGGATTTGAGTTAATTCTAAACCAACTGCAAGTTATATGTAACTGGAAATCAAAAAAAAAAAAAAACCAACCAAACTTGCTTGACAAAGTCTCTGAAGGTTTCTCTTTTGCTTTATATATCCTCAGAAATACAAGGGGATTCTGTAATTAATATAGTGTAAGAACCTGGATTTTAATTTAAGTAGTTGAGCAGGATAAATGCTGTAGGAGGTGTTAAATCCTGAACGCTCTTTAACTCTCAGTTTCCTGACAGCCATCTGGGAGTAGTGCTTTAACTCAGACATCCATATACTTTCTGTTGCTTTTTTTGGAAAAAGCAGGAGGAACTGGATTTCATAATGCAGATATTTGAAAAAGAAACTGTATGAGTGGAGAGTGGAGGAAAATACAACAGTAGTGGGTTTTGTTGGGTTTGGGTTTTTACTGTTAAGCAGCCCATAAAGCAAACCAGCTTCTTTGATCGTAATTATCTTAAAGGTGTAAACCATAACTATTATGTCATAATTTTATTCTCACTGAAAATCCAGAAGAGTGTGAGAGAGGAATTAGTTGAATCTAAGAAATGAGTGGATTTTACATAACATTTGTGCTGGATGAGATGTTTGGTGGGACTTTTGCAACCAACCAGGAAAAGCCATTGTGCAGGAAATGAAGGGAGATACAAAGTGCTTTTCTTCTAGCAGGATTTTTGGGTCACATGGCTTCAACTCCCTCTCCCTTCACCTCTTCATTTGTTCTGTTCTGCCTGTACACAGCCTGCATCATGCTCCCTCTCCTCTTTGGCTCACTACTGGGTTCTGGTCTGAATTGTTTTAAGACTCACATAAGTGTAAAACATTCTCAGACTTGGGAATTGAAGTCGTAAACTTGCAAACTCGTCAGGGTCTATTCTAGTTTTTCTATTGGTTTGTCAGGCTTGGAGACAGTAATTCTTTTAGTTTGAGACAAGTTCTTCAAGAGACATGGGGAAAACTGGCTTTGCGTAGCCAGCCCTCATGAGGTTTCCTGGGTTTTGTTTTTCTGGTAAGCGTTAAACATAATCGCTCTGTTCTTGTAAATTTTTCACTCATAATGTAGGAATTTGCATTACACTCATGTAATGGAGGGAATAAAAACTGACCTTCAGCATTGTAGCAAACTGAGTGATGGCGGAATTTTGCAGCAGCACTGCAAAACTGGGAGGCTCCTGTTGTCTCTGCTGACCTTTTTTCCTCTTCCCTTGTAATCCCTAGATCATTCAACACCAGCCAGCCAGTCTCCCCACTCCTCCAACCCCAGCAGCTTGCCAAGCTCCCCTCCAACCCATAACCACAATTCTGTTCCTTTCTCCAACTTCGGACCCATTGGGACTCCAGACAACAGAGACCGAAGAGTGGCAGACCGCTGGAAAACAGATAAGCCAGGCAAGTGCTGGGTTCCAGGTTAGCACGGATCTGTCAGACACCATCTGGTGATGGTTTTTTTGCACTGGTTTTGCCATGTTGCTTTGAACTTTTCTTTTTGCCATTTTAGCAATGGGAGGGTTTGGTCTGGACTATCTCCCAACAACGTCATCCTCTTCAGAGAGCAGCTGGCATCAGTCCAGTGCTCCCAGTGGTACCTGGGCAGTCCAAGGCCCTCCCGCCATGGAGGACTCCTCAGCTGTGCTTATGGAGAGCCTGAAGGTGAGTTTGGCTGGGGCTGTGCTCAGGGAATGGTCTGCAGGCTGGATAATCAAGTGATGGATGTTAGCCTGTTGAAAGTGTCAGGGTTCAGTGCCAGAAGCCGAAAGTTTTTCCTGCAGATTCACTTACACAGACAGTGTGGGAGGTGTCACCAGTGCATGAAGATGTCACAAATTTCCAGTTCTTGCTGGTTTTGAGTATTTTGTGGAACAAGCCCAGGATGGCAGAACTGGAAGAAATTCTAACATTAGCTTTGACTACTCTAAAATTAGTAATAGTTAATGTGGGATGAATTTTTATGGTAATGAGGATTCTGGAGGAGAATAAAGTTCTTCCAGAGAGCCTCTTTTTAGAAGGTCTTCTTTGAAACCTGGTTAACTTTTGTGATAAACCAGGTATGAATGATAGAGAGGGAGAATATAGAACATGGTGTCTGCTTTCCCATCTGGCAGAGGGGCTATGTAATGCAAGGAGGTGCTAGTGTTGGCTGTTTGTTTTTAGTCCATCTGGTCCAGTTCCATGATGCACCCCGGCCCCTCGGCCCTGGAGCAGCTGTTGATGCAGCAGAAGCAGAAGCAGCAGCGCGGACAAGGCGCCATGAATCCGCCGCATTGAGACAGAGGAGGCAACCCTTACAACGACGGCTCCATAAACCATGGCATGTTGGGTCTGCAGGACTGGCACACACAGTCCTGTGCAGGTGGCAGCCCTCTCTTCTGTTCCTTGCTGTCAGGAGGGCGTAAGTGCTCCACCAACCCACTGAGTGTGCACAAAATGTCTGCAGTGCAAGCAAACAACATCAGGAACTCTCCCATCCCCGGGCCCTTCGGAGGGAGAGAGAAACTGCTGTTTGGCTCACTCAGTAACCCGATATCACCGCCTCTCACCTTCTCCATCGTGCATGTCCCCAGCCACATGGGAAGTAAAAGCTGAGAGCAAAGGGCAGATGGGAGAAGCCAATGAAAACTTCTCAACCCTTTTCCTCTCTTTGGGGAGATACAATAGGAATCCATTAATGATTGCTTTGCTGACTGAGAATGTAGTTGAAATTACTCCTAAACATCTTTATTACTATCTCAGTAGTAAGATCACACTGAATTCTGTACACAGACGTGCTTCATAGTCAGTGTGTAGCAATGAGAGCCCCGGTTGCTGCTCTGGTCGCAGTGGGTGGTGGCGAGGTGGGGCTCTGTATCCTGGACTAGCAAAGGAGTTTCATGAAGGACAGTGGCACTTGGCACCGCTTCACCCAGAGGCTTTGGGTGGGTTAGAGACTCCAGCATGAAATGCCCTTCTCTAGGTGTTTGAGCTATAAGGGGTGACATGGGGCATCGCAGCACTCTGCTGAAAGGCAAGTTAACTGCTATGGGGTTTTAAATTAATGTGTGATTCCTGTACATTTTACTGTAGCATAGTGGCTAGCCCCACAAAGGACAGGCTAGTCTGTGCATTCACAGCCTGACTCATTTTAATAGGTAGGTAGAAAGCTTTCAATGGGTTTTTTTTTGGTTGCTTTTTTGTTTTGTTTTGGTTTTGTTTTTTTTCTTTCCATCCTCCCATCTTCGCTGAACGCTCAGTAGTTTCATTACCATGGCAGAAAATAATCAGGGGTCCAGCAGGGCTGGGTGAATCCGACAGCCAGCCCAGACAGCATGGGGCATCCGCTCGCCCGATGAGGCACAGGTCAGCTCTGCAGAAACCTGTCCCAGGTGCAGCCCCAGGCTTTCAGTGCTACAAACAAATCCAAGGCACCCACGGACACACGGAAACAGCACAGTGCTGTTCATAGATGAAAAGGTGCAGAAGGGAAAAGGAAAAAAACGTTTTATTTGCTATTTATTAGGGGGAAGGAAGACTGGAAGTTTTGTTAAAGAAAAGGACAGTGTTTTCGTTAGATTTCCAAGGGAAGTTACAGAAGCAGACTCAATATCCATTTGCTGTTTTTAGCAGTAGGGGTTTGTGTGATGATTCAGGATTTCTGGGCTAGAATTCAGCTGCAGAACAAAGCACATGCAGGAGCCGAAGTGATGCTGAAGTCTGGGCAGCCCCAGAGAATACAAAAAGGGAAGGCGGAGGAGACCCAGTACCCTTGGGGTGCGAGAAGCTCCCCACGAGCTTCACCTTGGCAACATCACTGTTCTGTGTTGCATTTCAAAGCTGTATTTCCTTTAACAAGTCCAAAAAGTGAAGTTCCCTCCTGGTGGTAATCCAGCCCACCCTGTGTGTCCCCTCCAGCCCTCCCGGTGTGTGTCCAAGCTGTGCGCCCAGGCAGCTGCGACATTCCTGTGTTTGCGCCGTCACTGACTCTTGCACCCCCAGACGAGCTAACCAGGAGCACCATCTCACTCCCGGCCGTGCCAGGTCCCAGCTGCACCGTTCCACTTGTGCATGAGCGCCCGGCCTCGGGAATGCATCTGACCCCGCCCGCCCTCCAGCCACCTGGGGGAGCAAGGGAAGGGGCCCCCAACAGAAACTGGTTTGTGTCGTAAGCTTTTTTTGTGTTTTCTGTCTGTCTGTGCAAGAACTGCAGCTGCCGAAATCAGCTTTGCCTTTAATAAAACCATGTTCTCTCCATTCAGGTGTGTGTAGCATTTATTTCGTGTGTGACTTGGCTTCAGGCATTTAAAAATGCATTGCTTTTCTGTAGAAGCCAAAAGAACGTTTGAAGCAGATTTTTTTTTAATTTTTTTTTTTTTTTAAATTTGAAAGAGAGCTAAATAAATCACAGCAATTCTGGATTGGGCTTGGTACAGATAATTTGGTTTTGGTTTTGTGCTGCCTCTGTAGTGTGTTTTACATACTGAACTAAACATGTGGGATGGGAGCAGCTTGAAAAGCTCCTCCCTAGTTGCAGACGCATGCTGGTACAGGGAGATGGAGGGCACAAATCCTTCTGCCGATGACCTGCCTGCAGACCAGAGTGTTCACTGTTTCCATGCTTCCAGGTATGTCACAGGGAACTCCAGAGATATTCTGGTTTTGAAATTACAGGTGTTTATTTTCTCCAGGATAAGTTCCTTTAAAAATAAATGTGATACATGGGTTAATGGAGCAGTGGGGTTTTCTGGACTTGTGTGATAGAATCCAGAGTGGGGAAGCCCCTGCCTCCCTAGCACCTTTGGAGCAAAGCTCTGGGATTCCAGGTTGTGTCTTTCTAAGTTACTGTCTCTTCTGACTGATCAGGAAAAACTTTGAAGCACGACTCCCAGTGCCAAAGAAAATGTGTCTGCTTTTATTGGTGGGAGTTTTAAAGTTCCTGTGAATTTGAATTGTGCTGGAGCAGGGTGAAGCTGTGTGGTATCTTCTGAGATCTTGGGGTTGGTGCTAATGTTTTAAGGAAGCAAATGCTTTCCTGGTTTTTAGCTTCCTGAACTCACTTCCCCTTTGGGGTCTGCTGGCAGGGCTCTAAATGCAGGTTGCACCACCCTCTTGTGGGTATTCCCAGCTTCTGGTATGTCTGTATAAAAGCTTTTTTAAGAATGTGGGAACATGGCAAGTCTCTTGACAAGCACAGGATTTACAAATGAATGCATTCCAAACAGGAATTAGCAACTTCTTAACAAGTTCCTGTTTAAGAGAACAATGCAAAAGGTAAAAAAAAAATTATAAAGCTTTTTAATACAAGTAGCAGTAACACTTAAAAGTTCATTTTCAGATGCAGGGATTAATATGCAGACTACATAATGGCAACAGTTGAATTCTTAATTTCTCTCCACAACTTCAAGCTCTTCTGAAATCACTTCTCTGGGTGTGGGCTGTTGAATGAATGCAGATGGGAAGATGCCAGTCTTCCCCTTGCACTTGCCTTCGAACCAGTCTTCATTCACTGGAAAGGAATATTGACAGTTTGTCTTCTGACCCTAGGAATGTACAGGAGCATAATGTGCTGCAGACAGGCCTGAGATCAGCGTTTTATGGTGTTCTTGCTGATAGAACTCAGAGCTGTGCTAGACCCAGCAGGGAGTGCAATGTGGAGAAAAGGGAGGAATCAGGAACAGAGCAAAGTGGTAAGGTAAGAAGGAATATCAGATGGGGGTGGGAAGTTGGATCAAAATAGAGCCCAGGGGGCTTGGAAGCTGCCTTGAGTGGAAACAAAGTGAGTGTGGAGAGTGAGGAAATTATCTGAGACTTTGGTCTAGCCTCTTCAGGATACATCTGAAGTGTTTTGTCAGGTGTTTCCCATGTTTCCCATAAAAACTCTAAAACAAACCCCCCAATGCCTCTGCTACCCTGGGTTAAGTAAAGCATATAAGCTCTGGCAGTTCTGCTGTGGGGGAACTGAATGAGGCAAGAACCAGCTTAGTATTGGGAAACATTTAGCTCAGCAATGAAGGGGAAGGTGGGATTTTGGGGTGGAGGGGGTCATCAGTATTGCATGCTAAATCTAACCTGTCAAAGGTTAGTGGGGGGACTCATTGTGTACTGCTGCCAAAGCCTGCCAGCCACCACAAATTATTGACAGAACTACAGATAGCAAAATATAAGGGGGTTTTGCCTTTAAAACTTACTCCTGATGTCTTGATTTCACTCAGAGGCTCAAGTGAGATGGGGAACATGCCCTGTGTATATAATTCTTCATTGATCTTCCTGAGATTTAGTCTGTATTTAGACCTCAGTTCCCAGAGAAACACTAATATTGAATGACTAATGGAAGATTGTACCTTTAACAAGAAAAGTAGATGAAAAAAGGTTCCAGGTGAAAAGAATTGGAGTGAGAGCCTGCTCCCATTGTGAGGATGGAAGCTAAAATGAGGCATCTCCTTGAAAGAATCCACTGTGATCAATAAGCTTAACCACAGCCTGAGTGTAACTCCTGTCTTAAATGTTTGGGAGGGCCACAGTGGAAACAGGAGTGATGAAAATATGTTGGAAGAAATGTGTGTAACAGGGATGTGTGGATGGGAATCCCAAGGCAGAGCTGGAGGGGCTCTGCTGCTGCCACACCACCTTCCCTCTCACCAGAGCTGGGGGGTCCCTCCCCTCTCCTCCCAGGAGGAGCACTATTACCTTTGGATAAAACAAGGATCGTGTCTCCTGCCTGAAACTCCAGGTCTTCAGGTTGGGTGGCTTCATAACTGTACTGAGCTACAACATGGATTGGTCCCATCTCCCCTGGCATTGCCTCCTTCTGTGACTCCTCTGGTTTGCTGTCTGGTACAAACCCCTCTCCCTAGGCAGGAAACAAGCTGGTGAGGACATGACTTCTTGGTTTCCTTTTTCTGTAGCAGGGCAGGAGAGATGAGCTCTGCTTCTCCTCTCCACTGACTCTTTGCTCCTCTGCCTTTCATGAGGTCACTGGCTTCTGTTGAAAGCCACAAACCCGTGCTTGTGGCAAGGAGAGCAAAGGCAGGAGGGAAGAGAAGGTGGCTGTCCCCAGTAGCTGTCACTGACCTCTGTGCCATTGCACCAGACTGTCAGGCAGTTGTCCTTGCTCTGGCTCCAGGCCATCTCCACGTTCTCTGCACTCAGAGTCACCAGCTCCTGGCCCTCCAGAGGCTTGTACCTGGTGTGCAGGGGATACAGGTGAGGAGCCCTGCAACACAGCCCTGGCTCACGGGGTCAGCAGTGCCTCACCTCAGCTCCGTGTGCTCAGGCTGCAGCTCCAGCTTCTTGCAAACCAGCTCCAGGAGCTCCCTGTAGGACAGGCCTGGATCGACCCTCAGGGCAATTGTGAATTTGTAATGCACCTTGAGGACACGGGGGCTGGACACAGTTGGTTTGGCCTCCTGCGGGCAGGAAATGAGATGTCATCTTGTGTGGCTTGGCAAGCACAGGGATGGGGAAACTATGGTTGCCTGAGTTAAGACTGTGCCTCCCAAGCTGTGCTTGGACATGGGTTGGTTGGCATCCTCAGGCTTATCCCAGGAGAGAGCTTATTAATAGATTAGGGACTTGGCACTGAAAAATTACAGCTGTGTCCACCCTTCAAGCCCCTTGATTTTTTTTTATTTTTTTATTTTTTTTCTTTTCTTTTTTTTTCTTTTCTTTTCTTTTCTTTTTGAGTTGGAATTGCTGTATTTTCCCATCTCTCTTCCTGGTGCGACCTTCTGATGTGCTGACCCTACTCAGGATCATGTGCATTCCAGACAAGCTCTCTCCTATTTCTCCCTTCTCAAGTGCCTCAGGTTGACTAAAATGAGTCATACCTGTGGCCCTGGTCACAGCCCTGGGTCCACCTGGGACCTGGATGAGAACTCCCAAAAAGCAGCCCTAAGTCTCTTGGCAAATGCAGATTTGTATGACCAGCAGGACATTTACCTTTGCTGTGTCTCCCGGCCGTGCCACGGTAGCAGGAACGTACTCTGGGGAGGAGGGAAAAGGGGGCTCAGGAGCTGGGGTGGGGTAAATGTCCACACACACACAGCCAGACCTCCTGCAGCCCATCGTGATCCCCAGCAATGCCAACCAACCCTGGAGCCAGCAGTGGTCCCTCAAATGGATACGGCATCTGCCACAGGGGTTCTTCTGTAAGATCTAGATAAAACCACTGAGCAGAGGTTTGGCTCTGTGCCTTCCCTCTTGCAGGGATGGGAGCATATGGCGTGGGATGTCTTTCATGGGTGGATTCAAAAAAGATAAACATGTAGCTGCTGGTTTTATTGTCTTTGCTCTTCTGATCTTTCTAGGTCCGCCCTGAAAACCGAAGGCAATCCCTGTCCTTCAATGGGGCTGTAAAGCTAAACTCAGGCCTCCAGGCAGGGTGATTTCATGCAGGTTTGTGGAAGCTTCTTCAAGAGGATCTGATTTACTTTTTGGCAGTGCTTTGGCACAACTGTGCTCATTCCAGGAAGAGCCTGAGCTACACTGCTGAACATGGTCCCACTAATAGAACTGAGATGGCTTTTGGTGCCATAAAGATGATCATTGGGGTGCTTGTGTCCATGAGGTGTTTGTCCTTAATTCCATGAGCCACAGCCTTCTTCTATGTCAGCCCTACCCCTGGACTCCTGTGAGACTGCTCCGTTGTGGACAGGAGCTTGGGATGTGGGACACTGGATAGGTAGCACCAGCCAGAAATTCCCTTCATACAGCTCCTTCAAGCCTAGCCCAGCTCACAGCAGCACTGAAACTATCATGGATGCTCTGCTTAAGGGAGAAGCCTATAAGGAATCTTTAACTCCAAGGTTCTTGCCCCATTCCTATCTTCAGGCCCTTTTTTCATTAGTCACTGTGCTACTTAGGAGCACAGAGGGACTTGCTTTCCTCGGGGACCCCACCAACACTATTTTACTCCATCCTCAGCACTGCAGTTGCTGTCTCTGCCTCCTGCTCTAATGTCTCCCAGTCCTTAAGTGCAAATGGGGCCAGGAATGAGATGGAGATGAACCCTAGTCCTGGTCTCAAAGGGTGAGGACACAGCATCTCAAGCTGCTGCTGGTGGTGTCACCGTGTGCTCCCCGCGCTGACCTGGCGCCAGCCGCCGTGGCTGCTCCGGCACAGTGGAGGTGGTGGGTGACTCAGGGATCTCGGCTGCAACAGGGGCTTCCTCCTGTGCCATGGGAAGAAGGTAGTGCTGTCAATCCCACCCTTCCTGAGGGGCTGGGGTGCTCATGCCTTGTGCAGCCTCCCTCCGACCTGCTGTTTTCCCAAAGTCTGTCTGGGGTCTTGAACTGGGGAGGGGTGACTTTGCTATCCATGATCTCCCCAGCATTGCCAACCACCAACACAGATTTTGCAGATCTCTGAGCTCATGATAAGATGACCATGAGCCAGAAGAACCAACCCCAGCATCATGAGGGGGAGAGAGTCATACATATGGGTCCTACTGGGAGGCAGGTGTTGGGTGAGTATGTGGAGATCTGCCCTCCCAGGACACCATTTCCTCCTGGGGCTCCTCACCTGGAAATGCAGCTTATTCTGGAGCTCCACAGGCTCGAGGAAGTTGCACGGGACGATCCCTTTCTGCAGGGGAAGGAGAGATGAGTACTGATTGCTTGGCAAGAAGGTGACGCAACTGCGTGTGTCCTCACCCGCCCCTGCATTCAGGAGGGTTCCTGAGGCTTGAATTTTAGTTTCTGCAGGTTGGGTGGATTTCACTGAACCCTGTGGCCTAAGCCAGGGTGGACATAAGAGACTTCCCTCCGAAACCTACTTAATTACTGTTGGCAAGGCTCTGCCTCTGCAGAACCTCAGCCACAATCTGCTGTCTGTCCCTCCTGTCTAGCACACTCCAGGTATACCTTTCCATTGAACATCACTGTAGCCCAATTGTCCTTCTCTTTCTTCAGGACAAAGACAATGTTTCCTGGCAGGACCTGCAGCTCCTCAGCGGTCTCGGGAATGAACTCGTACATGACACGGTGTGGCTGCCCTTGGAAGGCCCTGGGTGTGGGAGCAGTGGACAGGTCAGGAATGTTGGCAGTGCTGTTGTTTTACATCCTAGGGAGAATCCAGACCTCTGCCTCCATGTTTCTACATTCCCCACTCCCCCTGAGTTCCAGGTGCCAGCTGGGTGCTCGGCTGTGAGAGTACAGGATGGGGTTGTGCCTGGCTGCGTGGGTTATCCATCCTTCATCCAACTTACCTGAGGATTTCTGGGGTCTTGGGCCTGGGTGGAGGACCAGAGGCCTGCCAACAGGAAAACAGAAAGGAAAATACCAGTAATCCAGAGGATTTTGTTTGCTTTGCAGAATTGTCCTGCAGCCTTTGACCATGCCTGCCCTCATCCCAACACTGTTCCTTCCTCCACATGCAGGTGCCTTAAGTGCCATGAAGAATATCACTGGCTTTGTTCCTTCTAAGGAACAGCTTCCACATTCTTCAACACACAATTGGTTTTCAGAGGCACATCCTCTTTTCACTCCTGATTTCAGTTTCACTTCACAGAGGATTGAGATTGCCAACACCTGTCTGCATTGAGGAGGTTGTAATTTATCTTGTGTTGTGCTGTGCTTCCTCATATCCTCCCAAAAAACTCCTGGAAAAACTCTTGCCACCTTTAGGAATGGGAAGATGCCACTACATCATCTGGAAAATGGCACAGGAAATGCAAAGGAGTTCTGGAATGGGCAGGAAGGGTCAAAGCGAGAGCAGAGCTGCCGTTGTTTCTCCACTCAGGCTTAGGCAGCTGATCCCTAATGAATCTTTTGGGGAGGGTCAGAGACAGCTCCCTGCAGAGAGCCATCACTCCGCCCCCGTGCAGGGGAGCAGCTTAACCTCGGCCACAGCTGCGGGTGGGTTTGGGATGAGCTTCCGGATGCCGGAGGGCGCAGCTGATCCGTGGGAGCAGTGCCCGCTTCCTCCCCGCACCGCGGCGGTGCCCCAGAGTTCAGGGTGGTGGGGGTGCTGTTTGCTCCCCGCTGCGGGTGACAGCCGCCCGTGCTGCTGACTGACGAGCCTTACCTGCGGCTGTAGGGGAGCAAATCCTGAGAAATCGTCCTTGTCCACCACAGATGCCACCACCTAGAGGCAAGGACAGATACTGACTTGGTGCCTGTAGACCTCTCTCAGACTTCTGATGCCCACCCTCCTCCTTTGCTGTTGGTTAAGCCAAGCTCCTCAGGATGCTTTAAGATCAAGAGGGGCTGTGATTTTAGGCTAAGCATCTTGAACTGATGAATGCCTCTGGCACCAAAGCTTCCCTCTCAGCTGTGGTAAGTTTTCTGCTCTTAGCCTGGCTGTTTCTGTGGTTTGAAGCATTATAACCCAGAAATTTCCCTCTCTGTTTTAATCACAAATGTTGAAGGGAGCCAAAGGGTCCAGCTCAAGCCTATACCTCCTACAGGTGACCTTAAATGTAATTTAGAAAGTTGATACATATTTTTGTGCAAATTTCTGGCACTCAAGGAGCTGCCTGGCTTTCTGCTGTCTCATTCCCCAGTGCCTGATTCCTTTTCTGGACCACTGCTGCCTCCCAGAACCTGAGCTCAGGGGTGGTATCCCAGTGACTGGATATTGCACAGTCACAGGAGGAAGGCTTGCTTGCTTATCTGAGCTAAAACGCCCTTTTCAAACAGAGCGGTGGAAGAACTGGAGGTTGGTTGTGGATGTCAAATATTAAACAACTTCTTTTCCCCAGCCCTGAAAATGTCTTGGCTTGAGTTGAAGCTCCAGTGGGATCTTTCCAGCTCATTACTGACTATCCCTCATGTCTCACTAAGGAGACAAACTAGATATAGGCTTTTAGCTCTTGTATTCTTGCAGACTCCCTGTTTCCCACGAGATCCCTGTGTGCCATCCCTCTCTCCATGTCTGGAGGATCCCTGAGATGGAGACCAGCTCCAGCTCCCTATCTCTGGCTGCCTACCAGGCAGCAGACAGCAGCTCAGAAGGGTGATGGAGAGTCAACAGCTCTTCTCAGCCCACAGGCTTGGCCTGAATAAATAGTATAAATCTTTCTTACCATTGCCTTTCCCAGGTAGTCCTTCTTCTCCAGCTGAGCCACTTGCTTCTCATTTGGCCTGAACAGCTTCCCTGCAGGAATGGCCACCAGCTCACAGAGCTTCTGCTTCTGTAGCACAGAGAAGTCATGGAGCCTTTGGAGGTGAGAGCAGGGACTAATGAATGTCCCTTCTGCTGCTCTGGGCTTGAGGTCTTCTCCGTAAAGCCAGACCACCACCGTGACAACCCGATCCCAGCCCTGGTACAGTCCATTGAATCCCATCTTCCCACCCCTGCCTCCTCAGTGACCCAAAGCTCTTCCCACGGACTTGTGTCCCACTACAGTATCCATTACATTTTAATCCTGCTAAAAGGTGGATGTGCTGTCAGTGGGATTTCCCTCCCTCTCCCTGTGGGGCTGTGAGACCTGCTCCCCCATACCAGGATGGCTTCCATTGCCCTGTTGATCTTGTTGTGCTGGGGCTCACTCTTCATGCTCATAGCCAGGGTCAGGTGCTCCTCAGCCTTCTCCCAGTTCTCCATTGTGGCATACACCAGTGCAATGTTGTAGAGAATCTGCTGGAGGGACAGGAGCAAGGGAAAGAGCTCTTGGAGCAGCTGGACCGCTGCCAGGAGGGTGGGAAAGGAAAGGACAGTGGCGCAGCGGCACTGCGCAAGGTGCAAAGAGAGTCTGGCTGTCTCCTCCTTAGATTTCTCGTGCTGGATAACAGACCTCTGGCATCAAAACTGGTGGCCAGGTGTGTCTCACCTCGCAGGCAAAGAGCCGGTAGCGCAGCCCCAGGATCTTGTAGTCGATGAGTTGGTTGCCTCGCAGCTGGGCCAGCGCCTCTCTGAAATCCTCAATGGCCTTTCCATGGCTGTGGAGCAGAGGACGAGGGTGTCACCATCTTGTGGTGGCAACCTGCCTGCCTCTAAGCCTGTACTCAGACTAGGTGAGTTCAGTCGGGTCTCCCCTCTATTCTTGCAGTGTTTCAGACACCCCGGGGAGGAGAGAGGTTCTGGGGTTCATGTTAATCCCAGGACTGCAGTGCTGAAGAGTAGGAGCCTGTTTAACCTCGAGGGGTTTCAGTCTGGCCTCCGGGGCACCAGCCTGCCTGGGCCATCCTCAGCTGAAGGCTGGCATCTCTGTAAGCGGCAAAAAATGAAACTCAAATCACTTCCACTCACTTCTGCCTCCGGTAGAACACGGTCCCCCGCTGGAAATAAGCCACGGCCAGGTGCTTGTCACAGCCGATGCTCCGGGTGAACGCCTGCAGAGGTAGGAGTGGGGTAAAAAGGGGACACCGTAAAAAACCTGAGGGCGTAGGGCAGTTGTAGCTGTCCTGCCTTAGCCGAGTGGCCTGAGCTGGGCTCTGTGGGCTGTATTGCCCTGCAGCACTGGGCATGGGGTAGGAGAGAGCCTGTACCAGGCTCCTGGTTTTTTTTGAGCTGGAGCCATCTGCCATCACCTCCTGGACAGAGGGAGAGTGAACAGTGAGCCATGCATCACTGCTGCTGCGTCACCTCTGATTCACGGGCAGAACAGGTTTGGCAGCCCAGGGCTGTCCCCCTTCCTCACGGCTTTAAAAGGCCCCGAATCCATCCCTTAGACCGTGATGCTTAATTCCTCCCTTCCCCGCCATGTCCGTGTATCTGGACAGGTCCCAGAGTGAGAGGATGAGCAGCCCTCGGGGCTGTACTTTACCTCCTCCGCCTCCGACAGCTTCCCCAGGACAAGGTGGATGCAGCCGATGTTAAAGCAGATTTTGGCAGGGGGGTTCTGGACGGCCGTGAAGGCGTCCAGGGCAGAACTCCACTCCTTCCTGTCCGCTGCACACACCCCTTCTTGCCACAGCCGGATCGTCTCCACCAGGGACATGGCGTGGAGAAGTGGGATGTGGGATGCCCCTGTGCCGGGTCTCGCCCCTCTCCTTCTTTATGGCGCAGCTGAGCCTCCCTGGCTCCCTTCTGCGTGTACTTCTGCCTTCCCCCCACCCCTGTCACAAACCTGGCAGGAAGTGGCCTCACTCGCATCATCAGCCCGGGGATGGGGAAGTGGGGCAGAGGCTGCCTCTGACACAGCAGGTCTCCATGGGGTGCATCCCTGCTCCTCTCGGGCAGCCACTCCTCCCCTGCTCGGGTTTCGATCCTGCGCTTCTTACATTAAAAGCCATGGATTCTGTCACCTGGGTGGTTCATCAGGTCAAATTTCAGGTTGCAAAACCCCAGGATAAGCGCTGGGCCGAGCCCTTGGTGCCCTGCAAAGCTCAGTCCCATCATTGCTAAGTGGCTCCTGCAGACAATTCCCGGCGGGCACAGCTGGGCTGGGGCTCCCCTGTCTGCCCAACTGCGGAGGTGAAATAGGGCCCAAGGCACTGCCTGGGAAACCCTTGGTCCTTCCCGACCCCACCGAGTTGTCCCAGTGTGAAGTTCCACTGCTAAGGGCACGTGGAGCTGCCCATGGATGAGGTTCCTGGGGCAGTGGCCATGCTTCACCATATCCCGAGGGCTCAGCCCAGCATCACTTCTGCCCAGGTGTTTTAGGGCCAACCAAAGCATAACTGGCTCTGGAGCACAGGGCAAAGATGAGCGCAAGGCAAAGATGAGCACAGGGCACATGGTGACAGCAGGACTCTGAGCTGCTGCTGACTCACAGGTTTGGAGCTGGCTGCTCCACACTTGGTTTTTAAGCATTTTTGGAAGTACTTTGCCTCTGGCCTGTCTACCAGCAATGTGATGTGTATTTTGTAAGAGCCTAAAATATGTCAGCAAGACTCAGCCCTTGTGCCTTTACCAAAACTTCCCCAGCAAATTACGTAACTCAGCAGTGAGAGGTAGGCTGGGGAGGTGACTTCTGAGTCCTGCTGATGGAGAAACCTGAGGCCCTGCGCAGCAAAGACTGGGGTTTTAATCCAAAGTAGGACCAAGCAGAACTCTGAGCTTGGGACTCTCTGGTTTTCCAGCTGTACACGTGCCCCAGCATCCCAGCTGGCTCCTATGGGCTTCCCAGGGGAGCATGGAAGACTCTCTGATCTCCAGGAAAGCAGAGGGAGATGCAATCAGCTGATGGGGATGCTGAGGCAAAAGGCAGGAATAACAACATGGTGAGTGTAAAAACACCCCTTTAGGAGCCTTTCCTGATTGCTGCTCCATGGGGTCTCCCATTCCTCACAGCAGAGTCCACCTTATTTGAGGCCTAATTTTCTGCTCATTTAATTATCTAAATTGGTGCACTGCTCAGTCAGGTTTATCCCAAAACCAGTACAAGGGGAGCTGGAAGAGGATGAGAGATCATCCCCACTGGAATGCTCACAGCAGCTGTCCTTCTGTCTGGGTATTTGTAATTTAACAGTGAGAAGGTTTCAGAGCTGTGATAAACACGCGCTTTTATCAAGAGTGAATCTCTTGTTCCCCTTTCTCTGCCCAAAGCTGACTCAGTAGGTAAGCTTGTTTCTTCTACAATAACGTCCAACAGGAAGTGAGTAAGAGAGATGGTGACATTTCCTGTGGAAGACTCTAGGAATCCAGCAAATCTAGATTTGCCAATAGGTGGGTCAGAAATAGAGAAATGTCCAAAATCCAGCTGGGGTGCAGTACACATTTTGAGTTTGTATAGCAACAATATGTACAAGTTTACAATTTCTAAAGGGTAAAAAAAAGACTGATTCAGGCACAAAAAACACCTCATTGTGCACATGGGAAGACCTTTTTGTGAGGAGTTTTCTTGGGCAGGAGCAGCAGAGGTGTATGTCCAGCTCACTCCCAGGAAGGCAGGTTGGAGCTCTCTGCACAGGACCCGGGGGTTTTGGCTCTTTTCCCAAACTGTGCAGACTGAGGTGGATGTGAGGACAGCAGTGGCTCTCAGCTGGCACAAGAGCAGGATGTGACTGATAAGGTGCAATTGCCACATGCTCTGGCCAAAGCTGAAGGCAGCAGAGCTCTGCAAACCCTGTCACACTTCCCTGCATGACCTGCATGAGGTTCTCCATTGAAGGCTTCCTTCTCCTAACAGGAATCTGACGCCCTGTCATGGTGTCCATACGATCCACCAATACAAGTGAGGCATGAATTGGAGGAAAGAGGCTGTTTTTCAAAACTAGATTTACTTTTTGCCTTCCTGTCACTCATTACCAGCAGAGCAGCCCCTGGAAATCCTGACCTATCCCCACATCAATGTGTGTTTTAGCACATCCCTGAACAGAAACACAGCTCTATGTGTTCTGTAAACACTCCTAAATCCATCATAGCCTCACCCAAGGGGATCTGCAGGTCCTTAAGACCACTCTTTTTATGCACTTCATTTATCTAATGCCATCTAAAGGCAGCTGATCAATTGCTTTGGAAAATACTTCCCACTTCTCTGGGATTACAGCTTATTTTTTTTCAGTTAGGTTCATTGCTGTCTTAACCCAAATCTGGGCAAGTGGAAAGAACCAGAGAAGCCAATCAGAGTCCCTGGCAGAGCGAACCCTCACTGCGTGACCAGGAGAATTTCCGTACAAGTCTATGGGTGAAACCTGGATGCTTTCTATAGCAAGGCTGGGTCTCCCATTTGCTGATCTCAGTGCCTCCTGTGACTGTGTCTGTGTTCTTCTGGAGGAGGTGAGCAAGGAGAAGCACCCTAGGAAGAGAATTAGGGAGGCACTGAATGGTTTAGGGGTAACCATGCTGGTTCCTGTCTGCACTGAAAGCATGTCAGACACTGGGTAAATATTCAGTGACGATTTATTGTCTTGGTTTTATTATTATTACAAAAACAAAGCAGATATCAAAAAACAGCAAAGATTTCACAAGGTCCCCAAGTTTTACACAACTGAACTGTAGTAAAATGAAATTAAAACACATGTATTTCAGTCCTGGCCCTAAACCTTCTACGGTGATCTGTGGTCTGGGACGCCCTGGGCTTTCCTAATTCTTTAAAATACTCCTCTTTATTTGGGAACCTGACTGGCCCACTAGCTAACATGATGAGGCACAATGCATCAGGAATGTGAGCTGTCTGGTATCCTTACAGATCCTACACAACCAGAAAACAAAATAGGGGAGTTCTGCAAGGAGGGTGTGGATACCAGGATATGTTTCTCAGACTCCCCCAAGCAGCCATTTAGTTGTGCTTGACAAAACCAAATCACTTTTCAGTTGCTGAAAGGTGACTTGCTGTGTAAAAGCTGCTTTTTCTTCTTCTCCAGGTCTTTGGTCCCCAAAATAAGAGTTCACTGGGCTAGGCTCCAGTGTAAATGGACCATTAACCTTCTAAATTCCACTTTTCAAACTGCACGATAGACAACTCCATCCCAATGTGACCTTCCATCAGTGGAACCACCATCAGACTGGTGGCAAGGAACCTGAGCAGGTTAAGGAAAATACTCAGCTCTCTGGAATGATAAATGGGGTTGGAAAAGAGCTTTTTTCTCTCCTATTCATAGGTGTAGGGTCAGAGGTTGACAAAGGCAACATGGTCCAGTTATCTGTGTTAAAAATAGCTGCCCCACTTCTCAAATACCAAGACTTTACTCAGAACACTGTTTCGCTAGCAAAAAGAATTAAGACATTGCCCTGTGTCCCTTCAGCATTTGCTCAGAGAGTCAGGTCCAAATCTGCCACGATTACACACAAATGCAAATCACCCTAGACACCGAATTGTTTACATCACTGAACATGTCACAGAAAGGCTGGCGAGTACCAAATATTCCCGTCAGAAGGAAAATTCCACCTTCATAATTTTCCGGAATTCAACCACAGAAGAGATCACAACGCGCATCATTGGTGGGGTATGGCAGAAGCAGCAGGGCGAAGGCAAAGCTTGGGGACAGGGCTGCCCAGGGGCAGCCGTGCCAGGAAGGGGATCAGGGGCTGCACCAGCGGCTCTCTGCTGGAGTTACACTGTCTTCCTGGCAGTCAGAACACGCACAATGGACCCAACTCCTCCAGCAGCCAGCGCCTGGGAAGGGAAACATGGCAATGAACACCAGGCCAGGGCAGCTGCAGCCTGGAGCGCCCTTCCAGGACCCAAACAGGCTGACAAGAACGATGGAGAGGGATTCTGGTCATGGCCTGGAGTGACAGGACAAGGAAGGGGGTAAAGGCTTTAGACTGACAGGGAGTAGGGTTAGGTATCAGGAAGAAATCCTTCCCTGTGAGGGTGGGGAGGCCCTGGCACGGGTTTCCCAGAGAAGCTGTGACTGTCCCATCCCTGGAAATGTCCAAGGCCAGGCTGGACGGGGCTTGGAGCAAGCCGGGATAGTAGAAGGTGTCCCTGCCCATGGCAAGGGTGGAATGAGATGAGCTTTAAGGTCCCTTCCAATCCAAACCACTCTGGGAGTATATGAAATTACCTGGATCACATTTATATTGCACAGGAGCATCTGCCTGCCCTCCACAAAACACCAGCAGCCAGGGTGCCAGGGTACAATAATCACACTCAATTTCAAGAACGCTATTTAATTAAGCTTTCATTTCTCTGCATAACCAAGCTGTAAATTTTGTTTCCCTCCAGGAAGTAAATTCTCCTTCACCCTACTTGAATCACCAGATGAAACCATTTTGTTTGCCTCAGTCTAAGAGAAACCCAAATTCTAACTGTTGGGTGTTTACCCAAGGAAGCAGCAGTGGGCAGGAGATACAACTCAGCTGTGAGGTCCGGGGCCATACCCTCGTCACAGCCTGCATCTGGCACTTGAGAGTCACCAGACAGGAAGGGGGGTCTCTTGCCAGGCTCAGGGCCTGGGCACTCTGCCAGGAGCTGTCCCCATGCACGCACCTTCTCATGCCACTGCAGCAGCACAGCACTGCTGTTGTCGGAGGGGCTCTCAAAGCCCTTGTAGATGTACTTCATGAGCAGGTCCACCCCGTTCTTGTCCAGCGACTGCACCGCCTTCTCAATGTCATTGGCTTTGAAGGAGATGAGCACCTTCAGCACGATGCTCTCAGCACGGTCCTGTCAACAGGCAGGCACAGACACAGCCATCCTCGTGTGAGGTGCAGCCAAACACTGCTCCTCTCTCAAACTAGCTCAGTCAGAGCACTTTTCTCTAACAGCTCTGAAGGGGACTCTGTGTGGAGAGCTTGTCATAGTAAGATATAACAATCACGTCCTTCCAAGGATGAACGTTGTAAGAGAGTTTAATGCGTTTGACCTGCTTTAGTTTTCCTGCCTCTGTTAGTGATTGCAATTCTCCACCCCTTAATTAAGTTATGGCTAAACAGTAAATGCTCATATGGAAGCTCAAGATCCATCAAGTTCCAAAATAATTATAACAACTAAGTGCTTGTCTGCCTCCCTTTCCCACCAGAGCCTTTTCCATCCCTCTGTAGTGTTTAATGTGACACAATCATTATAATCCAGGGAAATGCCACTGGCAGCCTGGAAGAGCTGGAAGCCACGTGTTTTCCAAGCAGTCAGCTGCTGTCCCAGGCACACTGGATGAAGACTGGCCATTAGTACTGTGCAGTAATAACCAATGATCTGGATGTCATTTCAGGCCTGGGACTGTGTATGGTGTGCTTCCAGCAGCAATTAGCCATGTAATCAGCAAGGAGCAGCTCCTCCTGTTCATCCATCACTAACTGAGGTACGATGAGGGAAAAATGTCTCAGGGTTGCTGGACTTTTGAATAATTCCATCACACAAACACTTCAGACAGCTTCCCCATACAGAAACTATGGATGTCAGTTTTCCTGCCCAATTTAATATCCCATAATCACTTGGCTTAGCAAGACTTCTCACATGACTGTAAGTAAAATTATAAGTTCCAAAGATAACGAAAAATTAAGGCAGGTATTAATGTTCAGTCATTCTGCCCTCTTCAATTCCACCACCTAGTGTATTCTTAAACCCTTCAATAGAGGGCTAATGCAAACAAGTCATTAATGTGAGGACAAAGCTATACAGCCCTATTTGCAACAGCTGTTTCTCAGAGCTCTGTAAAAGCCTTCAGGAGAGGGCTGGGGCTGCAGGAACAGCTCTGCCAGGGGAGCAGCAGGGAACCATCCCCCTGGGCCTCTCCTTGGGCAGGGAGAAGTGACTGCAGGCACTCACCAGCTGGGCAGTGCCACTTCTTATCAGCCTGTTCCTCCCACCACTGCAATCACGAGCCATTCAGGATTCATCCTGGGGAGACTCAGAAATGCACCTACCCAGCAGACTCCCACACTCTGTCACAGGGGGAGGGCTTGCTTTTCCTGAGGTTTTAACAGCTTCATTTTGATTGGATGTGATAAAAACCAATTCTTCCTTTTTTGTAGGCTCACTGCTGGTGGTTTCATAAGTCAGAGGTGACAACTGCAGCCCTGGTTCTCTGAGCACACAACGATTACATCTGTAAACTGCCATGTCTGGTCTGAGTCAGACACGGACACCTGGGCACACAAAACACAACCCGCACTGGAAGGAGAACCACCCCTGACCCAACACCAAGGTAAAGGTACCTGGACAGGTGGCACCTGAGCTACAGTATTTTGAACAAGACTAAAATACTTGTGGTCAGGGATGTTTCAATATCAGGGAATACTCTAAATTCTGCTTCTCCAGCCTCCTCAAGGTGCAACTGGTGGCACAGAGGTAACAGAGACAGGAAAGGATTTTTAGAGAGTAACCCATGAGCGAGCAGTTGCTATTTTACCTTCACTGCCTGGTTCTTTGTGTTGATGGGAGGGTTCTTCAGAGCTGCCTGCAGTGCAGCCATCATGTTCCCTGTGCCAGAGTGGTTAAGGGCCAGACACCAAGTACATAGATAGCCATACTTGTAGCTGGCTTGTGCATGACTGAAAACACTCTGATGCAAGGATACCCTCACCAGCTTAGAAGAGATTATAGTGTAAGACAGCAATTTTCAGGCCATTTGAGGCAAGCTGCTGTACAGTTCCAGGACTGGAGAATACTTCCTAGGCCTTTCCTTGAATGAGGGTCCAAGTGAAAGAAGCCATTCTCCATCACTTCTGCAATCTGTAACCCTCGAGAACAGGCCTCAGCTTGGCACATCCAGCTCCAGCAGGGACGGCAGCCCTTGGGAAGAGTGACCAGGGCCAGCTGGGCAAGGCAGCCCTGGAAGCGGGTGCGGGGAACTCTCTGGGCACAGGAAACCCCCTGTCTGCATCCCCCCGGGACATCTCCCTGAGGGCAGCCCCGGGCCACCGCAGCTGCTGCGGGCAGGGGAGGAAGCCGGGCCGCCTTCCTGCTGCTGCCAGCGCCTTCCCCCTTCAGCCTCTTCCCCTTCCCCCTTCAGCCTCTTCCTGCTGTCAGCCCCTTCCTGCTGCCAGCCTCTTCCCCTTCAGCCTTTCTGCTGCCAGCGCCTTCCCCCTGCCAGCCCCCTCCCCATTCAGCCTCTTCCTGCTGCCAGCCCACTCCTCCTTCAGCGTCTTCCCTTGTCCTGCCAGCCCCTTCCCCTTCCAGCGCTCCCCACCGCCGCGGTGCCTGCTCGCGGATGTTCCCCTATAAGGCCGCCCCGGCGGCGGCCGCGCCCGCTCCGCCCCCGCCGCTCCCTTCAGGATATTGCCGCAGGCACGAGTCCACCTCGCCCTCATCGGGCCCCGCTTGCCCGTCGCCCCCGTCCTCCTCATCCACGAACTTGTTCTCGTCGTACTCGTCCACGTCCACCCGGCGGAACCGCGCCGAGGACACCGTGTGCTTCGCCATGGCCGTGCCCGCCCCGCGCAGCCGCCGCCGGCCCGGGCCCAGCCCCGCCCCAAGCGGCGCCGGCGCAGCGGGAGCTGTCAGTGAATCCTGGAACGGCTTGCGCTGGGAGGGACCTTGGAGCCTGTTTCATCCCACCCCTGGCACGGGCAGGGACAGCTTCCACTAGCCCAGCTTGCTCCAAGCTCCGTCTAGCCTGGCCTTGGACACTTCTGGGGATGGGGCAGCTACAGCTGCTCTGAGCAACTTGTGCCAGGGCCTCGCTCACAGGGAACAACCCCTTCCCACTATCCAATCTAAACCTACTCTCTTTCAATTTGCAGTTTCACACGTTCACAGAATATTCTGAGTTGGAAAGGACCCACAAGCATCACAGAGTCCAAGTCTTAAGTAAATGGCCTATACCAGAATTGAAGTCACAACCTTGATGTTATTGTCACCATGCTCTGACTGAATTTGAAGCCATTTCTGCTTGTCCTGATATTCCAGGCCCTTGTAAATAGAGTGTCCTCGTGTTTCCCGTCAGCTCCTTCAGGTACTGTAAGGCCACAGTGAGGTCACCCCAAAGCTTCTCTTCTCCAGGCTGCACAGTCCCAACTCTCACAGCCTTTTCTCACGGCAGAGCTGCTCCATCTCTGATTATCTTGGACTCTCTCCCGCAGCTCCACGTCCTTCCTGTGCTGGGCCCCAGGGCTGGAGCAGCTCTGCAGGTGGGGTCTCACCTGAGCGGGGCAGAATCCCCCTTTCCCTGCTGCCGAGGCTGGGGCTCAGCCCAGGGCACGAGGGGTTCTGCGATGGGGCAGGTGCAGCACCCACCCGCCAGAACCCTCGCCCAGGGCTGCTCCATCTGCTCATCCTCAGCCTGGATTGACCCTGGGGGTTGCTCCCACCCGGGTGCAGCACCAGCCCTTGGTCTTGCCAAATTTCATGAGATTCCCACGGGGCACTTCCCGAGCTTGTCCGAGTCCCTCTGTCCAGCCCCAGGCGAGCGCCAGGCTGGGCGGGGCCCCATGTGGGGTCCAAGTGAGGCTGGAGCTGCTCTGCTCCGACAGTGTGTCCTGCGAGGCTGCTCAGGGAGCCCCTACTCCAACAGCACACAGTGACCTTGAGAGCTAAAAAATAGCCACAGCCTGATTTTTTTTTTTAAGTTACACTTGGCCTGTGTAGATAGTAATTATCGCATTATTAATTAGGAAATGACACAACTTTGTCGAGTTCCTCTTATTAGAAAACAGCAGCCCTGGAAAATACACAAACACACACAATTTTATTTATTTATTTATTTATTTGTGTTACACCCACCACCACCCCCTTATTATGAAGAAAACAGCTGGTAGGAAAATGTATTCCTGCATCAGCCCTACCTGCAGAACCACCCACCTTCTTGACAGAGGAGGAATTTAGGATGTGTCACATGTTCCACCAAAGTTGCCTCAGCTTGGGAAGCTGCAATGCAGCTGTAACTGTGGTTGTACCTTGGGGACTGCTGGCATTTTTCTGCTGGAAATTGGCTTAAGGGCAACAAAGTAATTGCAGGAGGTAAATAGACTGTCAGAGAGTCCCAGCGTGGTTTGGGTTGGAAGGGACCTTAAAGGTCATGTAGTTCCAGCTGCCTGCCATGGGCAGGGAGTACTGAGATTCAGAGTTTACTGCTCTGGCTTTTGAGGTAGAGGATTGAAACAAAAGTATGTTCATAATCCAAAATTTGAGACCCACAGTTACTCCATGGGTTAAATTTGGCAGGAGGGAACTTGGTTGGTATTTTTTGCCACCTGTGATCTCAGTTTCGTACCAAAAAGTGGATGGATCCATGCCATCCTCAGAGCAGGTATGTGCCATGGGGAAACACTTCAGAATGAGGACTTCCACTGAATTATTCCTCTGGCATTTTTAAATGCCTTACAATATATCTGGGTCTGGGATATAGCTGTTGCCTCTGAGAAGGCAGAAATGCACCTGGGAAAAGCCCTTCTTGGCTTGGAGGCATCAGAGGAAGCAGACTGCCTTCCATGGCTGGGATAGGCTGTTGGGAGGCCAGGCTGAGAGAGGAAAAACCCTTGTAATTCTGCTGCCCATCTGAGTTCCCCTGCATTCATTGGGGAAAGGCTGTCCTAAAACATGTTTTGATTCCTGTTAGGTTAATTTGCTGTGGGTTTTGAGTACCGGCTGGCAGAGCTGGGTGGCGAGGGGGTTGCCCCCGTGATGCCGTACATGAAGTGGCAGGGCAGGTATGGCCATGCCCCTCCTGGCAGCCTCTGCAGGGTCACCCGGGGCCAGAGGATGCAGAGGGCCCGCAGAGCCCCGGGGGGGCTGTCCCTGCAGGGATAGGGCTGAGAGAAGTAGATGCAGAGCGAGATGTGAGGGTGTCTCAGCAGAAAGCAGAACGTTTTCCTCACCAGCAGAGCTGAGCCTCGTTGCAGGGTGAGAAATTGGAGCAGAGGGAGATGCGGCTGATGCTTGTGCAGGCAGCTGGGGCTGCATCCAGGCAAGCACCAGCCTCCAACAGCACAGCCTCGGGGTGCTTGCCTTGGGCACTGCCGTTTGTGGCGTGGCCTTTTTGGAGGACTCTGCTCCTCAGCTCATAGAAGAGAGGGTGCCTGTTTTGGGGAGTCGCTGGGGGTCTGTGTGGGAAGCCAAAGACCCTGTGGAATTCCTTGTATGGGACTCTGGCTGCTTCCCCCTGTCCGTATGTGGTAGGGACACTTGGCACACAGGTGGGTCTGCCTCTGCCAGCAGCAGGTCTTTGCCACAGTGCCCTGGTGTGTCAGGAATTCTTGAAAACTCCTTTCTCTCTCGTATTTGTGTTGTATTGAAAAATCTCCCAGTTTATGCGCTACAGAGCTGACAATCCTAAATGAAAAAGAAAAGTAACATTTTAATTTGAACCTTCAGTTTGTTTTGCACTTCAACATAAATAATAGTGGACAGTTTCTTCCAAAAGCTACGGAAACTTGTAGCAGCATATGTAAACTTGGTTGATGACACAGAGAACAAAACTCTTGGAGCCTGGGAGCATTATTCACAAATCAGCCTTTTTGCTAAAAAAATGAGTAAAAATTTTTCTTTTACCCTAGAGAGGACAAACTGCACAATAGAAACAGCCACACTTTTCAGGATTGTTACAGGTGATTCCATGATTCAGTCTGGCAAAAAAAAATGCAAACACCATAAAAAAAATTAAATAGGTGTAACTACCATGTCAGCAGGTCTAGGTCAGGGTAATAGCAAACATTTATCTGATTTCCTTCAGTGGCTTTTTAAGTTTCCACTTTAGGGCTCTTGCAATCTTTCTTTGCAAATTCTGTGGTGCAGAAGAAGGTTCCTCCCTGGTCTGGGCAGTTCAGTGTAGAAGGATCTTTCCCAGTGCAGAAGCTTGGCCCCAGTTGAGATGGTGACAGCAGGTGGGTTCTTTTAGGTGTTTCAAGGTGCCAGGTGCTGGAGATGGGAACACAAACAGAATTTGCCTTTGCCAGGCATGTGTGGGAGTTGAGCTGCTGTTCTGTGCCTGTCAATACTTTTTTTCATTTCTCAAGTGATACCATTGCCCTTTTTTATTAGTGAAGTTTTGCTACAAAATTGTTATGGCTGAAATCTGGGTGTTCTAATGGATGTCCAACTGAGTTCCTCTCCAAATGATTTGTGTGTTTATCTGCCTGATGTGCCAGCTGGACAGAAAACTCCTGTTGTACTTCTGCACTAAGGTTTTCTTTCCCTTTCTTAGGAAGTTTGTGTTCCCCTCCCTGAGACTGTAGTTCCCAGGGGCAGTGGCCCATTCTGTGAGTAAGCTCAATCATGCTTCGTGCCAAGGTGCCAGAGGAGGGCAAACACAAATTTTGTGTGGACGAACAGCTTTTGGCTCAAGCAGGAAATTATTTGTCTTCACTGCTGCTCTCACTGCACCTCATCGTTCCTGGATCCTGTTTAATTCTCTTGCTGCTCCACTGGAAAACTTTGCCATCTGCGTATTTTATCACAACTCACTTCTGCATTCCACCCTGTTTTGCCCTCTATTGGAATTTCATTTTTTCAGTAAATTCCTCATTTCATTTATTTGCTTTGTTTTCCACTCCTGAGACTATACTATATATGCTCCTATATTATACTATATAACTATAATATATAACTTCTGTATATTGTCCTCATATATTTTCACATATATAGGTGCTGTAGTTCTTTCCTAATCCATGCCATTTTGCTGTTCTCATTCAAATTACTCCTAAAGATTGGCTTCCTGACATCAGGAATTTGTCATCCATTTGTCATTTCTGGTGTTTCTGCACATTTTGGATGGTCAAATGTGCTCTGTTCTGTGCAGTGCAACATCACCCTGGCAGTGCTGTGCCTCAGGAAATAGAAAATACCTCTGCTCCCTGGCATAAAGGAGGGCAGGTCTGGAGAAACGAGTGTTTTTCTTTGGAGAGGGATGTCAGAAGAAGGTGCCACCCTCTGCCCAGTCGTCCTATAGGCTGCCAGTGCTAAAGACAATTGAAAAAGCTGCAAATCTGGAATAACATTCCGATTCCTCTTGTCCCTGCTGGAGTTCCTGCAGAGTTGGGATGGCCACATGATGGCAATGTCGCACCTCAGGGATGTGTGTAATTTTCTGCTGGATGGAGCCGATTGCTTCTCGAGCTCCATTTAGGTGTCTCTAAAGGTTTTCCACTAGAGACAGTGGAAATTTTACATCTTCCCTGAAACTTGCCTCTTTTTCTTTGGTTGGTGCTTTGCCCTGATCGAAACCCATCAAATTTTCAATCTCCTCAATCAACAGTGTCACATCCTTACAGGATGGGAGTCAAATCCCAAACTATCCCATTGGATGGATTAATTGGAAGAGCGTTCCCACAACCAAAGTGCCTTTCTGGATGTGCAGCATCAGCCTTTGGCTCCTTTGCCAGTGCTGTCCCTCTCCCTGAGCCACCATTCTGATACAGGAGATAGTGTCTGATGGATCCCTAGGAGCTCAACATGAGTGTTAACAGATCCATGTTTATCTCTGTCTCTGTCTCTATTTATCTCTATCTCTATTTCTATCTCTATGTCTCCAATTGTATTTAAAATTATAGTTCTATCTCTGACCCTCCCAACTATATACGGAGGGGACTGGGATGTAACTGTAACTTTAAGAAATTATTTCAGTTTTTGATAAAATGCCTCTCTGGGGCAGAGAGCAGGAGGTACTGATCAGTGCCCCACGACAAGGTACAAATGTTCACAGGAGGAACTGGAACGGAATGCTTTATCCAGTGAAAACCACAGGGAAAACAGTCCCTAATGACTTCATCTGGAAGCCAGCCAGGGTCCAAGCCATATGTTCTGCACCTAGAGAAAAACAACCTAATGATCCCTTTTTCTTTATCCAAATATTAGATAAACTCTGGTATCTCTCCAGGCTAAAAAGCATGCAGAAATTCTGATTCATCCTAATGTGGCCAGTTTGGACTTGATTTTACTGATTTAAATGTGTGATTTTGGGATTTCTGAAGATGTCTTTTGGAAGCAAAGTTGTGTGCATTGATTAGACAGAAGCTGATGTATCATTCTATGGAATCAGGATGTTTTATTCCCCAAACTAAGCCATGATCTGCTTCCATAGGCTGGTGTAAGTGTTGCTGTGTGTAGGCAAGGGCTGGGGATTTGGAGCTTCCCCCTAAACGCTGCACTCAGGACAAAGATGGTGCCTCTGTTTTGTGCCTCTGAAATGTGAGTGTTGAAATTCTGTTGCATTTCTTAGTACAGCCTGGTGCAAAATAATCTCTGCTGGAAGCATTCTACACGCTTTCATTCAGGAGGGAGTTTATCTGAGTTCAAAGTCCAGAGCAGTCACATGGCCCCGTAATGAGCTGGAGACTTGACATTCCTGCACAGCCCTAAGGTTTTAAAAATAAGAAACAAAGGATATGAGGGAAGAAGCAAGATCTGTCCACAGCTGCTCATAACCATATCCAGACACTATGAAGCCGTGCTGTGGTGGCATAACCTGCCTCCACACTGCCTGGTCTCCAGCTCATTGAACTGGAGAGGATATGGGATATCTTGTGCCACAAGAGCACTGCTCCTGCCTCCGGAGCGGGGCCTTGGTGCTCTGCACTCTGCCAAGGGGCCATAAAGATTAGCCAGGTTTTAGGTCCTGAGCTGGAAATGTTTCCTGCTTGAGCTCCTGTGAAAGTCAGACCTTCACAAAACCATTCCACCAGATTTGCCTCATGTGGCTTGTTTAGCCTCAAAGTGATTGGAATTATCACTTCACTTCCAGAGATATTTCCAGGGCTTCATTATCTTGATTGATTCCCTTTCTCTATGCCTAAAAATAAGTATTCTTCCCTTTTCTGTCTATTAAGAGTAGAATTGAAACCCACAGAGCAGCAAGCAGTCTGTAAGGGGTAATGGCAAATAAGGACATTTATGTACCACAGACAGGGTAACCAGGTTAAATTTTAGGACAGCAAAAATCATAAGGAAAAACTACAGAAATAACCCAGGATTTTGATTATTAAAAAAAAAATCCCATTCTTTTGAGTGTGGTTACACCAGAGATTATAGGTGAAGAAATTCTTACATGTTAATTTTGAAGTGTTATCAGGATACTTTGTTTGTCAAGCAATTGGACAGATTTCCTCTTGCCCTCAGAAAGAGCCAGGGAACTTGCCAAGAGCCTGTGTTAACAGAACAAAAATACAGAGGAACAAAATGAAAGTTTAGAGATGGAAGGAGAAGTGACCTTTCCTATATTGAACATAACATATATATTTCTCTCACAAACACACACACACACACACACACACACACACACACACATAACATATATATAGATAAAAAATATTGTGCTTCATCTTCTTCCCTTTAAAATGAGGATGATTCTTAGGACTCAGAGAGACATATTTCATTCCTAGAAAATATCAGTTCAGAAAATAATTTGAGGTCAAATGATTAGTGTGCACACAAATTTGCTTCCATGCTGATCAGTGGAGCTTGGATGGTTTCCAGAAGCACAGGACCAGGGGAAGTTTTACCAATTACTGGCGTAAGTGCTATGAGACAGACAGTAATGGTAATTTTAATTTTTGTATGAATTATGAACCTTGTACATGTAGAATATTGCACCAATGTTCAGTCCAAATCTGATCTAATTTCCATCTGTCTCCTTTCGGGCCCTTCTCTAGGAATGAGGGGAGCTTTGCTGGCAGAAAACCCACTGGAGTTGTGACTCTGTTCACAGAATAAACCAGGCAAATCCTGATTACCAGTGCAGTAATTACAGCTACCATCTCCTCCTTCCAGAACACCTGCCTGGTGATTCCTATCTAACCGAAAAATGCTGGCTGTAAGTCAAAGGAGAAGAGAAGGCAGAGTCTGGTGTTCTTTGGGAACACCCAGAGTTGCTGGGGCTGCTTTAACCATAGGCTGTGAGCCTGGGCATCCCAAACAACTCACATTTCTCCATCTGGACACCCCAGATTCCTTCACTATGTAAGGATGAGTGTTGGCTAAACAACACGATTTAAGACCTGCTGTTTTCTAATAGAATAAGGCTTTTTATAGTGTAGGAAAATCTGCTTTCAATTGCCATTGTTGGACATTGCTTTAGTCAATGAAAACAAAGTGTGCTTGGGAAGCTGCCTGGAAGCCACGTGATTTCGGGGTATTGCTATTTCCCTTTTTAAGAGGAAGGAAAGCCAACTTTTTTCTTTTATGTCATGGTTGAATACAGTGATGTATCCAGTATGGAGGAGGGGAATTCACCCCAACTCCTGTGATGTGTGTAGGGCAGCTCTATGTGCCCATTTCCAGGCATTTGGAGACTCCCAGACCTGCCTGAGTTATGCAGCACCTGTGGTAGGCAAGTCCTGCCCAGGAGCTGAGGGTCTGGCAGACCCAGTTCTATGGGTGCTGCAGGTATGATTCTTATTTACATCAATATGGAATTTGGGTTTAAGCTGCTGCTGGCAGCTTTGCCTCTGAATGGCATCAGACTGCACAGGTGAAGGCAAGATATATTTCTTTCCCTATACATATGTTGCACTTGCTGTATGTTTGATTTAATGGATGTGTTTCTTCAGACAGTTTATTATATTTGGATATTTTGGGGTTTTCATTTTGCCTTGCTGCTTATGTACCAAAACCCAGGCCAATGCTTTGCAGGTATTTCCCTGCTGCACACGTTCCCCTTTCCAAGTGACTCTAAGTGATTATATCCCATTCCTGCATCCCTTCCATCCCTGGAATTGTCCAAGGCCAGGTTGGTTGGGGCTTGGAGCAACCTGGGATAGTGGAAGGTGTCCCTGCAGGGGTGGAATGAGATGATCTTTAATGTCCCTTCCAACCCATTTCATGATTCCATGATAGAACCCCTGCTTGCTGGGCAACAAGGTTCTGTACTTCACTTGCCCTGCTCTACATGACCTTTTCTATGTTAACAAAGAAATTGAATCACAAAGTGAAAACACTGCTCTAAAGTATAAAATTATTTTTTTTAAGGTACACTTGGCCTGTGTAGATAGTAATTATCGCATTATTAATTAGGAAATGACACAACTTTATTGAGAGGTCAGGTTCCTCTCAATAGAAAACAGCAGCCCTGGAAAAAAAATAGACACACACACACACACACACACACACACATACATATATATATATATGTGTGTGTGTGTGTTACACCCACCACCACCCCCTTATTATGAAGAAAACAGCTGGTAGGAAAATGTATTCCTGCATCAGCCCTACCTGCAGAACCACCCACCTTCTTGATAGAGGAGGAATTTAGGATGTGTCACATGTTCCACCAAAGTTGCCTCAGCTTGGGAAGCTGCAATGCAGCTGTAACTGTGGTTGTACCTTGGGGACTGCTGGCATTTTTCTGCTGGAAATTGGCTTAAGGGCAACAAAGTAATTGCAGGAGGTAAATAGACTGTCAGAGAGTCCCAGCATGGTTTGGGTTGGAAGGGACCTTAAAGGTCATGTAGTTCCAGCTGCCTGCCATGGGCAGGGAGTACTGAGATTCAGAGTTTACTGCTCTGGTTTTATGGCTGAAAGATGGAGGACTGAATCAAAAGTATGTTCATAATCCAAACTTTGAGAGCCATAATGGCCTTTTTGAACTATCATTGTGTAGGTCCTCTCCCAGCTGTAATGGCACCTTTATTTGCAGTGAAAACATGACAAACTGGAAAAATTCCCTTTTGGTCTTCATTAAACATTTTTGAAGACACCCTTCTCTCCACTCTGCACTATTGCTGGCCTGAATACCTACATCAAAGGAGACTGTAAAACAATTCCTCAAATAACTGAGCAGGAAAAGGCAAAAGAGTGACCTAGATAAGATACCTTTCCAGCAGCACGATAAGCACAATAATGTCCTGAAAAGGGATTCCATAGTCTCTGGTGTCTCCCTCCCCTGGAGGCTGATTAAGTTTTGCTGTGGATTCTCTTTTTTTAGCATCCCTGTTTAATTACATGTTTGATCTGGGTGGTGTATTCTGTTCTTGTAGGAGCACAGAGACCAACAAAGATTAGAGAGGGCAGGTTAGCACAGGCAGAGGATTTGCTGCCATAGGATTGTTCTGGGAGAGGGCTGCTTCTGGAACTAGTCATAACATGGACGTGACACATATTTCCTTAAGACTTTTGGTTAAACATGTAGGAACAAGTTCATTAATGCCCTCCATGTTACGCACGGGGCATTCCTTCAATGTATTTTTATGTTAATCAACATTTAATGAGTTGAATATTCCTTTGGAATATTTTTTTTCCATCCTTCTTGTATAAATACTGTTGGAGGAACTGCTTTCCTTGTCCCTCAGCTGCTGACTGAACCAGAGGAATCTGTCATTTGTCCACTGAGTAGGCTGAGAGCTAGCAACAAGGTTACAGGGAAGGAAATCCATGGTGATTAACGAAAAGGAGGTGGGAGAGGAGGAAGGAGACCCATCCTGTTACGGGGATGCAATCGGTGTGAGTGTTGTGGTGACACAGCCTCAGGAAAAGGCCAGACCTTCAAACTGGAGTTAAATTGCCTCGGAGGGGCAACACTGTTCCCTCCTCTCGTCCTTCCCCCCATCACTCAACCTTCAGTAGCCAGGCTGTAAGGTTAGCAAAGGTTAGTTGGTGTTATCTAGATCTGATTAGCGATGAGAGGCAAATAAAAAGGTCACCTTTTCTTAAAAGGAAGAAATTAGTAAAGCTGAAAAATAGGGGAAAATGCTAGGCTGGAATGTTATCCAGTATCACTGTCATAAAAACCCAAATATATATCCCTGTCTGAACCCAATTATCAGCCTTGCCTGATGTCCCTGGAGATTCAACTCTTGGGTCTCCTCCAGAACTCAGCTATGATCTCAGATGCTTTGGATTTTGGTATTTAATAGTGAGGAAATTAGCAAGTAATATATGGATTTTCAAATTAAAGCTCAAGGAGCGGTCTGACTGAGAATAGGAGGACTCCATGGCTGTAATCCTTGGATTAAACTTTGGCTTTCCGTGCACTTGTAAACAGACATTGTATTTCTCAGGAAAAAAAGTGATGTCCATCAAAATAATCTTGAAGGCTTGGGAGATATGGTGATAGCTGCATTGCTAGAATTGCTTGTGGAAAGGGATTTGCAGTAAATCTCTTGGTGTTCAGATTAAACTGTACAGTATCTAGGTGTCTGCAAGGCAGCTGCTGGGATTGCAGCCACTGAGTTTTCCACAACCATCCACTGGCTTTTCCAGGCCTCTAGTGGCTCAGGTTGTTACTGAGTCCTGTGTTGTGAGAGCACTGGAAATACCATCTTACCAGAGCACTTGAGCACTTCTTTGTCGGTGATTCTCTGTTGGTTTCAGCCTCTCTTCCCTTTTGCAAGGCTTTGTTCTGAGGCTGCCAGACCTGAATGGAGAATAGGAAGTCACTCCAGCTGCTTTCCTCGTGCTGGCATTCTGTGCCTAACAGGAATTGCTGAGCAAAGAACATCATTTCCTCAGAGAGGTTTACTGGGGTAGCACAAAGGCAGTCTGGATTTTTTT
>VZTR01013701.1:663895-738031 GCA_013400775.1 Chaetops frenatus | reverse complement strand
TTTTTTTTTTTAATTAGAAGTTCCTGCCAAATTCTATCATCAAGGGCTGGGGGAGGAAGGGAGGGAAGGAGGGAAAGAAATACATGAAGTCTGGAGTCCACTTGGAAGAGCAAGAAGCCTGCCTGGGAGAGCAGGAGCAGTGCTTCATCTACAGAACTCTTGCTTCTTTGTTTATAACAGCTTATCCAGAAAAGAGGGCTGGGATTTTTTTTTCCCTTCCCTCTTCCATGGATCTCGGTTCTTAGTGCTATTTTTCCAACAGAAAATTGGAGGGATTATGCAACTTTGCACTTGGTTTTGGACTAGCCAGTGGAACAAAAATAGGCAGAATTCCTTTTCTTAAGTGGGTGCCAAATTCTCAAGTGACACATCATGCCACATTGTGGTGATGAATGCACGGCTGGCTGCTTGCATGGCTAGAGCTTAAATTCTCAAATTTTTCTTTAAAAAAAAAAAAAGATAATAAGGTTGTGGCTTCTTTGCTTTCTTTTTGGTTTGCAAAGGAAAGGTTTAGAAAACAATCCATAAAGAATAATTGACATGTATTTGGGGGAAGAGAAAGATATGGAGCCATTTCACTTCTTAGTGCAGGTTTAATCCAGGATAAATCTGTAATAACTGAAACATACAGAGACCTGATGCTGTCTGGTGCTGGATGGGGGATGCATTGCATGGTTTATTCCATTCCTCAGTGCACTGGTGACCACTTTATTTGTAGTTTTGCATTATTTTGTAATATTTGACCCTTTCTTGTGTTCTTTCTGGCACTATTACCAAAGACTTGCCTTGCAGTTTGAATAGGCCTCTCTAGCAAAGTGGCTTCAGGTCAGAACTGATTTGTGGATGGAAGATGTATGTATGTTTAAGCTCATTTTTTTGAGGATGTTGCAAAATCTCTGTAATGCAGAAGGCAGATGTGGGTACACCAGGACTGAAAAATTGCCTGTCTAGTGCATATGTATGTCCTGACAATTCAGTTGAGGATAACGATGGAGTAACTTTACTAGAAATGTTCCTCCATGGCTCTCTCAGTGTTCATCTTATAACACAGAGTGAAAGAATTTAATATGCCTTTGACTTTTTGGTGTGTCGTTTAATGGTTTTTAATACAACTGCATATTTTAAAATTATTTACTCCAGGCTTAGATTTCCAATCCAGCTCATCTCCCTGAGCATAATAACATACTGCACAATTAATTTGCTGTTTATAATATGCCCCTAAAAAGAGGCTCTTCCATCCTGTTTATTCCTGTGTTTCCAGCTGATCTCCACAGAACAAAACAGGGGCTTCTTTGCCATCTTTAGTTATAATTTTGCATAACAGAGTTCAGCTTTGGCCAGTTTTGAAGGTCTTGGGTGTCGTTGAGGAAGTCTTTCTATAAAACCTTAGAAATACAAGTATGTCATCCCAATACAATGAATAAAGTTTGAGTTTGCTAAGTAAGTTGCCAGTAGGCTAGGTGCTAGCCCTGAATTTTCTCTGAAATTTTCCACTCTGTTAGCACCTACACAAAAGGATTTCCTCTTCACAGGGTTTTGGGTTTTATTTTGCTTTTTGGACTTTGTCTAATTCTTTGGTAAAGATCATCTGGAAGAGAACTAGGGGAACTGTCAAAACACAGGTTTTTTCCTGTCTTTGTCTAGAGCATTGTGGGCTTCCATCTCCTTCCTGTCTTTTGTTCCTGGGTTGATAATGTTGCCTTTAAATAAGTTCAAACAAAAATAGATGTAATTTAGCTGGAAATAGAAACGAGTATCCTTAAATGAATGTCTTTGCTGTCTGAGCACAACGTGCCAATAATAATAAAGCCAGAGGGGAGTGTTTACAGCCTGTGGGTCTAATCCTGTCACCTTTGCCTTGCAAGTGAATCTGCTGAAGTCACCAGCAGCACTTCAAGGAAGTGACGGATGACAGAAGCAGCCAAGTAGCAAGAGGGGTTTCTTTTCAGCTGGAGTCTGCTGCTCCCAAAAATCCACAGCATTTTTAATAGGTATTGATCATGTGTTCAAGTGAGTTGTGCTGTGTTACTCTACATCCCAGTGGCACCAGTGGCAGGAGTGTTGGATGTTGGGCTTGAGGGATCCATCATAAAATCTGTCCTTGCACTGCAACACCGCCTAAAGGTCAAAGGGAGGGTTTATGCCCTGTCCTGGAATATCTGCAAGTGGGCAGCAGTCTGTCTCAGGGCACAGCATGAAAATCAAAAGGCAGAACAGAGGTAGAACAAACAAGGGGAAGGATTTAGGGCACAGTATGAAGGTAAATACCAACAAAAGCATGTATTTATAGATCACTAGTGATATGCCCCAAAAAGGGCTGTGCATTTTTTAAACTTCTGTTAGTAATGGAAATACTGCTTCTGTCCCATTGTTGTGAACTACAGATACATTTCTGGCATCAGGATAAAAGTGCATCTCAAAGCTGGGTGTATCATTTTGAAATGGATTATCAAAGGTAAAGTGCTAGTATATAAAAGACAAGCCTTTATCCTTGGGGAGCTTCTGGTGGGCATTGATCTGTGAGAAGAAGCAGCAGTAGAGACTAAAAGCTTCTAAAATGAAAAAAAGGAGAATCAAAAAGTGAGATTGAGTTTTAAGGGGTCTTGAAAGTGAGTATAAGTGAATGAAAAAGAAAGTCTTAATGCTGCATTTTTACTGGTCTGCTGGGTAGGAATGTGAGCTTTGGAAAGCTCAGAGCCTGCAGTAGGTAGAAGACAAGAGTCACAGCAGCAGAAAGGGAAAAAGTTGGAGTTGACTTATGCTGATAAAGGCATTTTTGCCTCCCCAAGCAAAATAGGCCACTTCCAGAAACATGTTTAGCACTCATGTATTAAAGCAGAGAGCCACTGTGTGTGTGGCTGGCATGGCACCTGGTGGACATGACTGAGCCTCCTCTTTATTTCTGTTGTGACTTTACTCACTTGTTGTGTTTCACACAAGAGAAAGAGAACATAATGGACATTAAAAGTCAATGTCCTGCTGTCCGCACTTCAAAACTGCCTCTGTCTTGCTTTCAAACAGTTACAGAATTTCTTCTCCAAGGGTGGAACTTGCTGGAGAGTTTTTAGATGATGAAAGAGCAACTCCCCTGAGGAAGACTCGTGGAAGCTGAAGACGGCAAGTCACTGTTGTACAGACTGTTGTATGTGACTGTAGGATATTTTAGAGATGGAGGAGGTAAAACCATCAAAGAAAAAAGTAACTCAAAACCTCCAGTCCCCAGTCTCCCGAAACCTGGATTTTACTGCACTGCACTCAAAATATATAATTCCTAATTTAGAGATTCCTGTGTTCAAGGCTGCAGTAGTTAGTAAGATTTATCCTGTAGTAGTTAGTTAGATTTATCCTGTTTAAACATACTGTAACAGGGTCATAAAAGGCATATGTGCAGTATATCTGTAATCAAAGCAAAATTAACAGGGCAGAAGAGAAAAAGCAAGTTATATTTGTAAATGGGGAGTTTTGAGAACTCATTTAATCAAATAGTTAAACTTCTTAATCTGGAAATTGAAGCCTGCTCAAAAAGAACAGGAACCATGGCAAGTAATTTGGGAATGAGGGGGAGGATTGCGTACCAACTAGCCAATTATATAAATATTAAATTTGTAAATGTATTGAAAGTAAGAAGGTTCTTATGGAGAATCAGCCTGTGTATGGAGACAGGAGAGCAGTGAGGGAAAATCAGCATTGTGCAAAATCAACCCAATACATGTTTGTGCAATGGCCAATTTAATTATTAAACCTGACTTAGGTGCAGAAAAAGAGATCTGAAACACAGTGAAGACAATCTTTCAAGTAACAATATGAGAGCCATTTGATTTATATGTGACATGAAGATTTTTGTCTTAGGCCTTTTGGTATGTTCTGTTATGGCACTGTTGTGCTCTTGTACAGATGAAATGCTTACTGGATATGTTAGCCTTCTGTTCTCAGTCTTCCATAACTTTTTGTTGGAGAAGGCAAGGATCATTTTTATTAGTTCTGCATTAGCACTGAGGTTGATTCTGGTCCCATAACAATGGAATTAATGTCAGGAGAGTTACCCACAGACAAATTTGTAAGTGAGCAATGCCCTTTTATATTGTTAAAGTATTTATTCCTTGCAAAGAGTGTTAAAATTGTTTTCAAATAAGGCCCTTGGCCTCTGCTCAAAGGTGAACTTTTTGGAAAGTTTGAGCGAAAACATTTCACCCATGTGTGAATATGAGGAGAGTGGAAAACTATTTTTCCCCTCCATGAAGACTTTTTGCTGCCTTCTTTTGAACAGCTCTGCAGCGTGAGTAGCTGAGGCCTGTGGCCTAAAATTTGGCATTGAAATAGCCATAGCTATGAAGTGCCTTAGTTTTGGCTTTGATTTGACTGAGTTGTGAGCCTCCGAAAACAATGTTCTCAGCACGCACTCCAGGGTGTTGTTTCTTCCTTCAAAGCCGCTGAAATGTGCAGCAGAGAGGATTTACTGTGAGCAACCGAGGAGCTCTGCAGCACAAAATTAGAGAAAGATACTGCTCTGAAGCTGCAGGGGACACATAGGCATGGAACAGGAAGAGGAGACCTCTCAAAGCACTTATGGTTTACGACAGGTTTCTGGGTGTTTTGTGATCCGTGAAACTGAAAAGTCAAGTTCTAGGGCCTGCAGCCTCTGCTCCTGCAGGTCATTTCCAAGGAGCCCAGTAGGGATCAGGTGTGGGTGAGTAGGGATGGGGCTAAGCCCAGACCCTGAGGCACACAGGCACTACTGCACTCCTCTGGAGGCAGAGGCTCGGGGAGTACAATCCACTGCTGTTCCTCCCCACGACATAGCAGGGGAGCACTTTCCCAGCGATGTGCCCCTGGTTTTACACGCAGGATTGCTTTGAAGGCTTTCCCACTGGGAGTCCAGGGACTCGCTGTTCCTGAAGGAGATATGCCCCCCAGATCTGATCCCTTTGGACAGCACAGCCTGTGAAACAGTGCATGCCTATCTAATTGCCATCACATGTGAAATCAGAGGGCCAGGGACGGCTGGATGTGCTTCCTTAACTACATAATTTTTTTACTTAGCATAGTTAATTATGCAGCCTTATGAATCATTAATTTAGTTTTATGTATGGGAGCTCTGGTGCATTTCCTCTGGCATTTTACAATGAAGCTGGTTAATATTTGCAATTACTTGAAGGTTTCTGTTTAGTTCTGGTGTCCAGGAAGACAGGTTCTGGTGGACTTGTGTGTCTGGCTCTTTACTGAGCCGCAACTCCATTGCCACATCTTTCAGAGTGAGGGGGGAGCATTGTTTTCCCTTTCACACAGGAGCAAGGCTTGCAGAGGTTGCAGAAAGTCAAAAAGCAGACTGTAATGTAGTGTGTAATGTAGCATTTTGTTTGCTTTGATTAGTTAGTAGTTTGTAATTGAAATTTAATGTTTGATTCTAAAAACTTTTCTGGCTGGCTGATGTGTAATGATAGCGCATCTCAGTCATCTCAAGAATATATATATAACCAAGTTAATTAATCCCAGATGAGGCAGCTGGAAGACCTGGCTCACCCCTGCTCCCTCCTACATCAGCTCACAGCACGTGCAGAGCATTGCCCGTGCTGAGGGAAATGGGAGGTATGTGCCTGTGAGGTGCTTTGTGCCATAAAGGACCTCCAGGAAACTGCAGTGCACTGAATATTAAGCAGCTCTAAAGCAGCCCATGACAAACTAACTGTGTAATGGAGTGGGAAGCTGGAACTTGTGTGTGCACAATGTAAAGGAACACTCCCAGGTGAATCTCCTGTAGTGTCGATGGTGCAGAGCTCTCTGCAGCAAAGCTACATGTCGGAGTGGGCTGTCAAAGAAACACAACATAAAACGGATTTGTGTTTGGATTTCTATAGTGTCTGCATTATCTAGCTTTTGTGGTTCACCTGCATATGATTTTTTTTTATTTATTTATTTTTAGTTTCAATCTCCGGAACTGTAGGCCATGGCACCTGTTAGGTATCAAATTGAGAGCATGTGCCATAAACAGAAAGCAAGAACTAAGTGTGGTTTATAGAAACCATATGAATAACAAATAAGGAGATGGTTTTAATAGAAACAGTATTTATTTTTTTAGTAGGCACCCACTTCAAAGGCATCATCCATTGCAGGGGTGTCTATTTGGACAGGCTTTATTCTATATGATGGATTCTTGTATTTCCTATGGAATGAATAGAGTGTCTCACGGAATTTTCTTTTTCAATTAAAAGTTAGGTAATGGCCTAGAGGTGGCATTGCTTAGGAGAAAAAGGTAATACTATAAAAATGTTGACTACAAAGGCATGGTTACTAGGAAGTGTCTTGCATAACCAACACACAACCAGTTCTGGCTCCTGGCCTACTCAAGTACCAAGGAGTGGAGATAGCTTGAGCTGGCATTGCCATTGAAAGGACCTTCTTGAAACCATGGCTTAATTTATGGCTTTTGTAATGCAAGGAGTGTGTTTCCTCTTTTTTAAAAAAAAAAAAGGAGAGAGTGGTGTGTTTTTTTCCCATCTCCCAGGGAACATCCTTGCGCAGGGAAGGTGAGCTGCATGCACACCTCAGATACATGGCTTTGTCCTCTTAGGCTGTGTGCTTTCATTCTCTCCTGGAGAAACTGGCAGGGATCATTCTCACATCACCTTGTTGCTTTGTCCTTTTCCTTTGCTCTCCCAAATGTTTTCCATATTCGGGTATCTCTGACTTCTGTTGCCTTCTCTCCTCCTGTCAGGCCCTGAGCAGAGGCAGTCAGAGAGCTGTTCTTTATTTCCAGCTGCTTTATAGATCTTGTGCTCTGTCTTCCCATGCAGGCATCTGCATGCCAGCTGTAGCAACAGCTGAAACCCAGGGAAAATCATCACTCTGCCACTGCCTTACTTCTCTGTGGACAGTGGGCCAGTTCTGTAAGTGGTCAATGATCTGCAGTCTGAGAGCTTTCCAGACCTCAAAGTGTTCTCTTATATAACATTTAACTGTGAGAAGTGTAAAGTTGCATTCACACAAGAGGATTTGTGCTTCTCTCTTGTTGTGAGTGGGAGGGAATGCGTGCTTAGATGTATTAGAGGAACAATTCTGCTTTGGTATAAAGGGCAGGCACAGGGCTGGATTATGGCAGGAATGTAGTTATTGCATGTAAACATGATTTGGAAAGAATCAAGTGTTTAACATGGTGTTGACTGCATGGTTCATTGGTGTAGATCAGTTTTGTGATTAAAGTCTGCTAAAAGAGCAAACCAGCAGTTCTAAAATGAGTTGTAGATTCTTCTTCCTCATTTTCAGGCTTCCTTCTGTCCTTGAAATCTTTACAGAACGTCTTTTAGATTCATCAGAGCCTGCTTGGTCTGCAGGTTTTCCTGTGCATTTGGACTCTGTCTTTTGGTCCCAAATAAGTGGTTGTACACTATATAATGGATTTTAAATGTAATTAAGTGTTACATATGCTTTTTCTCTTTTCCAGTATTAAATAATCAGTATTTGCATATATAAGGCAGATTTTTAGGGGCCTTGAAATATCCTTTTCCCAAGGCAGACAGTTATCAATAGAATGTCTGATTACTGCCCCTTCTGTAACCTTTCACTGTGATGTGATTGGACTCAGTGATCTTAGAGATTGTTTCCAATCTCAACAATTCTATGGTTCTAAAGTCTGGGCTCTGTATCTCCCTAAAAATAATCTGTGAAGAAAATCTAACTCTGTGCGAGACTAATGGAAAATCCAATTAATAAAAATGGTAGCTTTCTGCTGCTTGCTAAACTGTATGAGGTCATCTGCTGCTCCTTCCCAATGGAGGTTCACTCTGTCACTTGACAGTGGTCAAAAGGATTCAGGAACATAATTTCTGAGAGGGCTTGTGCTCTGCCTTTCATGGAAAGTCCTGAGCTTGTCCATAAGGTGTTCTCTAAGGATCCAATCTGAAACATGTGATTCAAGAGAAGCGAAATTGAATCACATACAGGAGCTCCTTCCCACTGTATTAACTCACTGCCATTTTCTTTTTAGTAAAGAAATACAAATAAGTGCCATTGCTTTGTGACTGCCATCCAAAGTGATGGTAGTGCATGTACTATGGCACCAGGACATCACAGCACAAAAAGCTTTTATTTCAGAGTAGTTTTTTGGCTTTGGTGTTGTATTTCCTGTGGCTGGATATCCATTTTCATATGTTGGTCCTGTCCAATGGCAATTTGCCCTGCTGGTACTCACACACCTGCTGGGCTGGCCACAAGTGATTCAACACACACTCCGCTTTCTGCACATTAAAAGTATGATGTGAAAGAGTGGTTTACAAAATCTAAAGCATTCAGAATGCTCTGTGCAGTTTTACAGAAGCCACAGGACTCTGGGCAATCTACACTTTGATTTGTAGGTGCAGTACACCTGAGTCAGGTTATCGATGTCTGTGAATTCTGGATCACTTCAGGATCACACACGTAAACGAAAAGTGATCAGATCAGGGCACCTGTGACCACACAGCTCAAGTCTTGGTTTCGTAGCTGACAATAATGTTCCTTGCTTCCGTATGGTTCCTCGTGTTAGGAGGTGGCAGCGCTGGCAGCCCCTGAGCCAGCACTGCTCCTCAGGTCATCCGTACTAACACTGGTGGAAATAAAAACAGGAATATGCTGGAGGTTAGTGAGGGGCTTTGGGAGGTCTGAGCTCTGTTCCAATTCTTAGCACTTTCGTTGCCTTGCACGGGAATTTGTGCACTTGAATCATCCCTATTGTAAGTCCCAAAAGGCAGGTAACTAAAGACAGCTCAGGAGGCAACTAAGTTAGTGGGGTTTTTAGGGTGTGCTGAGACCGTCGTGTCAGCACGCTGGTGCATCCGCAGAGGCGCTCGCTGCTCATGGGGACTTCTTTGTGAGCGCTACAGAATAAAAGCGAGGACACTGTCGGCGACTGCCGGGCAGGGCTTACTAAAACCTTTAATTTCCTAACTTTCCAACTGGCAGAAGTAAGTTTTTAAAGTTAAGCATAGCCTAAAATTCCTTCCTTACGGCAGCCCGAACACCTGACCTGCGATCGCCCCTGCTCCCCTCCACCCTGCCCGCGCAGGGACAGAGGAGAGAGGGGAGGGAGGGAAAGGAGAGGGAGAGGAGGAGGAGGAGGAGGAGGAGGCGCTTCCCTGGGAGCCGGGCAGGACGCGCCCGCCGCACGCGGTGCCGAGCGGGGGCTGCCGGGGCAGCGCAGGCACGGCCAGACAGGCTACTCCGAGCGGGGCTAAGGCCCTCAACAGGAAACCCAGGCCGGGCCGGGCCGGGCCGAGGCGGTGCCAGGCACGGCCGCCTCCCCTGTCCGTCCGTCCGTCCGTCCGTCCGTCCCGCGGGAGGGGAATCGCGGTCTGTCCGTCCGTCCGTCCGTGTGTCCCGCGGGAGGGGAANNNGGCCCGGCCCGGCCCGCGGCGGGCGCAGCGCGTCCGGCAAGCCACCGAGGATGAAACTGCTGTGGAGAGCGAAAATGGTAACCGGCTGTGCCGTCCCCTGCCCTGCCCTGCCCTGCCCTGCCCTGCCGTGCCGCGGGTCCCGCTGCCCTGCCATGCCGTGCCAAGCGATGCCGTGCCCGGGCCCGGCGGTGCCGTGGTCAGTGCTGTGCCCAGTGCCAGGGGTGTCGTGTCCGATGGGCGCGATGCCGTGCCCAGCGATATCCCGTGCCCTGGTACCGGGATATGCCATGCCCAGCGATGCCCGGTTCCGAGCGGAGTCCCTACATCACACGTTCGCTGGAAGTTCGGGAGACCCTGCACTCTGCTTTATTATCCTCGGCTTTTTATTTACGAGTTTTAACCGCTTCCCCCCCCCAAGCCGCCTGGGTTTTTCTCTTGTTCTTGAAATAATAGGTTTTTGGAAGAGCAAATCACAAGCGCTTCAGATCCCTGCTTCTCAAGAGAATGAAAATGTTGCTGTGTTCTAAATGCTCTGTAGCTTCAAAGTTTCGAGGCTGTCTGCCGAAGTAATTCAGCGGTTTTTAAAGTGCGAATCCTTCCCTAAATGAAAGGCCAAAGAGATTAATTGCCGTAGAAAAGCGGGGGGAGGAAAGAGACGACGTCTAATCAAAACCAAACTCTTTCCTTAGAAGACTTTATGCAACTATTCAAAATATGTGCTAGTCTGGGAAAAACAGTTAACTGGAAAGTCAGGGTACCTCGATACCACAGGAAAGGACAGCTTGCCAAGAATATCTCCAGTGTTCTCTCCACCTAAGGGTATCCTGGATTGCTTTGATTGCTGTGTTTACTTTGTGCTGCCCATCTCCTCTGCTCTGCTTGGAGCAGCAGAGCACCTGGCATAGATTGTGGTCAGCAGAAGGGGGAAAATGTTTCTTTTCGTCTTAACTTTTCTTTGTTTCTCCTTTCCCTGGCAGACCACATTTCAGGATGGGGGTGAAGAGGTAGAAGATGGAGCTGTCTACAATGTCACCCTTAAAAAAGTGCAGATTCAGCAGGCTGCCAACAAAGGAGCAAGGTGGCTGGGGGTAAGTGAGGCCAGCACGGGCACATTGGGAGGGCTGCTGATGGACTTCGGAGCCGTCTCCAGGGAGCTGAATTCCAGAGGAATTGTTACAATATTAACTTTGAGCACTGACTGCTCNAAAAAAAAAAAAAAAAAAAAAAAAAATCAAGCCAATCACTGATCTAGTCTGCCTGGGTCATCTGAAATAACACTCTTCTTGTGTTGACTCTTCCTCTTTTTTTGACCTGTAAAAACAATTTGACCAGCTGTGGCCATGTATCAGGTGATTCTTGGTGCAGAAATAAGAATCTTAGCTTATGGCCCGAGAAGCTGAACATGTAACAGTTATTTCAGACTGGACTGTGGCTCGTTTCTGCTGTTAGGAACCTATCTCTGGTCTCCAAACAAATAGTTTTGTTATTTTGACTGGTGAAGGTCTCTCAAAGTCAGCACAACTTCCTCTGAACTTAAGGGAATATTGCTTTCTTAGCCAGATGAGAAATTAATTGCATTTCTGCAAGAATTACAGCTCTGTACTGTTTTTCAAAGCATGAAGGCTTTAATGGTAAGTAAAATGAGCTTAAATGCACACACTTGATTTGACATGCAGCTGAGTGCCTTCACCTTTATCAGGCCAAGTCCCCAGCTGATAAAAAATGTCCTCACTTCATTGGAATCAATGCAGCTGTCGCAACTGGGGCCAGGTCTGCAGGAGGTGCCTGTAACTTTCATAGTATTTTGTTATGTTTATTTTTTTCCTTTGGGATCAAAGGCAGTAATATAAGAAGTTGGCTTGATGTAGTATCCATATTGGTATTTTAAAGGCTTTTAAAACTGCTCAGAGATTTATTTCCAGTCGTTTTCTTGTGAAGCTCCTGTGACATGAAGCAATACAGCAGAGCTGAAACCAGAGTCAGGAAAAATAAGCAAATTCTGTCCTGCATACAGATAGTGCTTAGAGTCTCTCCTTCCTGTGTTTCCAAGAAGTACACAGAGTACTAATCAGAACAGATAATTTCAAGTCTGCTTCCTTTGAGTGGCAGATTTCCCATTTCTGCCTCCTGTTTTTACCAGGAAAAATATTACAAAGTACATTTGAGCTCCTGCAACTTTCCGAGCTGGTTTTGTGTAAGAGGTGAAGATCATTTTGAATGTGTCTGTGTCCCCTAAATGTAGTTTAGAAAAGTAGAATTTTTTCCAGCTTGGGCTGTGTTGTTTCTTGTAACAGAAGGAGTTTGCCAGGCCTTGGTCCTGTTCTCAGAGAAAGGGAGTGTGTGTGTTCCTGTGGTCATCCCCACAGCTGGTGCTGCCCATCCCAATAGCAGGACCAGGGACTGCAAGGTCAAGGCAGTGACTGTCAGGTTCCTGTGGCTGTTGTTGGTTTTTTCTGGTCAGAATCAAGTCTTGTTTGTGGGGAAGGAGACAATGTGTCAGAAATCCACACCTGTTCTGGGCATAAATCTGTGACTTTGGCTTCCAGTCTGGCCTCTTTATAACAAAAAAAAACCCAAACCCCAAAAACCTTACATATGTTATTTAAAAATATTTTGGAACACATAGGTTGTTTGTTTCCCTTAAGCTCTTTAGAACATAAAGTATTTTGAGCTCTTCTTGTGATTTTTTTTTTTATTAATGGCTTTTTTTGTGGTCCTGAAATCAATAAATAGGCTCTAACCCAGTGCATTATTTATGAAGAGCCATCCCTGCCCCCAGCAGTTTGGCTTTGAAAAGCCAAATTGTCTCTTTTAGAACTGTCATCAGGTGACTTTTTTTTTTTTTAAATCTGGAGTTCATGATTTTTAAGGGTTTATGATTTTCTTTTCCTGTCCTTTGAAACTCATTAGCACTAAATTAACAAGGTGTTGGATTTAGCAAAGTTGGTCTTAATTTTTTTGATGGTGCCCTAAGCCAGGGTTAGGTTGAAGACTTAAGGTCAGCAACCTATTTGTACATCAGGATGTATTGAGCCTTCACAGTCACAGACACAGTAACTCTCTTATCGATCATGTGCATGCCTGGATTTATTTTTTAAATTTTGTGTCAGTTTGTGTCCTGTAAAAGTCCAGTTAGCAATACCCTTTCTGAGGCACTGAGCTTCTCCTGGTTTGTTGGGGCAGGTCAAGTCTAATAAACCTGCCTTAAAATTCTCCTTCCTAAGAACCCATCCAGGGTCACTGAATGGTTGGCCCAGTAATGAGAGAAGGCCAGTCATAGGATTACAACTAAAGCACCATAAACACTTGCCTCATGAAATACAGAAATGTCTTTCTTGTGTTTCAAACTTCTACAGCTAACAAAAGTAAAAGACAAACAGCCTGTGACTTAAGCAGGCATCAGCAGTTCTGTAACTTCAGGAAGTGTGAAGCTTTTGGATAATCACTGAATTTTTTAGCTTTAAATTTAATCTTAGACATCAAAGGATGCCAATAATAGCCACTGCTTTTGTCACCAAATAGTTAGTCACTAAATATTTAGTGAAGCTTAAGACTTTAAACAGTAGAGTATTAGGGAATATTAAAAGCTCTAGTAGGAGCTCAGTATTGTGAGAGATGCTGCACAAAAGCACTGTTTTTACTTAAAAGAATGTGCAGGCATGATATTTAAAGAGGACTGTCTGTACATATGTCTTAGCTGATGATTGGTATCAAAACTTCAAAAGTCAGGTGTGCCTTCCAGAAGTACCGAGAGAGAATCCCTCCCAAACACAATGGATTCCATCAGAGAAAGCATGAATTACATTTTTTTAAAAAAACAAAGTGGGTTTTGGTGTCTCTAGGATCCTGGAGAGAGAGGAACAAGCTACAAAAGCCATTGAAGCTGAGATGCATGGCCTGACATCTTGGTGAGAGAAAAGGATGGAGAAGTAGAGATTTGTACAGATGGATAGCACACTCAGGAGACAGGATGAGGAGGATTTGGGGTGGACAATCACCACCAGTTTGAATGGCTTTATGTCAGGCTAGAGAAAAAGGCCTATTGGTAGGGATAACTGGAAGGGAAGGTTTGGGAGCGCAGCAAGGAATTTGAATGATGTGGTTAGAAAGAGAATGTTGTGGTTTAAAACTTTATTTTCTGAAAGCACCTGAAAGATGGCATTCAGCTTCCCTCTGAGGATGTGACTGCAGCCCACAGGGAGGCTGGACGTCAAAGAGAACGGTGCTATTGCCCGTGAAGAAAAGATAAATGTTCTGAGTTGGGGGGAGGAGGGGGAGGATTTGATCTTGAACTGACAGCCAGGCACCCATGAAATGAAACAGAGGTGAGTTGAGTCATACTGCAGTCAGGAGTAGATAAGAACGGCCGAACAGTGGGTGTAAGAATAGATCAGCCGCTAATAACCTGAATTTCGGTGGCCAGGAGCAATATGCTGACAGTGCGAATGGCAGGGGGAGGTGAACTGCAGCCGGTGATCCACGGGAAACAGTAAGCAGTTGAAAGAGAAGAGCAAAAGCAGCGGGCAGAGAAGTATGTGGAGAGGTGGGGGGAATTGAGGGAGGGGGAAGAGTGGTGCAGGAAGATTAGAGGTATGGGTGTGGTGAGGGTGGGTGGGCAAGATTACTAAAATAAAAGCAGACGAGATTTTAAAATGCTGTGAAGTGACTGTTGTCGAGCCCCCTGTTAAGCAGCTGGAGTGCTCTATCTCCCCCTTCCAGGAGTAAGGGAGGGATGGGCCACCGCTGTCCAGCCCTGCGAGAGGAGGGACTGGGGAGGAATGAGCCGCTCAGACAGGAGGGGCTCCTGAGTACCTGCACATGTCCTCCCTGTCAGAGTCCTTCATCTGCGAAGGAGTGAGGAACAGGCCTGCAATGTGTGAGTATTTAGCGGGGCAGGTTACAGCAGGTGCAGCCAGGAACTGGGGTTCCCCAAGCCTCAGTGCTGGTTGTCCACACCTGGAACGATTGCCGAGCTTTCAGAGTCCATCCTTGCCATCAAGTCTCTTGCTTTACTGATGGATGACATGGACTCCTCTTCCTCCGAGTCTTAAATATGCACATAACAGATAAAGACTCTGCTCACTCATGGCCAGGCTGCCTGGCATCGTTAGGCATGGATTACACACCTAGAGGAGATTTCAGAAACTTGGTTTTTGCTTTTTGCTTTCTCTTTTTGGCTGCAGCTGAACTTCTGGCTTTGGGGTTTGTTCAGGCAGGGATGGATGCAAAATACAACTNTTTATTTATTTAATTTTTTTTTTTTAATTTAGTGTGAGTGATTACCTTGCACTGAAAACTGCATGTGACCACAAGTTTGTCTAAACACCTCTACAGTCATATACATTGGCAGGAAGGTTGTGCTGGAGAGTTCAGACAGAAACACATTGCAAAAACTTGCGGCTAACTAATCTGTATCCCAGCTGGGACCTGGGACACAACCATCTCTCTGACTTGATCAGTATGTCAGAAAAGAAGCTTTAGTCTGGGTTTCTTTCTTTCCACCACAGACCTCCCAACTACGGGTTGAGATTTAAGTGGTGCCTGGAATCATCAACATTTAGGGAGAAGCAAAACCTCAGATTTTCTCTGAGTCTGCTCCTGCCCTCCCACGTGCCCTTCTGNGGGGGAGGTGAACTGCAGCCGGTGATCCACGGGAAACAGTAAGCAGTTGAAAGAGAAGAGCAAAAGCAGCGGGCAGAGAAGTATGTGGAGAGGGAGGGGGAAGAGTGGTGCAGGAAGATTAGAGGTATGGGTGTGGTGAGGGTGGGTGGGCAAGATTACTAAAATAAAAGCAGACGAGATTTTAAAATGCTGTGAAGTGACTGTTGTCGAGCCCCCTGTTAAGCAGCTGGAGTGCTCTATCTCCCCCTTCCAGGAGTAAGGGAGGGATGGGCCACCGCTGTCCAGCCCTGCGAGAGGAGGGACTGGGGAGGAATGAGCCGCTCAGACAGGAGGGGCTCCTGAGTACCTGCACATGTCCTCCCTGTCAGAGTCCTTCATCTGCGAAGGAGTGAGGAACAGGCCTGCAATGTGTGAGTATTTAGCGGGGCAGGTTACAGCAGGTGCAGCCAGGAACTGGGGTTCCCCAAGCCTCAGTGCTGGTTGTCCACACCTGGAACGATTGCCGAGCTTTCAGAGTCCATCCTTGCCATCAAGTCTCTTGCTTTACTGATGGATGACATGGACTCCTCTTCCTCCGAGTCTTAAATATGCACATAACAGATAAAGACTCTGCTCACTCATGGCCAGGCTGCCTGGCATCGTTAGGCATGGATTACACACCTAGAGGAGATTTCAGAAACTTGGTTTTTGCTTTTTGCTTTCTCTTTTTGGCTGCAGCTGAACTTCTGGCTTTGGGGTTTGTTCAGGCAGGGATGGATGCAAAATACAACTTGTCGTAAAGTGTCTTTAATATTATAATGTTGGGTGTATAGCAGAACATGTTCTTCCAAAATTGTGAATGAACTGCTGTTAGAAGGATGCTTTTCAGTACCTTAAAATGCTAAAAGAGGGAAAAGATGAAAAGTAGCAAATTTATCACTTAATATTTGTGTGTTTTCTTAGCACTGCTATTATTTGATAATTGCCTTTTCTGGGAATTTTGTGGTGTTTAAAAATAAATTTTTAATTAAAAAAAATTTATTTATTTAAATCATGATTAAAAGCAGTTCCTTGGCTGATTTCAATCAAACCACAGCGTCTCTCTCTGCTGATCTCAAGCTGTTAAACAAGAAACAGAAAATCATCAATAACCCGTCTGTGTCACAGATGAGGAGCAGCCGCTCCCCGGTTCTCACCTGGCAATCCCTGGATTTTTGAGGGCCGGGAAGAGCCCAGAGGAGCCCTCAAAAAGGGGTTTGTCCCTCGAGTTGTGTGACAGGAGCCAAAGTTCGGGTTCACACAGCTGGGTGGGGAGCAGGTACTTACACTCCCTAAAAAAGAGCCCCAAACACCCCTAGGAGGCACAAACAGCAATTTTATCTCACAAAAGTTCCTTTTCCCGAGGGCGCTGCCCCTGCTTTGGGAAAACCCACGCAGGAACGAGTGACAAAGGATGGGGACAACACACCTGTGGTTTCCCAGCAGGCGAGGNGAGCCAGCTCTGTGATTTTTTTTTCATCTTACCCTTAGATCCCAGATGTTCTGGTGGAGTGTAGTTTCCTGTGAAAGCAGCAGACAAGGGCTTGGCTGATTGTTGTCCTTGCTGCAGCTTGCTGTTTTGTCTCTTGATTTAGTGCATGTGTTGGTCACTTTTGGCTCAAGCAGACTCTTTAATCAGGTTCCCTCAGCCTGTCCTGGCTGCCCAGACCAAGGCCAGGGTGTAGTTCTGGCCATATGTTTGGCAGAAGCAGAAAGGCAGCTCCCAAGGAGCTGACAGGCTCCCTACAGAAACTGAGCTGTGCTACTGTCCACTCCAAAGTCTCTGAGGAGCTATCTTGGAGAAGGAAGGATAGGGTGTGCTGACATTGGTTTTGCCTGGGGGAAGATGCCTGCTGGAGACTCACAAAGTAACATATTCAGAGGGAACTGAATGATTTTACCTATAGATGTGTACACAGTTATCCAGAAGGAAGCTTTGGCATCTCACTCAGCTTGTCTTCTGGTTTGGAGTAGGCTCTTTCCTCCTGTCCTTCCTTCAGTTGTGGGCATACTAGTACCATGGTACTATTTATTAATGACTTATCATGGAGTATTTTTCTCCTCATTTCCTGGTTTAGGCTCCAGGGATGTCCTAAGTAGCAGTCTTGGATACAGCTGGTTAATAGAGGCTGTGTGTGCCACAGACACTCAAAAATGGAAACTGAGCCTATTAAGAGTTTTAAAATGGAAGCCTGAAAGATTACTTTCCCAGTTCCAAATCCAAAATGCATAATTAGAAGGGTGACTGGCTTTGTAGCACAGTGTTATGCTCTCAGTTGAGTGTAAAACCTCCCTGTCCAAGCTGTCAAAGTGTGACAGGGTGGCAGTGCTTTAATCCTGTGGTGTTACTTAGGCTGAGTTAGGGCTGGGATATCCTGGCATGGCCGTGAGGAACCAGGGAGAGACAGAGGCAGCCTCCCTTCCTGGGGCTGTGCAGAGGCACCTCTTGCTAATGATGCTTATATTAAGCAGAATAACAAGAGTTAAGGGAGCCTCTTAAGCAAAGCCGCTGGAGACTCTTCTGTTGCGGTACTGGTTGTGTGGATCTGCATTTTGGATATCTCTCAGCCAGCCTGCTCATGGACAAAACTTGCCCTTGGCATTTACCTGTGACATGCAGGATTAGAATGACATCCTGTGCTGTAATTGCTTTCCCCTGGGAATTCCTCTGACAGCCAGGTTGACTGGTTTTTTACACTGTGCTACTTGGATGCTACAGGTCCTCCCTAAATTCCAGTGCCCTAACTGTCTTGCTGCTGACATCACTGAATGTTATCTTGCTTGCTTTTTGAAGAAGCAGTAAGTGAACGGAATAACCCCCAAATTTTGCCTGCTTTGCAAAGGAACTGGCACTTTCTTTCTGAATGCTAGATCTAGGTCACTTGTTGGGTTAAGGAAGAATTGGCAAGGAATGTGGCTATGTGTCATTGGAAAGCCTGTGAGATGCAGCACATGAACTGGACTGAGATGCTGTACAGAAAACGGCCCTGGAGAAACCATTAGTTTTACTGTTTGGGTTTTGATGCCTTTCATTTAAGGGACAGGCTGAAGCATTTAAAGTACGTTAGTCACCCTTGGATTTAAATTTAACCTTGGTAAAGCTAATTAAAAATATGTCTGTAAATGCACGCTTTGAACTTGCGTCTTTTACTACCACTGTTTTTTAAATACATAATTTCCTTTAGCCAGCACTGTAAAGTGGTGCACCTGTGTGAAGAAGCCAGCACAAAGTAGGCAGATAATGGCTTAGCCCCTTGGAGAAAACGGGGTTATTTTGTGTAACTGGGGTAAATGAACGCTAGCTCGGTGTGGATCCTGCTCTTGCTTGTCTTTGTGTAGTCACTGTGTAGTGTCTTGTAAAGTACAGGCAAAAGGTGTTTGATGCCTTAGTGTTAATACCACATTAAGATAGTATCAGAGATTGTAAAAGATGATTCCTAAAGGGAATGGGAACCTCCTTCCTGAAGGCTTGAGCAGCTCATCAGCAGTTGTCTCTGGGAAGGTGTCACTGTTTGCTCATGCAGTCTCCCAGAAGTAATTTTGCCCGTGATTCACCCCAAAAAGCACTGTGTTCAGTGGCCATAAAAGCTCTTCAGAAGTGACTTGTAATTCTTCCTGGGTGGTAAACCAGCATGTAGAGGTCAACTGTAAAGTCTGTGTTATGTTTTTACACTTTATGGAGTAAGAATTTTATTGATGTATGAGGATGTGTGTTTCATTTTAATTTTTTTCTTTTTTTTTAATTTAAATTTTAAAGCCATAGTGAGGAATTACATGTTTTGAATGTCCATTTACTGTTTATGGAAATCCTTTTACCTTGGACCAAACTGAACCCATGCTAATGCCTGAATACTGTAGTTCAGTTTAGCTCCATGCCACCAATAGGGGACAATTTAGGGCCCGAAAAGAAAGCAGAAACATAGCCAAGTGAAGTGATAATGGTCTTGCATTCTTACAGCACCTTTCACCCAAATAACTTTCAAAGCATGGCTGCAGATTTTCCCCAGACTGACTGTGCTGGATGTTGTAATGTAACGCAGCACAAAAGTAGGATTTGGATAGGGATTAAAATTCAGCCTCAAGTGCGGTGGCCTGAGTTTGGGAGATTCCCCTTTCATTGGCAAGGTGGGAAAGAGATGGGGAATAAGTATTTCTGGGGCAATGTGACTTCAAAAAGGCTGGGATTTTGAAGCTGCTGAAGGGTTTGAACCATTAAAAAAAGTCAGGGGAGATAGATTAGCTGTCAGGGCTGCATGGTAATATTTATTCAGTGGCTTCATAGTGTGGATCATAGCGTTCACATGGATATCTTCTTCACACGTGATACATGCAGCAAGGAGCAGCTGCTTAGCAAGGCACAGCAGCACATGGAAACGATTTAGGAGCAGAAGTGAATTAATTANCCGCCATGCTACAGCAGTTGTGAAAGGAAGCTCAAATATAAAGTTACAGCAGGGAAGCAGGGAGTGAAGTGAAGCTTAGAAAATATTGTTAGGGACATGACAGTAGCTCCTCACTCATTCCTGGTGCTTGTTCCCTCATTTCAAAGGTAGGAGAACTAGAAAGGGGATCCACAGGTGGAAAGGGGTTTGGAGACACCAAAAAGGTGGGGACTGTTATATTTGTGCCTTGGTGCAACTGGGGTTGATGCTCAAGTTTAACAAAAAGTCCTCACAGGACCGAGGCTCCATTCTGGCAATGAATAAGAGCATATAGGAAAAGCATTCAAAATAGTGAGTGGAGAAGGGATACTTTATCTCCAGTTTGGTTTTGGAAGCAAGGGGGGAAAGAAATTAGTGATTTGACATTGCATGTAATTAACCTGAAGGAACTTGCTGCTGGCAGAAGTAATCGAATGCAACCAAGTCCAGGAGGATTCAGAAAGGATTGAACATTTATATAAATAATGAGAGCAAATGCATGAGATTCAAAACACAAGACATTAATTTTAGTGATTTAGGGATAAAACGAACATGTCCTGCAGCTGAGAAGAGTCTTTTCCTTTAGACTTGTTATTCTGAATGTTATAGGTGTTATTTCTTCACCTTCCTCTATAGCATCTGGCCATTGTTAGAGGAGGGAAAACCTCTAGTTTAGTTTAAAATGACTATTACCATGTGTGGCTGTTTATAAAGTTCTAGTTTCAATTTGTTTGCAGCAAATGTTTAACGAGGGAGAATAAGATTGAACACAGGTACTTATGAAAAGAATCATGAGGAGGTGTCAGGGCCATACTGCCACATGGTACAGGAGCTTGGTGTGGGCTGATTTTCCAGCAGCCCTGCAACCTCCTCCTGGTTAAGGAGAACTCTGGGTGCTCAGACCTTGCTCTTTTGTGTGTGTGTAAAGCAAAAGTTTGCATCTGTGCAGTTTTAGACTCTGCAAAAGTAGGAACTGTGTGGGTTGCCCTTTGCTTTATCCCATTCAGCTTCACAATAACTGCTTTAAAAATGAGCAGAACAGGGTACTCTACATGTGGGCTCCTCAGACTTTTTTTTTGTTTCCTTTTTGTTGACACTTCCAAGCATTGTGCTGAAATATGTAATGTTCTGCCTACTGTAACCCTTCAGGTCATTTCTCAGATCTGTGTGCCACCGTGGGACCTCTCAGGGTAGGACTTTCAGCAGATTTTTTTCCTGGCCTCTCACATTTATTTCTGTTTAGTTGCACAAGCCATCTGTTGCACATCAGAGTGTATCTTGCCTTCAACACCTTTGGCACTCAAAATGAGATTTTGGCAGTTCCACCTCAGGTGTGAAGCTTTGTGCCACTTTGCATGGTGACATTCACTGACCTTTTGCTCTGCTGGGTTGCAGACTGGTGGAGTTCTAACTTTTTCCTCTGTGCCACCTCCGTGGCTGTCCTGCACACGGCTGTGACAGCAGCCACCCATGCTGCCCCTGGGCCACAATGGCACTAAGGAGGTGTAGGCATTTCAAGTGCTTTTGTGGAGTAATCCTGTTATTATGGTGTATTTAGTCTATTTTTTCTCTTTTATTCTTCCCACCTCTTTTGGTCCGAAAGCAGTTTAAAGGATTATTTTGTTTTCCTCTCCCACCCCCTCAGCTGCTCTGTACAGTTGCCTTTCTCCCTACAGAGACTCAACCTTTCTTCCAGTCAGTAGCTGTTTCTTCCTTTCTGGGGAGTCCATGGGCTCTTTGTGCAAGTAAAACAACATGATTTTATTAGGAAGTGGCATTTTCCATTCAAAGATTTCAGAGTGATTGAACAATATGGAATGACTGAATGCTTTGAGATAGCCCTTGGGCTTCCAACTGGAGACTTGTGGCAGATTTCATTAGACTGCCAGATCCCAGTGGCTCCTTGTTAGTATTTACAAATCCTAGAGCAGAAATAGACCATCACATTAGAGCTAGCTAGGGTTTTATTCCCTCCTAAATATAGTTTATGCCCCACACAAGCTTGCATGTATTGAATAAATTGATTTTCTGTTTTGACTCAAATTGAGCTCAGAATGTCCTTCAGTTGTTCAGAGGACTCCTGTGGGTAGAACTTGTCAGATGAGGTTCATGACATTTCAGAAATGTGTTGGTGTTGGGATGCAAACAAGTCAGTACATCCATCTGGATTAGCTGTTGTCTTCAGTGCAAAAGTGATTAATTAACTAAATGCTCCTTGGGTGCATTTGAAACCTGGTTTAAATATTCCATGCAAATACAGCAAGAAAATTATTAAAAAGGCGTGCCTCTGCTTTTGTTTGCTTGGTTTGTAGTAATCTCTGGCTGTACCTCTGATGCATTTTGTGTTTCTTAGAGTAGAAACCCTTTAGGGCCGGTGTCTTTGGTTTGGAGATGGCAGCCCTTGTGCTGCTGTTGGAAATGCCCCATGAGTAACAACAACGTGTTTCACTTGGAAGGCAGATCTGAGGCCTTTGCATGCTGCCCATGGAGTGCTTGGGATTGATTCTGGCTGTGCTCTGGGCTCCTGCCTCCCTGGAGCAGAGAAAATGTGAATGAACTCTTGCACACTTACTTAAAGCATGAGGATTGCATTCTTCCTGTAAAAACAGGCACTTTGTTCAGGAAAACATCAGGTGGTCAGGGAGAACAGGACAGGGAAGAGCAGAGGTATGCTATTAACTCCTGGTGGGTAATTAAACAACAGCCCCCTCGAAAAAGAACAGTCAAACCAACAGACAGCAAATGTGGACAACTTCTGATTTATNCCCCCCCCCCATTTGTAAGCTATACTTACTTCCACATAATTATGTGTTTTGATTTATGTCCATTGCCTAAGGATTTCAGTCCAAGTGCAACGCAGCATTCTTAAACCAAAACACAAATATTAGTAGAGGATTCAGGGCCAGCTCACACTGTTCCTGCTGGGGCAGAAGAGGACGGTTCATGACTGGTGCTGTAGTTAGGAGAATGCAGTAATTTGTGTAGGTATGCTGTAGTTTAGTTGTCACATGCTTCTGTTGGTCCAGTGAAATGCAGAATTTCTCAGAGAAAAATACTTGTACAGCTGAGACAAGGATGTTGCCATCACTTGCAGACACACAGTCACTCCCTGGCTCTCCAGGGGGGTGTGTGTGCAGGAGAACACCAGGAGATACCATATTCCATCCCTTGTGATGTCTAGATAATACAGTAAAAATGCAGTTTGGCTTGGACTAATGATTGAGTTAATATTTTTGGACTCTTTCAGTAAATAGTCAAGCTGGTAACACTTAATATTAGGAAACGTTAGCTTCCTATTACTTACTGCTCTTTCTACTCAGACCCCACCCTGGAGAGGCCTCTTAGTTTCAAAACAAAGGGTAGTAAAAAGCACAGCCATGGAAATTAAGTTTATAACGCAGTTTAGGTATGTTTTCATGCTATGGTCATAAAAGTGGTTACTAACTGCTAGCCTATTTCTTCTTAAAAGCTTAGAAAAATCTGGTGTTAGAGATTGCTCACAGTAATTATGAGACATGTAACAGCATTTCTTGGGTATTTGTTGTTCCACAAAAATACCTTGTTCCAAGTCCAGTTTACTTTAAAATATGAATCAGTCTTCTGCTAAGTATTTTCTCCTCTGTCAGAAGGCATTTCATCTCCCCTCACCTACAGGTTTAATTTCCAGCTATTCATACTATTAATAATTTATCACTCTTGCCTTGTTGTTTACGCTGGATACAGAGGCAGTTTATACTGATTTCCTGACTTGGTATAAATTTAATTTCTGTGTACTGTTTGAGCAAGCTTTGTAGTGTGAAAGGAGAGCCAATTAGGATGAACAAAAGCACTTTGGGTTATGTAATATGTATTTGTGCTACTATTATGCAACAGAATTATTACTTGTGGCATCCTTAAATCCATTTTGGATTTAGCATTGTTGCCTGCTGCCTCATACAGGATCTTCTTTGTTTCTACTGATTGAGCAGAAAGTGATGATGAGCTCCACAGTTAATTTAAATTGCATTTCTGGAAGGAGATAAAAAGTAGCGTGACCTTTCACAGGACAAGTATTCTGTTGGTAGTCAGAAGCCATGATACCATATGAAATCTGTCTGTGTTAGTGGTAAATATCAATCATCCCTTCTTTTTGCTATGCTTGGTATTTATTTAAAGATGACAGTGTATTTTATCATTTTTCATGAAAGAAGCATGGCAAAGGGCTTTGCTGACCACTGTTCCACAAACAGCATTTAAATAATAGCTTTCCTCTGGCAATTCTTAGGGTAGGTGTAGAGTTGTCTTTTCAACATCAAGGCAGCTTAGAAATATTGTATATAAATACAGAATTTGCTGTGCTATGAGATTGAACCTCTCATTATTTGTCAGATGGCAGGTGCACTGTACCTACCCCTGTAATCTATAATCAGAATCACAAGAAGCTATTTCAGACTCAAGTGAAAGGTCTGAGCTGTCTGCCACCTTTTATACTTGTTTTCTCTTCTCTCCCTCTCTACTCTTATGGTTCCCAGTAATGGTTTGTGGGTCCTTTGGCACCTCCAGATTTCCAGGGCAGACTGGAAGCTGTGAGAGTGTGGGGAGGGAGGAAGAGGAGTTAAAATAAAGGCTGTGAGCAGAAGCAGTAATTACTATTTCTGGGGCATAGCAGAGCTGCCCCACCTGCCTTTACCTCCTTAGGGACCCTCTGTAATCCATACCTGGAAAAGCTGTTAGTAGTTTTCACAATTAATCACTGCTTACTTTATGCAAGTCCTGCAAAACTTTGTGGAGCTCTTCTCTCACAGGGACACTATATAACACTTCTTTTGGCTCCAGAAGTCAAAATATTTTAGAAAATGAGCTGATTGTACTGCCAAAATGGGCACTAAAACCCATTTCCTTGCCTTCATCCTGGTGCTCTGCTCACTTAGCTGTTTATTATTTTGAATATTTATTTACTGCTTGGTTTGAAGATTGGACATTTTGGTGTTTCTGGGCACTGAAGAGAGGAGGATACTGAGTTTTACAAATAATTTTCTTCTAATACAGAAGGGCTTGGTTGAGATACGTAGTAGGGGACACATTTATTTACTGGATTATAAGACTGTTTCTAGTAAACGTCATTTGATGACAGATATTCCTCCAACAATGTAAGATGCACATGACTAAGAGTCTTACCTGACTTACTGGTTTCTTTTTCTTGCTTTTCAGTTTTAAATTAGGGACTTGCTAAGCTTCAGTGTCCAATCAAATCCACCGCAAAGAGTATTTCATAATACAGGTTACGAAAATAATAAATCCCAGGCATGCCTAACAGGGAACAGGGTTGTGGAGAACTGCAGATGTGTGAAACATGACAAACAAAAAAGAAACATCAATAATCTGATGATTCAGGTTCAGTTAACTCAATGACGGCACCAAATCAGACAATAGAAGAGGGTGAGAAGCCGTGTACTGGTTTTGTTAAAAGTCTTTCTAGCAAGAGAGGTGAGAGGCAGGACGAGAGGGAGCTTTTTGTAGGTAGGAAGCGACGAGAAGGTAAGTGCATAAATCGCACAAGGTAGAGATGGAGATCTGGAGCTGTTTAGGTAGGTGATTTTTTTTTTCCTTAAAAACCTTGTGTGCTGCACAGTGAACCTCTTGGATGGCTTGATTTTCACTGAATAGTATGGCTACATTGCTGTGCTGCACAGATGCTTCTGAGTGGGTAAATTCAGAGCAGGAATTTCTACATTCGCCTGGCTGGATAAGCCCCAACATTTTCAAGAGCTGCACAATGCCATTTTAACCTAGACCTCTTTGAAGATTCAATTTAGTAATGCACTTGCTAAAACTCCTTTACATGCATGCGGGGAGAGGTGATTTGTGAGTAATGCTTCTTTACTTGCTTTGATTCATTTAGAGCTGGGCCCGCAAACTTCACCGATATCCAAACGACTCTAAATTTGCATCGCTTCAGAAGGTGTGAGAATGCACGGCTCGGCACCATGGAATGCCTCTTGTTTCTTATCTTCCCCAGAGTGGCTTTAAGTAGCTGCAAGGTGCCCGAGTGAAAGGGTTATAACTTAGCAGCACCATTTGTGTAAGGGGCTTTTTTCCTTTTCTCTTTTTCCCCTCTAAATCTGCCCCACAGCTTTTGGGACTGCTTGCCAGCGCTTCAGACAGATACCGAGCAGGCTGTGAGCTCTGAGGAGAAAACAAGAATGTCTTTTGTGTCATGATCATGGAATTAATTGGTCCTGGAAACGCTGGGTCGCTGCCAAGAATGGGTATTTATGTGGCAAGAAAGGAAAGGAAAAGGGCGGAACTTTGGGAATCCAGGAATCCCCCTCCTTCTCAGAGCTCAGGAAAGAGCTCATAAACTTATTTTGGCTTCTGAGTTTGGTGCAGTCAGTATGCAGAGTTCTGGTTTTGCGTGGGTGTTTGCGGTGTTGTTGTTTGTTTGTTTGTTTGGTTGGTTTTTTTAAACAGTATCCAAAATGAGGAAACGGGAGTTAGTGGAGAGAGTTCTGCGGAGAGCTCTGGCGTAATTTTATTTCATTTCATTTCCAAGTGCACTGTAGGATAAAAGTATCAGCCTCTGTCTGCAGGACATCCACCGCTGGCCACCCAAGCCCTGCACTGCCAGCCACGCCTTCCTAGGCTGGAAATTCTGCTCCAGATTCCCAGTTTTTCCCCATGCAGACTGTTTTCTGTGCCGGCAGCTGGGCACAGATCTGCTGGGCCCGCAGAACTGAGGGCAGGAGGCCGTGGGGATGGGAATGGCCCAGCCCAGAAACACTTGAAACACTTGTGATGCTGTTTGATAAGATTAGCCCAGGCACTGCTATAATGGCATTGTTTGGGCAAAATGGCCACTTCTCAGAGGGTTTTTTTGTTCAGCAGTCATGTGGTGGAGTCGGGAGTCAGTGCAGATGAATGTCAGCTACTGTGGGTCTGTTTGTCCTGCACCCGCGGCACAGCCCCGCTTCCGTCCGCTCAGGGGCTTTGTTGGAAGGAAACGCCTTGTCAAAAAGTTGTTGATGTCTTTGTAGTTGTTCTTTACCAAAATACTTGACTAAGACAACTAAACAACTTCTGTTTCGTTCTGTCTTGCTATTTTCTTCAACAATGTGTGTCTGCACGTTAAATGAAGGATGTTTTAGGTTTTTTTCTTCTCTTAGACTGACATTATAGATGCTTATATTTCTGGAGCTTTTCAAGTTCAATCATTCCATGATTTGATTCTCTCTCTCCCCCCCCCCCCCCCTTTTTTTTTTTTTTTTTAATTTTCCCCAGGGATGAGTGTAGATATTAAAGATGTGTGTTGGACAACCTGTGTTTGAGGAAGCAATGTGAAAAAAATAAGGTTAAAATCACAAAGAGCATCTTATTCCTACTTTCAAAAGGTTGAAGCAGACTCAAATTTAGACAAACAGGGACAATCTTGATTGAAGTGTTTGAGTTACTGCACTTCAGGTACTTTCATTCCAGCATAGGGTGCCTGCCCAGTAAGTTAATAAAAACAGAGTGGAAAACTCTCCATCTGGAAAAGCTGTAAGTTTCAAGGAAAGTGAAAAGCATTTAAAAATCTGTCAAAATTGGTAAAAATGCATTTAAAGTGTTAGTTAGATGCTCCTGAAAACAACTGCAGAATTTCTGAATAAAACAGATCTTTAGTGGAGTGGTAATGTTTCAAATGACTGAGCCTGAAGAACAATTTGAAGAATATTTGCTGTCTCCTTTTCTTATTGTTCATCCCAGTTGTTTTAGTGTTTTTTCCAATCTGCGTAATGAGAAGCAATTAGATTGATTTAATGAAATTCTCACTTCCCGAATCTCAACAGATAATATTTGCATTGGAAAAAACCTGCAGAGCAGTGGGTTTTTTTGGGTGAAAGCATTTGTTTCCAGTGATATTTCTAAGGTAATGACTACAGTTCTCTATGTCTTTGTTTGGGTAGCAGCCTGGTTTTGTACTGATCAGAGTTTTAACTTTCCTTTTTATCTTGAGTCTCTAATCCCTCTTGCTAGGCTGTAGCATTTATTAAGGCAATGGTGGTATTTATAGTTAATTTATATTCCCACTGAAGCTTAACAGACAGGTAGTGTTTGGAGGAAGCTTTTCAGCCTGGCTGTGTTTTGGTCTGCATGGAGCTCTCCTGTTTCAGCAAGAACTGTGTACGTAGGTAATGTTTTGTGCTGTAGAGCTGTAAGATGATCACCCTGAAGACACTGGGCCCCTCTGAAGCTACAGCATTGCCAAGGGTTAGTAAAGTTGGTGGAATTATACTACATTGGTACCCACACAACCTCAGAAAATAAGGATTTGCAAGGATATACCTCTGTTTAATCTTTCTACATTTGCCTTTGAAAGATGCTGTCTGTCTTGTAGGAAGCTACTTGCTCATCACTTACACTTGCAGATTATCAAGGCTGTCACCTGTTGCCTGAAAAATCAAAATGAGATTTTAAAAGACATAAATCAGACAATAAAATGCCATATCTGTTTGTTTTAGAGGACCAAGAAAATGTTACTGAAGCCCTGAAACGTTGAGGTCTCTGTTAGACCGCTGGACACAGTGCTGAAGGAGACAAACAGGAGCTGGAGAGCTTTTTTTGTTCTTTGGATGCAAAAACCAGTGCAAAACTGGTGTCATTTGTTGGTACCACTAACAGTGGTCACCATGCACCCCTGTCAAAAATCACAAGGAGCTTTGGGAGCGTTTTTTCGTGGCAGTGAGTAGAGTGTTCCTCTGACGAGAGTACTCTAAAGCAAACATGAAAACTCCTTTGCCTTTGGGTAGCCTGGTCGTGTCAGTGAAGAGATGGCCTCTTGATTAAATCCAGACTGAGCAGTTTCCTGTTAGCATGAAACTCCACCCACCAGGTCTTATTCTCAAACCCTGTTATTGAGCTTGTCTGCCAAGTCCCTTTTCCTTTTAACCTTAGAGCCAGAATTGCTAAAGTAATACAAATACAAGCAATCCCAGAACTCTCACAATGATTTCTAACAGTTTGATGTTTTGCTGATGAAGTTTTGTATTTGTCAGAAACTGGGTTGGTTTTGTTTTGCTTTGGTGGAATTTTTTTTTTGGGGTTTTGTTTCTTTTTAGCGTTCTCCCAACGGGATGTCTTGGGGAAGTTGTAGTGTTGCAATTAATGGAAAATTTTGTGCGTGTATCGGTCTTGGAAGCAGATCGTGCCCTTGATTTGAATATACTCACATGAGAGAATGAGAGGGTTTTATCTGCCCTGAGTAAATATGCCCATAAACCATTACACTGTGAGTGGGGCAATCTGCTGGATCAAAAATTAAGAGTTAAATACAGTGGTGCAGACTTTCTTCCCTGTCTGAAAGTGGTTCTGTTGTGTAACTAGTTATTTTCAAAAATGTATCATAATTGTATGATGAAGAGTTAGCAAGAAAATTGTAATTTTTTTTTATGCAACCAAGTTTTGCTTAAGGAAAATCTGAATGTAAGAGAGTTACATTGTGGTGACAACATGTCCTGTTAATAATGTTTCTGTAATGATGGTGTCAAACATAATTCCAGATACACTTCTAGTTCATTTTTATAATTCATATATTTCCAGGTGCACCTTTAAGTCAAGTATATTACAAGTTATATGCCTTTACAAAAGCCATAGGATCCATGGAACAAAATGTAGCAAAATATTTCCCTGTCTAGTCTGTTTTTTTTTTTTTTTAAATACTGGCAGTAATGTTGTATTTTAATGTCGCAACACGGGTTTGTTGAATCTCATTAAGCTGGGAAATGGGATAGCAGAGCTTTGTAATAATATTAGAGACAGAACTTTAGAATGATGTTGAAGACATCTATATTGTTTAAAACTGAAAAGGATGTATATTAGAAACAATTCCAAAGCAGTAGAGGGTAGTGATGTAAATAGGAAGTGGGTGGGGTATCTCTTCTTAATTATCTTATTAATAGATGACTTTTTTCCTTTGTGTTTTGTCAGTATCCCGAGCCAGGGTTGGTAGTGGCTGTCACTAACATGCTGTCTTCATGCCCTCAGTATCAAGGTGTTTGTGTAAATACTGGATGTTTTTTATTTATAATCCCATTTTTTATCCCACATACTTTACAAAATAGGATTTAAACCAGTCACAAAAATGCTTTTCTGAACTGTTCTCTAAATAATGGCATGATTTAAAGAAATGTTCTTTCAGACTCAAAGCAGACTTTGTAAAGCAAATTTAAAGACATTTAAAGCAAATGCTGTTTCAAAAACATACCCACACCCAATCCCAAACCCTAGATTTATGGACAAGTATTGTGCCAAGTGGAAACTCTTAAGAGAAAATTGGAATGTTAGAATGCCTTGTTTGCGAGATGAGTTTGACACCCTCCTTGCAAAATTATCTTGAAATGTTTTTGCACCAAATGCGTTCTGACCTTGGGTCGTGTGTGACACCCCAAAGTTGGTATTTTCAGCAAGGGAATCACAAGTGCCAGTGCTTAAGTTATGGTCAGTTTTCATGTTTATTCAGAAGTTAAATGAAACACTGAATTATCACTTTTGTTCCCTTCAGTATTATTACTCCTTGTGGGATAATGGATTGTCTTTTAGATAATACATTGTGGAATCATGACTTAACTTGATAGTGGTCACACTGTAAAATGGGGTTTTTTTGAGCATGTCAGAGAAATGTTTTAAAATAAAGTTTCTTAAAAAACTCCATTATTTGATAGAGCATTTGGTGCTTGGAGAGCACCAAAATTTGACAAAATAATTTAGTAACTGGTGATGGCCAATTCCTGTGAAGATAGGACTTAATCTGTGTCAGGGATCTGTCTCCTGCCTGATTTTTATGCTTTGTTTCCTTTTGTAGGGTGAAGGAGACCAGTTACCCCCAGAGCACACTGTCAGACAGTATGAAACATCCAAGATCAGGGCTATAAAGGCTGGAACTTTGGAGAAACTGGTGGAGAACCTTCTCACAGCTTTTGGAGATGCAGATTTTTCCTACATCAGCATCTTCCTTGCAACCTACAGGGCCTTTGCTTCTCCCAGGGCAGTGCTGGAACTTCTTCTGGACAGGTGAGAGCCACTGCTGTGCAGTGGAAATGGAGCAATCATTGACATGACAGGGGAAAGTTGTCAGGAACTTCTTCCCTTGCTTTTAGTGGGCATGGACTTAATAAACTTGTCAAGGATACTGCAAAATCCAGAAGTTCAGCATAAACATCCAGTCTATAAATGCATTGCTGCTCACATCCCAATACTCATCAAAGCATAGGTAAGGAAAGTGTGCCATGTCTGGCTGCTAAAGAACCCAACTGGGCCAACACAGCAAAATTAATACAAGTTTCCCCCCCCAAAACCCAACAGAATGCATGGGCTGCAAAGTCATACCTAGAATATTAGAAGTTTTGTTGGATACCAGTATTTTTAGACCTAGCTCTTCTGTTTGGAGGCTGCTGGTTTGGAACAGGGATTGTACAAACACAAGAAATAATTTGCTCTCCCGTTCTATGACGTCACATGAATACGCAGCCATAAATTTTTGCAAACAGCCCAAGAACTGCTACATGTTATAAGAACAGCTTTTATACTCAGACTGTCAAATCATGGCTGCTATGTCTGCATAAATGCTTGGGACACACAGCATTAGTTTCTCACCCTAAATTCTGACTGGGTCAGGGGTGGTCTTATTTTGGGAGTGTCATATTTGTTGCACTTTCAAAATCCGTGATTCACAGAAATGGCTCTGACATGAAGTAATTAGAACAGAGAAGTGGCATAAGAACTCCTAGGGTTTAATTTTGGCTCTCCCACTAAGTAGATAAGGAACAAGGCATGGATAAATTATCTGTGCTTTTCTGTCTGAAAAGGATAATCCTGGCTGCTTTGTAGGAATGCTGTCTGGCTCAATTAGTAAAGATAATAACAATAATAACCTGACAGTCAGGTAAGCAGTCAGCTGAGAAAAGAGCAGCCATCCTGGAGAGCAGACTTGGTTATAGCTACATTGACTGCTCTGTGCTTTATCTCTCAGCCCATCCCAATTCTAGTTCAGAGTGTGAGAAATTATAAAAATAGACAGTGGATACGTACAGGAACATAAATACATTGAGGCTCTAAGGAAGCTGGCCCTACCTTCCTTCTCACACACTGATTTAAAGTGGTGAGAATGTCAGGAGAGGGCAGGAAAGCCCAGGAGGAGTGTCTCCATAGAACAGAACTCTCTTTTCTGAGCCCAGTTTTGATCTTGGTGGCTTGTGTACCTCTCTGAGCAAGTTACAACATACCCTTCAGAGGATCTGGCTGCCTGATCTTGTCAGCATCATCCCCAGCCTTTTATAATACATGACAGGATCCACAGGAAATCCTAGGAGGTTACCACTTCCTTCCCCCCTCACAAATCTTAAGTGCATAGTGCTTAAGATCCCATGGATGTTTCTCTTGGCTTTGGATAATCCAGAATTTTATGGCTTGGGAGAAAATACAGATTAAACTTGAGCTATAAAAATTAGAATGATTTACATGTAGCTGAGAAACATGGACTTGTGAAGAAAAGCAGCTGTTATAAGGAAAAAAATTGAGAAAAAGATGAATAGTAATTGATTTTAACCAGCTTGGTTTTCATCTCTAGATTAGTTGAAAATAAGTAGCCCAGAGTCTGCATTTTTGCGACTTTGTTTTTTGTGATGCTTGTTACTATTCAGAGTACAGAGACTTAAAGTGGCTGTCAGTGCATAATTTGGGTTTTGTTTTGTTTGATGGTGAAGTAATAATGAAAAATACAAGCTCTTAAAAAAAAAGGCAGCACAATTTTGGCATTTGTTGTCAGTTTTAGTTGCATCTGAAGAGCTTGAGCCCTGTCTCTTATTCTTGGGGATAGAGCAGGGTTGTTGAGTAAGAGACCAATTAGGAGTAGAAGTGCTGAGCACTTGTTGTTTGGTCCAAGGGAGAACAGTGATGTGACCAGATCAAAAAAGGCCCTTCCAACTTTTTACAGGTGAGCAGCATCTTGGGAGAGAGGAGGAGGGAACAGCATCCACAGCATTTGCAGGATATTTTATTTTGTAGGGACGTACTCACTGAAAAACTTCCTCTGCAGTGTATTTGTGGAAGCTGGATCACCCTCAGGCCCAGTGCATTCAGTTTATGCTGGATTTGCTGTGGATACAGTGCTCTAGAATTGTCCAATGAATGTGTTAGACACAAACCCAGCTTACAGGAAAAGTCCTGGGAAATGTGCATATCCTGTACTCCAAGTGTGTGGGGATACCTATTGGGCATTAGATGCTGTCTCCAGAGTATCCTGTCCAAGCAGTGCAGTGCTGACTGAATTTGGGGCAGGAAGCATTTATGGTGTCCAAAAGCAGGTGAGGTGCTCTTCCCCGAGTCAGGGAAGAAAATAAAAAAGCCGATGTTGTACTTAAGAGAAACTTTAGTTTTAGAAATCTGGTTGTTGCATTTTTAAATTTTCTTTCCTCCAGGACTTCACATTATCTTTTTACTTTTGATTAAATTTGAGACAGAAGCCCTATTAATTTTTTTAGCCAGATTCAGCCCATAAAGGTTTTCTTTTAAGATAGATTAGAAGTCACTAGACAAAATCTTGAACATAGGCTGGTATGTTGAGAACTGAGTGGGACGACTTGTGTTTCCAAAGCTGTTCAGGAGTAATTGAACATCCACATCCCTTTAGCATTGTGGGAGTTTGGCATCTAAGTGCAGCAGACAGCTTTGGAAATCTGCCAAGCTTTTAACACTGTACGTTCTGGTATTTTCTAGTTGTTTGGTACAAGTGGGCAGGGAGATTTAAAAGAAAAAGATCCTGGTAGCATTTTGATGTGGAAGCCCTCCACAGACGTTCCTGGAGGGAAGGAGAGTGGCTCCTCCTGGCCCTGGATGTGGGGATAACTGTAGTGCCTTTGGTATTCCCAGGGGGTTATATCCCAAAGTGTGATGGAAGCCAGAGTTGGTTAAGCTATCCAGATGAGGTTAGAGGGAGGCCAAATCCTCTCTTCCATAATGCAATGTGTTCCGCAGAAGTGGAGCTGTGCTGTGCTTGGCACAGGCACAGAGAAAGTAGCAACCAGTCCCTGTCTGGAGCAGTTTACAGAGGAGGGAATTGAGACTGGTTGGAGAGCTGGAGCTGGGTAATGACAGCAAAGAACAAGTTAAGTTTATGTTTCCCATTTGTGGGAGACAAGAAATCCTGTTCACTCTTGCTCACCAGAAGGCACTCTGGGAAAGGTCCAGCTAACAGTGAGGTACGAGGCAGGTCCTGTAAGCAGAGATGGGGCTGTATGGCTGGCATGTGCTTGCCTGGTGTGTGAGGCAGTGCTTTTTTGGGGAGGCACATGGACACCCCAGGATCAGAGAGCTGGCTGGCTACAGGAACGCATGAACAGCGTCGCTGCAGTGGCAGGCAGCCAACGCCTGCTTGTTTTGGGTTAAGTTTAGAACATAAAAGGGCTCAGTTTGTTTATTTTAACAATCTTCTTGGGGCCAAGCAAGGAGGTCCGTGTGTCTTTGGTCCCCATGGCCATGCCCATTCATTCTTTCTGCAGGAGGTTGGTTTGCTGGAGGGTGAATGGAGAGGATGGGAGGCCGAGGGGGAGCTGCAGGAATGGGTCCTGCAGTAGCAGAGCCAGGCGTTTTGGGACAGCAGCTTTGTGGTGCTTGACTCACTGCTGTTCCTGTAGCAGCTGTTATTTCTTCTCTTTTTCCTTTATATCAGGGGGCTACTCAGCTGAAGAAGTGATTTCCACTTCCATGACTCCATGTGTGTAGCATTCAAACGACCTTGTTTTTCCTGAGGATATGGCCTTCCAAATTGCTTGTTTCAATGCTTACAAGCTTATTTAGGGCTTTGCTTGGGGTGTTGCAGACACCACCTTTCCTTATTATTTATGAGTTACTCGGAGTATTTTCCTCACTCTTCTTAACAGAGATGCAGGGATGCGTTTTCCACTCTATTTTCCAGTATTTAAACATTCAGTATTACCCATTACATTCTGGTCTCATTTGCCTAGTCACTTCCTTTGAGTTGCAGTCTGTAACTTCCCAAATGCCAGGCGAGGCTGAAAAGTTCGCACGGCTGCAGGATCCTTTTGTTTCTCGTGCCTCTTTTTGTATGCAAAGCATTCCTACAAGGCTGGGCAGTGAAAGGCTCTTTGTCCAGGAGCTGGTGAGAACAGAGTGCTGGAAGGCTGCAGAAAGGCTGTTCTTTACATCAGTTGTGTCGTTAACTCCTCCTAACCCATATTTAATGACCTGCTGTTCATGGAGAGATGAGAAATAGGCAGAGATTTACATCTGGAAACATAAGGAAGCATTACATCCTTCTCCAGTTTTGCACGGAAAACTGCCTGCTCTTTACTGCCGTCTTAGAGATGTCTCCTGTAAAACTCAGCTTGTTTCTCTAGTGGGATTTAAACACAAGTGCCTAATGTTCTGCAAAGACACATTAAATATTTCAATATTAAATAGCATTAGTAGGACAAAGACATTGGGACTCATCTCAATAAATTTTCCTCAAAAAAATTAACGGCAAGTTTTGAAAACTGAATATTAAAATTTAACTTTTATTATTAAAAAAATTCCCCTAGCAGGGGGCAAGTGCCTTTTGTCTACTGGCTAAGATGTGTTTCAGGCATCTTACAGAGTAGATGGCAGTGGAGAGTGAAATCCTCTCCCTTTAACAACAGGTCTGTGATCCTTATATATGAAGCCTTAGACCAATACTTGAGAGGAGCATAAAGCTACCACCACTCCATCCACTGAAACGTTTTTGAATGAGTTTGTGACAGTTTTGACATGCACCTTCGGGACAGAAACAGCTCGCTGTGTTCTCTCTGTCTGATCTTACCAGGTTGTTGTAGTACAAGCACTTAAGGGTGCACTTGTTTTAACTCTTCAGATTAATTGAGATGTACAGACCTAAATGGATAAAACCAGCTTGTCTTATTCTGGACAGTGAGTAACCCTTCACCTGCATTAAACCTGCCTGTAGGGAGCCGTGGGATTCTTCATGGCTAATTGTGGAGCTGTATATCTGAAACAATGGGCACTCCTGCTGAAGATGAAGGGCATGATCCTGCCTCCAAGGCACAGGGTTGTGCCTTGTAGGTGAGAGATTTCCCTTTGGCACTGTTGGAGCTGAGCCCACGGTTCCCTCTTTCCCAGTGGTGTTTTCACAGCAGCGCGGGCTTTTCTCACCGGTGTCAGGAGTCTGGGCACAAAGTGAGTGCTTGCCACCTAGGAAACCTTGAAATACCACGTGGAGCTGTTAGGAATGGCAGGTGCTAGAGACACAGAAGCTGTATTGGAGAAGGTGGTCGTGTTGAAGTCTCGTTGCACATTGGAATACTGCCCTGGGAAAGGATGGAGTGAAAACAGGCAGAAGGGTCTTGGAGCTGTGAGCAGAGACACTGTTTTGGTTGATTCCTCCTGTGTGCAGGCTGCTTCATATGAATTAACAAATTAGGTTGGAAGATACTATGGCTGTCTCTTTAGGGTTTTTCCCTCCTAAATGAAACAATCTTCAAGGTCCTTAATTCTGCCCACCTGTTAAGAGTCCTTGTAGTTTGAGCTGGAAGTGCTTTGTAATTGTTTATGGTAGTGGTATATGAATGATGCTATTTGAGATTTTGCTTTTATTCCCTAGAGTTTCTTCTAAACATCCATCTCCTTTTCCAGGTTTGGAAACCTGGAGACCTCAAGCCACGGAGAAGTGGCAAACCTGAACTCCTTGGAATCGGAGATGGTGCTCAGGGCGTAAGTATGGATTTGCACTGTGGAGCAAGCCCCAGACAGGATTTGGTCTTGGAGGAGGATGTGAGCAGCAGGGCTGCTGTTTCCATTGAAAATTCACAGCACTGTTTGCATGCTTAAACAAGCTCGTGGAAAGGCCAAATACCAATTGTCTTGTAATGTATCCAATAATACAATCCAAGCATCTTTTGCGGGGAAATTGTTTTAGAATTAAACATGAGATGAACACATCTAGGCCAACATTTTGCTGATTAAACAAACAAGGAGTGTTTGTTTCCTCTGCCTTATCTGTGGCAGTAGGTGGTTATTGCTTATGAGTGATTTTATTGCCATTACAGCAATGCCTGCAGAGCAAAGCTGAGGCTGACTGAGGCAATGTGTGTGCATGGATATTTTCCAGTAGTGCCCTGTGATTTACAGTGCTGCTTTTAGAGTGAAATTTAAATTTTGAGGTTATCCTCATTTGCAAAAGAAATAGCAAAACTGTTTTGAACTGCAGTTTAGATGAGAAAAAGGCAGTTTGGCTATCCTCCTAAGGTTTTATCTTTAGACATTGGGTATAAAATGTGCCTTAGGTCATCAGCATTTGTACTTTGACATCTGTGGCTTGCATGCACTGTGGCGTGTGTGGTTATATTTGATTACAGAATGAAGATGCTTGATTCTTGTCAGCATTGCTGGTTTTCTGTTCCTCTTGCCCTATGGGACTTGACATAGGAGCTCAAGTCTCAGTCTTTCCTGGCTGGTAAAATATTTTGCTCCCATTTTGCCATGAGAATTCCTCAAAGAACAGCTGGTAGTTAAAACTTGGTAACAGGCACCAAGGAGTCAGCATTATGTCATGGTGGGTAGTAGCAATAACAGACAGCCAGTGGTTCCCACACTTCCATCCAGACTGAGCTCTAGGGTCTCTTCCAACTTTGGGCAAACCATTTGGCCTCCCCCTATCTCAGTCATAAAACATGAACTAAAGATGTACCCTCCCTGCAGAATAGCTGAAGGATTTATACTGGGGGTGAGGAGTTAATTTCACCAGTATAAACCATAGTGGGATTAATCCCCCAACTGCCTTTTCATGGACCCAGAGGACTTTGATGATGAGATGGAGAGAAAAGGGGTGAAAGTAAACTTGATGTTACCTGTGTCACTTGGGCTTTGGGCAAAATGCATCAGTTTTTAGTTGTACCTGCAGGTGAGTGTGCAAGCCAATGACATTTAGTAGGAGAGTGTTTTGGTTGGTTGGTTGGTTTGTTTTTAGTGGAATTATTTTCCTCCTGGCATACATACAGTTTACCAGCCTTGTCAGTTGCTTCCTGCTGCATCAATGCTTTCTTCCCTCTTAGCACATAACACCTTTGCCCAGCCAGGGAGAGACAAAAGGATGGAGCCTGTGGTCCTGTTCCTGTGGTAGCTCAACTTCTGCTGAATTTTTTGACAGATTTTTCATTAATGTAGTTCAGAACAGCTGATTTTGATCCTTTGGCCTTCATAAGATACCTTTTATGTGTGAATTTGATGTCTTTACTCAAATCCGTGTCTATAAAAAGCTCAACAATGAGGCTGTCAACAAAGTGATTTGTCAGGTATATATACATGTTTCAGCAGATCCCATGTAAATATGAATTCACTTTGCTTCCTTAAAAATTTCCATTGCTTTCAGTTGATCTGGCTACTTGTCTCTTAGATACAATTAATGGTAGCTGGAAAGAGTTTGGCTTTGTAGTCCTGTTGTGAAACATGTACTTCTGGTAGTTCAGGTTTTCTCTTGTCTGGGATAATTCCAAGATAATTGAATCTGCCCTCTTTTCTCATAGAACATGATATAATTGTGCTCTTGGTTTTATATGACTTAGAGAAATAGGAGGAAGCAGCAGTAGAGCCTTGTTATTTCTTGCCATTAACTCTGTATTTCTCAGAGGAAAAGTATCTCATGGGGAAGCCTGTGGTCTGTGGCCAGAGACCTTCTGCATTCATTAGACTCCTGTTGTGACAGCTCAGAGGTTTTAAAAAGCCAGTTGAGCCATTAGAAGTAGGATGCAATTTAAAGCATTTCCATTGGTTTGACACAAAAAAATGCTGCAGAAGTTAAGAACCACTGCAGAAGGAGAGTTTATGACTCCTTAAGTACCTCATGGAGCCTGAAAGGAGGAGGGGTAGCAAAAACTGAGGGTATGTGTGGAAGGAACATTGTCCTGTGTGTTTATTCCAGCTAAACATCTGAGTTAGATGGACTTCAGCCTGTGTTTCCAGAAATGTGATGCTATGTCACTTAATTGTCTGATAAGAGAGTTGAAAGGAGTAACTTATTTGACCCTCTACCTCCTATAAGTAATTTTTTTGTTCTTCCTGTAACCATATCAACAAGATTGCCTTGTGCTGTGTCTCATTCAGCATGTTTTTGTGTCAAGGGGTGACAGACTTCCCTCCTTGTTGTAGGTTGTTGTCTTTGGAGTCTTCTGTGTCCACTGCAAGGTTTTTAGCTTAGGAATTCTGTTCACATTAAAAAAAAATGTGTGACAATTCAGAATAAAACCATATATAGGTTAAACAAATTATCAGCGTGACAAATTGCATTAAGGTTTAAAGAGAGGTTCATAACATTTCTACTATAATTCAGTTACAGTCTTGGCTTTTAAATGAGGTTTTACAGTTCAAATGTGTTGTTTGGTACATGTCACCTGACAGAAAGCAAATGAGGAAAGAAAGTAAAGCAAAAAGTAGTTCTTTCTCTTACTCATGTCTGATGTGAAGGCTCTTTGCACCTTTTCAGGCAGAGTCATGGAGAACCTGAATGGGATAGTCACCTCCTGGAGATCTTCAGTGCCTTTATGTATTCTGGGAAGGTCAGCAAGCCAAGAAACTGATGCAGTGTGGGGCCTTCAGTCCTCCCCAGATGCCCAGGAGATAGAAACAATGCTTTTGGTGATAGGACCTAAGTTTCTCAGTTAACTGTTAACTCTGTTAACAGGCTGGGTTTTCTATGCATGGTGATCTGTGGAACAACTCATGCTGTTTTCCTCCTCTAGTGAAGGACAGAGTTAATTTTGATTTCTGGGCAATTAGGCCACTTCTGGCAGATAGCTGCTCCCAAAGCACAGGCTCCATGAATTTAAAGAGAGGATGTGTTAAAAGAGCAAACAGTTTTCCCTGAAGGTTGACATTGAAGACCAGGCTGAGGACCGGAACTGAGAAAGGAACATAAAGCCCTCACAACCTAAAATATTGTAGCTGCTTGTACCTTCTGGGAGCCTGTGGCTCTGCAGGGTGCTGAGATGTCTCTGGGTAGAGTGAGGCTCCCAAGCCAGGCCATGGCACTGGAATCCCTTGCTAAGCCTGCGACACCTGGGAAGCTGAGGCAGTACATCAACGAGAGGTGCTGAGCTGGCTGCCACCAGTTTTAAAGATTTGTGTCAGTGCAGTTCCCAGAAGTGATTTATTCCTGTCCAGACACACAAAAAGCTATCCAGGCCGGCAGTCCAGGCTTGCCTGAGATGTTTGCACTCAAAATTCAGGAGTAGAAACGTGGGATTATCTGCAGGAAAGGTTTTTCAAGAGGCAGACAATGTTGCTGTGTTGGTCTGCGGACTTGGACCGTGATTATTTATTTGTTTGCTTTCCAGAGGTCTAACATTAGTACTGCCATGGCTTTTGAATCCCTGAGTAACAGCAAAAAGTCCTTTCAAGCCTCCTCTTGGACTACAAGGCTGTGGTTTCCTTCTGTTACTGGCTTTCGTTTGCTGGTGGAGTCCATTGATGGTGCTCTCCCTCAGATGCATGACAGGCCACAGAAATGAATCAAAATACTTGGGACTTTTTCGCTTGTATTCAATGTCAGCTCATATTTGAATCTGCTTTATTATCAAAATGTGGAGTTTATTTGTTATTAAAGCTTGGAATGTGGCACAATTGAAAACCGCAGACAAAGCAACTTGAAGCTAAACTGAAACCTTGTTTCATTCCACAGCATTTGAGGGAAATAGTTCAAATAGAGAAAATTAAGGAATTAATCAGTGACCACATAGCATGTCTTGCATGTTCACCTCTCCTCTTCTGCATTAAAATAGCAAATTCTAAAACCTTCAATGTAGTACCACAGCATTTGGAGTTTTTCATAGTGACAAGCAAATATTCTCCCATGGCTTTTTGTGCATTCAGATCCTCCTGACCAAAACCTTGTCTTTTGGTTCCTTCTGAACCAAACAGTCCCACTGAAAAACAATGTGCACGATTACAGCACTGCAGGAGTAAAACTGGGCCTGAAACATTGTACTCCAGGACAAGACACCAAAGGAGTGTGAGACAAATGAAGGAAAATGGGCTGGGGATTTCTGATGCCTGGGAAATCCATGGTGGGGAGCAGTTAAGATGCATTTGGGAGAGCAACAGTCATTAATTCCAGTAAAGCAAATTAAGCTAAAACAACATCAGAAACCAGTGTGGTTACATGAGAAGCAGAGTCAAACACAGGGCAGTGGAAGAGTGGGAGAGTTATGAAAACAACCAGAACCAAGCCAAAAAGAATAATTAGAAAGAGAAATAATGATTGGCATCTCAATTAAAACAAAGAACAGCTAGCAGAGCTCTTCCCTTAGAGGCTTCACATGCGTCCCAGCAAAAGTCTCCCATATGTTACTGAACAAGTTTTTTCCAAATCAGAAAGAGCTGATTGTTTGCTGGAAGTCATCAGGACAGTATATATAAACAGACTGGGTGTGAGAAGCCACCCTTGGAGCAGCCTTTTCTTGTGGTTTACTTACATTTTACCTGATTGAACAAGCAAAACTGAGAAAATACAGGTGACTTAATTTAGTCTGTGTGAGCAAGCCTGAGAGTTACTGCTGGACAGTGGAGGAAAGGGAGAAGCCATCTGTAATGAGTATTTTCTTGATGGACTTAAGTATGCATTTGGTAAATTATAGCTAGTTTTGTGCACATTCTTAAAGAATTTCATAAGAAATCAATCATCTAATCTCTTTTTGCAACTGAGGTTCCCCTTATTCTCCTTAAGTGTTGAGATTCCCTTGTCGTTCTTGAGAAATAAAAGTGGTGGGGAAAAAAATGCTGTTTTTGCCTTTTTGGTCAGAAATTGAGGTTCTTTAGCCTGGATAAAAGGATGCTCGAGGGAGACCTCCTCCCTGTCTACAGCCACCTTTCAGGTGGTTGTAGTCAGGTGGTGTTGGTCTCATCTCCCAGGCAACCACTGACAGAACGAGAGGACACAGACTTGAGCTATACCAGGGGAAGTTCAGGTTAGACATTAGGAAAAAGTAATTTACTGAAAGAGTGATTGGGCACTGGAATCATCTGCCCAGGGAGGTGGTGGAGTCACAGTCCCTGGAGGTGTTAAAAAAAAAACTGGACGTGGCACTCAGTGCCATGGTTTAGTTGATGAGGAGGTTTTAGGTCATAGGCTGGACTTGATCTCAAAGGTCATTTCCAACCCAGTTAATTCTGTGATTCAGTGGAATGCTGTCTTTAATTCCTGTCAATCTGGTCAGGACTATTAGAGTTGTCTTCCCAATAGAGACAAGGCCTTGCAGAATTCCCATGCTGGTGGGAGGGTCTCATTTCCCACCTCCAGTGTGCCCTGCTGAGCTGACACAGCCCTATCACCTGCGCAGCTCATGGGCAGAGGGGGGTGGGTGAGTTCTTGGTCCCAGTTTGTGAACAGCAGGCTCAGATACACTTCTCCACCTACCTGGATAGGTTTTGGAGACAAACCTTTGGAGATGGGCTCCGAGCAAAGCTGGTGTGGAAATCAGAAGGCTTTCTGATAGGCATGAAACTTGAAAGCATTGCTTAGCAGAGCCTGGAGTCAGTGGCCAGCAGCACAGGAGTTAAGCATTGAGGGCTTTTTGTATAGGCAGGAAAGGAGGAATTTATAACTTGTAATCAACCCATGAAAAATGGGTTGTGGTGCTTCTTTCCTGTCTGAGCTCTTGGAAGGCCCTGGTTCCTATCTGGGTCTGTCGAGTACAGAGAGTTTCTTTGCAAGGGCAGCAAATATGAAGCTACTGCAAGATAATGGGCAAGTGTCCAGCCCGTTTCTGGAAAGCTGCATTATTCCCTGACACTCCAGTGGAACAGCTGGGCAGCAGGAGGTCACTAGGGCACAGTGTACCTCTTCTGTCTTTCCTATTTCCCCTCTTGACTGAAATTATTTTGCTGGCAAATTCAGTGTCTGTAACAGCTGTGAACTCTTCACCCTACTCTGGGAGACTGTATCTGTCTTAAGCTCTGTTTATTGTTCAGCTTAAGAAAGTGGCCACCAACCAAGCCTCTGGAAACTGAGCTTGGTGTAGAGATTGTGTGAACAATATTAGTACAAGAACTTGCCCTGTGAAGAGGCTCCTTTTTCCATATCATGGCTGAATTGGTAAATGGCTTTAGGAATAGAATACCTAGCCTGGCTTTTGGTGTTGGGACCAGAGGGGATGATGGTTTGTGAGGTGGATGGGGAAAAGGAGCATGGAGCAGGAGGAAATGCACATTTTGGCATGGAATGAGGCACAGTGTTCCCTGCCTGTGGTGGGAATGAGAGGGAAATGCAGTGGGCATAGGGCAGTGGTGTTTGTGAGTGTTGGTGCTGCTGTGACAGCATCCTGGGTGTGTGTGGGGCTAGAGAGGACAACTGAAACTGGGAGGGTGATGGGAGAGTCTGGGAGCATCACTGGGAGCTGGCTGCAGTCTTTCCTGGCCTTGGGATGTGGAGCTGGTCTGGCACTGTTGGCTGTGCCACAGCTTGCAATGAAACCTGAAATCCAGAATGTGTTTGCATGTTAATTTTTAACTGTAAATACTTCCTGTAGCTCTGAAATTGTAGTTCCAGCATTTCTCCCATCAGCAAGCCTAACAAAAGGATATTACCAACAGATTTATAAATTAACTGAAAATTCAAAGTTGCCACATTATCAGAACAAGAAGGGAAGGAAACAACAGACTTACATGAATGCGACTTGTATGAAATCTGTTTGGTATTAGAAGTTAATTGAGTTTTGAGGAAAACCTACATAGTTCAGATGAGACACAGAGAGTGGGAGAAACTATCTTTACTATTCCTTAACTGTTGGTTTATTTTGGATGCTGCTGAGTAGCTGAGTTAACCAAAGACTGCTATGGTTTCCCAGCTTGCAGCAGGAAGGTGCCAGTATTTGTACACAGCTCCAATAGAGAGTTTCCTCAGCTGGAAGAGACTTGAGATATAGGAATGATTTTGGAGACATGGAAAGTTCAGGGTCTTTTTCTCAGGAAGTTTAGGTGTTTGTTGTGCCTCTTATTCTGAAATAAGGAGCTTAAAGTTTAAGAAAAGTGGTTATTTTTTAGTAATTTTCTATTTTTTCTATACTGTGTTGAAAATTGTCAACAACATTGCAAATTATTTCTGGAAAACCATAGCTTCAATTGTCTTATTTTCTTACAAAATCAAGTTGAAATGAGGATAAATCCCTGCAAATACAGGATCTAAGGGCATTCCCACAAGCATATATTGCGCAGTATCTAAGTACCAATCTAATAGATGGGTGTGGAATGAAAGCCCCCATTAATCAGGAAAAGCAAACAAAAAGATCACTTCCTCCCCTCTCCCCCCCACCCTCCTGCTTCAGTCAGGGTGGAAACCACGCTGAGTCACCAGCTCTGCTTTCCCCTCATCCCCCTCAGTCTGTGGCAGGATTGTCCATGGGTTGGTGTTCTTTTAGCTGCATGTAACTAAGGAAGTCTAGGATAACCTCTCTGAACAAGATCCAGCAGTCCTACAACTCCTTAAGCATCCTTCTCCTGCTCTGCCAGCATGAGCGGGACAGCCTTTTTGCATGCTGTAATTTGGCAGCCCCTCCTTGGTTTGGGCTGAAGATGAAATCAAGGCTCTGCTGATACATTTTTAGTCACTCAGATTAGCAGGGTCACTGTGTCTCCTGGGCTCAGCTCTCTTGAGCTGAGGGTTTTGAGTCTTGAGGGTTTTGTCCTCCCAGATGAGGCAATCCCACTCGCTGTGTGTGCCTGTGGGGGGGTTAGGTTTGGGATTGTCTCCTTTCTCCTCCCAGAAGGCCAGTTTCATTATCAGGCAGGCTTTGTACCGAGATAAGGAGGGGGAACATGGCGTGGAGGGGATATGCAGTTCCAGTATGGTGCCCGGACTCTGCAGCTGATGAAAGGCCCCAGAGGAAGCATTTGATTTAGCATTTCCACTGGGAAGGAGCCATGAATACCTTGTTTCCTCGCTGGTATTTTCCCACAACATCCCAGGGAGTGGTTATGGAGCAAACATTGAGCTCTTCCCAGTGGCCCAAGACGGAGTGACGAAATTGTGTTGTGCTGTTGATGGTGTGTTTAATGTCTGGTGGTTGCTAAACATGGCTGTGGTACAGCTCAGCACAGGTACTTCAGGTGGGCTGTGAATGTCTCGTGTGTTTGTTGTTCTGTTGGATACAGGTACATTCAGTTCCATCTGGATGCAAACACTGTGTTCTCTCTGTTTCCTTGTAGTGAAATAGCATCAGTTTTACGGGCCTGGCTCGATCATTGCTCGGAAGATTTCAGGGAGCCCCCTGACTACATGTGTTTGCTGAAGTTGCTGGATTATCTGAAGAACAATATGCCCAATTCTGACATGGAGAGTAGGGTGCAGAACCTCTTGAAGCAGTTTCAGAACCAAGAAGTAGAAGCTGTTGGTGAGTTACTGTTCCCTTCTCTCCTCCTCTCCTCCCAGACTGTAAGATGCCCCAGGGATTTATGTGCAGTACATTTCACCACCTCTCATGCTTATTAGTAATATTGTGAGGCTCAACATTGACTTTTGTCTTGGTTTTTTTTGTTTTTTATAAGGAAACCCAACCTCTGTGTGAGGCTGCAGGCTCTGTGGGGAATGAAATAGTGTTTTAGTGCCTGTGTCTGTTCATCCTGGGGTGGCTTGGGAAATCCAACACTTCTCTAATATTTAGCCAAAGCTTTGAGATTGCTGCAGCAGCCAAGTGGTTAATTGTCAGCACACTTCCCATGTCATTGAGTTAAAACACACAGCTGCTCTCTAGCTGGGCTTCTCACTTAACCTTCCCCCCTCTCCCCAAAAACTCCAAACAAACAAAAAACAGAATACAGAGCTGCGACAAAATACAGCCTGAGTCACAAGCTTTGTCCTGCAGCTTTTCTTCCTAGTTACCATCTTGTCAAAGGAAGTGTCTGTGGGTGTTTTTTCCTATTGGAGTGGCTGGCTGCTGGTATCCAAGGACAGAGGAAAATCTTACGTTATTGGGGGTGACAGTCTGCTGGAACAATAGTGAGCTGTAGTCACACAAACCTGACACATCCCCTGCCCAGAAAGCTTCCTGTGCCAGAGCTGGGAAGTGGGGAGAGCTCACGTAGGGTGTGAGTGAGAACTGGAATCAACTTCAGCTTTGGTAGAGGGGCGAGAGGGAATAATTCATGCCATAAATGATAGGAAATGCTGGAAAAAACCCCACTTTCATTCCATGGAAGTCACATCTGCCAGATGCTTCAGAAGTACCATGTCAATGCATAATACTGTGAAATGCCAAAATAACTCAGTCATGAGCAGAAAAAGGAGTAATGCCCAGAGGCTTTATTGAGCACAGGTAAGGGAACAGGATGGCTAGGATGTCACTAGTGCTGACCTCTCCTGGGTTGGGCTGCCCAAGTTCCAACAAGGAAAACTCACAAGGACTATACTTGAGTTCATCTGTTCTTCAGAGTGAACAGAAGTCCCCAGCAGCCCTGCTTCTGTATCTGTTCCCTCAAGTGACAGCTGAAAACGTTCTTTTTTGAGTCATAGGTAGGCCAGTAGGAATGATAACATTTTCTCAATTGTAGCAGAATGGAGGCTGGTTATTAGAGTAAAATTAAGAGGAGGGCAATGAAATTAAGCTGTGGAGTCTGCAGAGAAGAGTTTTAGGATTGCCTTACTTTTATCAGAGCTCCATCCTTGTACCTTTTCTTTCAAAATTCCTAAGACATTTTCTGCAATCGTTGTTGATAATTACTGTCCCAAAGCATTCCTGCTGGGTTCTGAATTTTGAAATCTGGGCTCTAATCCTACAGCTTGATTTGGGTAATCAAACCTCTGTTCTGTGCTACCATCAGCCATGCCAGTAGATTAGATTGCAGTAGCAGATAGGAAGATAAAAGCTGCTTCTGGCCTCAATTCTTGCAGGTTGAGCAAGCAAAGCAAGGAGAGGCAGAGGTTGCAGGGTCAGGAGGGGCACGTGCTTGCTCTCAGTGCAGTCAAGAGGCAGTCAGACTTTGAGAGGCCTGAATGGATCAGAGGGGTCCTAAGATGATGAGGTACTTGATTACAAGGGGATTCCAGCTTGTTGGAGAGTAGGGAGAAGACTGCTTACACATCTGTGAAGGAGAAAAGGAGGGATGAAAAAATGAAAATTTACACTGCACTTCAGGACCTCGTTTTAAGCATGCTGTGAGGTTTTGGGAGGGGCTGCAGCTCGGTGGTGAGGATTTTCAGTTGAATTTCAAGAGCTGAAAGGAGAAGGAGGTTTTACAAAGCCAAAAGGAGTGGGATTCTTGTAGCTGTCCAGTCCAAGTCCATTTAATTATGCAAATTGCTACAAAACAGCCACGGAAAAGTAGTGCTAGAACAGAGGTCTCCATTTACCACGGGGAGTTCTGCCAATAAATTGTGCAATTCGAATGTACAGATGGAAATCAGCCTGTAGACATAACTTGTTACATCAAAACTGTAGCAATTTACATTAGTGATTATGTTCTGTTAATTACTGGAAGAAGGAACAATGAAGTATTTTGAAAAACAATCATTCTCTATCACAGTTATCTGCTGTTGTTACTTTAATGCTCTGCTTTAACTGGATACCAAGTCTTGTGCAACATTCTTTGTTTTTGTAAATGAAATCTCACCAGTAGTAAACTCGGAGCTTTGGTTGTTAGTCTTCGATAAGGCCCCATTTTTTTCTTCCTCCTTATGGAGTAACTGTTGCCTTAGAGTAAAAGGGATTAGGATTTATTTTCAGGGAGTTTCTGTTTGACTTCCTCCTCTACCATGGGAAACAAGGGCATATTTCTTGGTGTTTGGAGTTTTTGTTCCCAACTTCTGGGAGCCAAAAGGTGACATGGCAGCAGCTGTGGAGCCCTTTCCTTTCTGCACTGGGTCAGGTCCCTCAGTGAGGACAGTTCTCCTCTCTCACCTCTTCTCTGCTGCCCAGTGCAGATTTAGAAGAACCATTCAGCAGAATATTATAGGTGCTCACTGTATTATTCCATTTCCTGGGAAAAATTCCCTGAGAGAAAAGGTGAAGGCTGCTGGAATAAACTCTCTTCAATATAGCCCATGTAGCCACAAAGGGTGCCAGGAAATTTGGTATCTTCTTTTATTTCTGGGTAGAAGAGCATTCTTAATGCAGTATTTTGGAGGTATAACTGCACCTTCATGCCTTTGTAGTTTGAAATTTTTTTTTCAGATTATAAATACTGAAAAGTAGATTAACAAAACTGCAGTGTCAGTAAGGAATTTTTGTTAGGGTGGTGGTGATGTTTTTTCTTTCAGAATAGTTAGCAAATGGGTCAAGCCACTTCTCTGCTAAGATTTGTTCTCTCTATTTCTTTTTATTCCATCTTTTCTTTGCCAATTTAGTCTTCTGGTCATTTTTCTCACTCAAATGGCACAGTGGGGCCATTACATCAGGCAGGGCCCTTGGGGTGTTCTGCTGTAATACAGTGATGTTGCAAAATAAACGAACACCTGCCTTGATTCATTGTTTGCTGTATAAATTTACTAAGTGTTGTTTTCCATTCTGGCCAGATGGGTTTTGTAGCACTTCCTCCAGTGACCTGGTTGATGGAGAGGAGCTGGAGATCAGCAATTCAGAAGAATTCTCCTCTTTTCAAGACCACGTTGTGGCAGAACAGTTGACATACATGGATGTGGTATGTAGAGTATTGCACATAATATAACTTTATAAAATAATATATATGTATTTTTTAATATACATTGCTTTAAGTATAGGGTTCCAGAACAGGACTGCTGCTGGGACACAGAACATAGCTGTGTGGATATCCCAGCTGTTTCAGTCATTGGGCTTTTTCCTTCTGTCATTTTGAAGGGTTTTTTAATAATTTTTTTTTTCTTTTATGTGTAGCCTCCTTGGAAAATGTTATTGGCACTGAGAAGTAGTACATTTTAACTATACTGCTATCTGGCTTAAAGATGTCTGGGTACTCTGGACTGTAATGCTCTGGTTTTGCCCTGTCTGTATTAATTCCGTTATAAATATCATTATATTAAAAAATTTATATTGGTTATTCAGCTGATATAAAGGTGTCCCTTATTTTCCCAGTATTGTTTAGCTGACAGTTCTTTAAGCCTGTAAAGAGTATGCAAAGTATATTTTAAACTAAGAGAGAACCAATAACTTATCTTTAAGTACTGTACTAGATTTAGATCAAATTTATCCTCCAAGCCTGTATTTCTTCTTGTGGATAAAAGAGACCTCTGTTTCACTCTAGATGCTCTTCAGGAGAGTTGTGCCCTACCACTGTCTGGGATCCATCTGGTCTCAAAGGGATAAGAAGGAGAACAAGAACCTGGCTCCAACTGTCAGAGCCACCATCACTCAGTTCAATGCAGTCACCAAATGTGTCATCAGCACTATCCTGAGGACCAGGGAGCTCAAAATCCAGCAGAGGGCCAAGATCATTGAGAAGTGGATTCATATTGCACATGTAAAGCATTTATTCTGTTTGATGTTTTTTGGGGTGGGTGCCTTGGAGTGAAGGAGTTGGAAGAGGAGAAAGGGGTTGTACACATTGGTCCCAGGCCATCTTAGCTCTAATTCTTTCTATTTTTAACTGATATTTTTATGATACCAAATGATTATTGCCCTTCCTTTCCTCAGTTCTTCCCCACCATGGCAATGGGGTTCGTACTTGGCCATGCCAAAGCTTTAGAGAAGCCCAGATAGCCAATATCAGTAGCTCTCCCCTTGTCCACTGATGGAATCACTCCATCAGGGGAGGCCACTGGCCTGGGCAGGCAGGGCTTCACCAGCATGTGGAATCACCTCCCTGTCTTCCATGTGCCTCAGCAGAGCTTCCAAGAGGATTTTCTAGCAGATTCCATGTTTCCTAATCTTTGCATGAAGGGGGTTTTTCCATGCCTCCTTTACCTAACTCCAGTTTGCTAATTTCCCAGGTTGTAATATTTTACTGTAACCTTCTCAGTTCCCCTGGGAGCACTGGGCAGCTGGCAATAAACGAGACCTCTCTGCAGGAGACCACTTCAAGCACTTCCACCTGGATGCGTGTTGACTTCTAAGAATCACATGGATCCTTTTTGAGCTGTACAGAACAAGTCAGAAAAAGCTGAAGCCACAGAGGCTTTCCAGCCTTGACAGTGCAGTTCTGTGCTTCTAGAGGCAGCATTCAGCCCTGGCACCTGAGCTCTGGCAGCTGCCTGGTTCAGCAAGCTGGTGTGGGGAAGGTCTTGAATGTCTCCTGTGGCACTAATGCCTGCTTGGTTTTATCATCATCTGATGGATGCCTTATTGCCTGTGTGAAGGGATTAGGAAGTTTGATTTCCAATTTCTGCATGTAGATCTAAGTTGCAGAGGGCAGCTAAAAGGGCCTTTTCTTCCTGGGGCAGGCTGGACAGAACTTTGTCATCATCCCAAGGCAGAAGGGGAGGCCTGGGGAAGGCAGGAAAGGCACTGCCCTCATCCCACACTCACTCTGTGGGTAGAGAACTTTGTTCTACACCCCTGTTGATTCTGTGCTTCTCCCTTTACTTAATTCATACCCGTAATTAAATGCTCCAGTCATAGCATGAAACACATGAAAAATGTATGTACACACTCTGCAGAATAATGGCACATGTACAGCAGCTGGGTGCACATATACTTAGCTGGCCACTTCTGAAGAAAGCTGCTGGCTTTGTGCATGTAAGTGAGTGTTTTGAATAGTTAGGTGCCTGAATTAGAAAATAATCCACTCTTTAATGTACAGTTATTCACTGACAACTAAACTTAGCAGCATGGAGTTCCACATTTGTTATCTCTTCATGACTTTTGGATCTATTTTCTTGGTTCAAAAGATAAACTGAATACTTTCTCTACTGCCAGTCCTCTCTGCTCCACCTAGATCTTAAGGTTCCTGAGCAGTAGCAGCCAACTTCACTTAAACAATATTTTCTTTAAAAATAAAAAGTAAAAATGAAATCATTCATGTCCTGTTATGCTTAACATTTTTTAAATCATAGCTGTTTCTGCACAGGATTCTTTCTGGTTTTCCCTCTGTGAAGGACACAGCATGAAACAAAGTTATTTAAACCAGTCTTAAAAATTCTTCTTACGTGCAAATGAAAGTTTCCTCAAGTTTAGTCTGCAGTTGGTTGAATCACTGAGAACACTAAATCCAATATTAAATTGAATTCCTACTGTGCTCTAAATTATACAGTGTGCAGTTAAGTCAAGATGGTTCCAAATTGGATCTTCCAGTCCAAACTCCTGTTGTACTGGGAAGAAAGAATAAAAACTGATAATTTGTGCCTCTAAATTTGTGTTCTCCCCAACCTAAGTTTCAGGTTGAACAAAAAGAAAGGTCTCATTCTTTAACATGTCAGTCTCTGGAGAAGAGCTGTTATGTGGCTTTTTTTTTTTGCTCTAAACCATGCAAAAATAGCTTTCAGGTCTGGTGAGTCCTGCCCCATGATCTTGAACTTGGTCCTTATCTGACCCAGGCTCTCTGCTTAAGCCACACTTCGATACATGTAGTCTCCTAATTAGCACAGAGAATTTTTTGTAGGTCAGTAATTGGGAGAGCTTGTACTTTCCTTAGCTGTTCAGCCTCTCTTAATGCAACTCATGAACAGAAATATGCTGATATATTAAGGTCTGGCTTTTGCTTATGCTGAGGTTGCTTTACATTTGTTCACTCCTACAAAGGAAATAAATCATGTCTGTTTTCACTGTAAGGATCCTTTACATAATAAGCATTATTAGGGTAAGAATCAGATTCATAAAAATGTTGATAAGCAGAATTGGACTTTGAATACATTCTTATCTCCATGCAGTACTCAAATTGGCAGGTGTTTTGTCTGCTGGATTTGCATGTAGACACCTGTGCTGAAGTTTGTGGTGTCCAAGCTTTTGTTCTTGAGCCACCAATAGATTTCCAGGAGTCACAGACCAGACTTTCCCCTTGCTGCCCTTGGCTTTATGAGGAATCTGTGCTACATTTTTGAGTTTTTCATTATCCTTTTCCACCCAAGCTTTTGCCACAGAGAAGCTGCATAAGAAACGTCCATGAATCAGTCTCTCTGTTCAGATTTGATCCCAACTCTGGAAAAGCTGGGAAGGTCTTTCTCTTTAACAGTGTGCACATACTTGAATAACAGGTTATTCCTTTGCATGTCTTTATTTTTAATTGACACTGAGATGATTGAGGGTTTACATTTTAAATACCACATATAAAGAGGTAAAGCCTGGTTTTCTCCCTAAGGGGTAAAAGGGATTGGTAACTCTAAAGAGCTTTTTAAGAAGTATAACCTTTGTCCCTTTCACCGTGGCTTCATGGACTCCGTTCCACTTTTATTTTTACTTGGAAGCTGTGGCACCATAAATACATGAAAGTGAGGAAAACAAGATCTAAATGCCAAAGCTTGTGAAGTATTTGGTGGCTGGAGTGGGGAGTGATATTTTTGATGCTCAGTATTTGCACAGCTGCTGCTCAGCAGTGAGAATGTGTAGCAGGCATGAGAGGGCTCAGAGAGAGGAGCACTAGGGTCTGTGTAGTGCTGACTTGTAATGCTCCTGTGTTTCCAACCGCTCCTTTCACAGGAATGCAGGATCCTGAAGAACTTTTCCTCCTTGAGGGCCATCATTTCAGCTCTGCAGTCCAACTCCATCTATCGGCTGAAGACCACCTGGATGTGTGTTTCAAAGTAAGCCTCTCCCTCAGCTCCCAAGGGCCACAGGGCTCAGTGCTCCTTCTTTCCATGTTCTCCTCACTCTCCCTGTTCTATTCTTTCACTGGCATGGGTCCTGTTAGAAGAACCTCCCATTCCTGGGAGGCTCAGACCCCTCCTGTGAGCTCCTCTTTCTTACTGAGGGGACAGTTTGCCCTTGGGGATACTGGACTCTGTCCTTTTTAGCATATTGAGTCTTCCACAATCTCTCTAGAAAAACTAAGGCACTGCTTCTCACCCAGCTCATGCTCACCACTCCCAGGTCACCAAGATCTTTGCCTGTTGTCTTCTCTCCCATGAAGTTTGAGGAGATCCAGCTTGCTACAAATCCCTCCCTACCCTTCTCCTGGTGCTGATATTTACTTAAAATATATTCCCAAACTGCAAAATCCAGTACTGAAGATAATATTTCTTCCAGGGGAACACTTTATTGCGTTAATAATATTTACTGCCTGCCCCACAGATGCCAGAAGTTGCTTTCTAGAAAAGATGGTGGGTGTTCTGGTCATTCAGTTTGGTGGAAACCAGATTTCTTTGCCTCTGATAAATTAAAATATCACTCTGCTAGGCAGTATCCTTCTGTATTTCCTCTCCACAGAGGTGGGATTTTCCTTCTGCTGCCTTGTTTCTGATCAAAATATTGCCTATCTTGTGTTTATAGTGTTGGGCAAAAAACTACTTCTACCCTTAAATGCTTCCAGCTTTCCAGAATGCATGGAATAGGGCAAAAATCAAGAACTTGGGTTCCCTCTCAGCTGTTTTTCTGTTCCTTTGTATCCCCTGACCTATTCTCACACTGCACAGACAGTTCAAAGCCCTGCCCAGGGGCTGCTGATGGTGTTTCTTTGCTGTCAGATAAGGCCCAGCTTTACTGGGAGCAGCAGAATATCCCACCAAGGCTCCCCAGGAGATTTGCTGCATCCCACTGGATGCATTTTGGTGCTGTTATCTTTTATAAGTCGAACTGTTAATGATTGACGAGAAAGAAACAGAAACTTGACTGGATTTAGAGTGCTTGCTAATGATGTAAATGATTTCATCTTCTCCTGTGCAGGGACATCCTGCTGATGTATGAAGAGCTGTCTGAGATCTTCTCAGACCATGACAATTATCTGACAAGTAGGGAGCTGCTGATGAAGGTGAGAACCAGTGTGAGTTCAAAGCTTGTGATATCAATGAAATCTGAGGTTTAACCCTTTCTGAAACCAGCTGCCAAAGCTCATCTCTTCCCCAAGGACCTTACGTGGTGCTTGAGGGAAGAGTGGGCTGTAAAACCTGTACTTTTTGCTGGGCTGAGTTGATTTCCTTGTTCCTGAAAGAATCAGTGGCTTTAGTCTGGATAGCCACAACCAGCAGGCTTTGGCAGCATGATCTGGGTGGAGAGCAGGTCTTGCAGCCCCTCAGCCCATGAGGTCACTGGAACAATGCCACAGCTGAGGACTCAATCCAAGATGTTTATCCCACTATCCTGTACCTTTCTTAGAACTAGAAAGCAGGACTGGGAATTCCAGAGGAACAGGCTTCCTGCTCTGTGTGTGGCCAGATAGACAACAAAGTGGGCTCTGTCTGGAGCAGTTTGACTTCTGCACTCTCCTGGGTGAACCCCAGTAAGCTCAGGAGCCTGAAAAGGGTGAGGAAGAATATCAGGGAAAGGTTAGATTTTGCAAAAACTAAGGAATGTTTGTGGCAGGTTTTTTCCATTGACATACAGAAGTTCCTATAAACTCGCTAACCAGTTCATTCTTTGGCAGTTCTGTTCAGCCAGTCTGGCATTTGTCCCTCAGCCCCTTGCCTTGGGATCTGAAACACTGTGTTTTGCTCAGGAATGGTGGGTGAACACATTCACATCTGTCAGTCTGTTTTGTTTATCATCCATTTATCAACATCTGTAGGCCAATTTTAAAGCAGGTGAGACCATAATAAGCATAGAGGGAAAATGTGTGTTCAGAACAGCCTATTTAACTAAGTATTAAAAGACAAAACAACTCAGACTGAGCCCAGACCTCTGGCTCCCAGTAAATCACCCTCCAGCTGCCCTAAGCAGATTTGAAAAACATTCTGGAAGCAGTGAGAGGAGAAAAATCACAGAGAATAGCTAGAACCTCTCCCCTACTTTTCATCTTGGACCATTTGGAGGATTAATAGTCACAGAATCCTCAAAGACTTAGTTTTCCTTCACTGTAAGTAACCCCTGCAAGGGAAGCCATGTTTGACCTTGCCTGCCCATCCTGCAAATGCAAGTGTGGAGCAAACAAAACACCATTGGCAACAGACTGGGTGGCACAGAGAGGGAGCAGTGTTCTCTCCTCCTGAACAGATATTGATAATGATTTGTCACACATCGATGCAACCACTGGAAGAAATATGAGACTCCAACATCCCCTGTGCATCCAGGGAAATAAAGGTTTAAAGAACGACGGTGAAGCATCTCATCCATTCATAGGAAAGCTGGAGTGATGAGGATGGAAACCTATTCCTTTAATTTCCTGCGTGGTTTTGGATTAGTCAGTAAGCCACAGTCACTGGATTTTGGTGTTGGAGCATAAGAAGAACAACAAAGCATTGCACAGGATGGAGATGTTTACTTGCAGCAGGCCTGATAGGGAATTAACCAGAAATCTTGAGGTCAGGAGTAATGGGATAGAGCATCTGGACACCTGAAGTATGTCTGAGCTGCTCTGATTTAAACTCCCAAGAGATTTTCAGCAGCACTTGACTTTGGCCAGAGCCATTCTGCAGAAAAATCCCCTCATATTCGGCTTGTGTGATTTTTGTTTGAAATTCCCAATCAGCACCCGGGTCCTAGGCAACCAACATGTATGTAGACACATGTGTGTCTGCAAAGCAAGTATTTTTTGCTGGCTTAACTTGTCTGGTTAAATGCACTTACTATTTTAGATGCATGTAGTTGCTAGTTTACCACTTGGATCCTCCATTAATTGCCTTTAATTCTCTTTCACCTCACAGGAAGCAACATCCAAATTTGCAAATCTGGACAGCAGTGAGAAAGAAAATCAGAAAAAGTCACAGAAGAGACTGCAACTTCAAAAAAACAAGGTGTGTTTGGGGGTTTTGCTCCACTTTTTGAAGTGGTAACATGATTAACCCTAATTGGTCAATTCTATAAGAAGCAAAATCTAGAAAGGTCTTCACCAGAGTGAGTGGGCAGGAGGGGATTTATGGATGTAAACATGTCATCATCACTTCCAACTCTCTTGTTTCTGTCCTACAAGAAAAGAGTTCCATTATCTACTCTTGTTACAATTTAGAGAGAAACACAATTTCCATGTAGTAAAATACATGCTGCTGTAAATACTGTTATTGTGATAAAGAAAATCAGCTCTGGCAGAGCAGAAGTCTCATTTACTTTCAAACATGCTGATGAAGCTTCTGACTTTTCAGCTTGAAAATTGCACAGGCTTCTACAGAGATTGTTTTGTAAAATGTGTTTGGGTTTCAGTCTGCTGGTGAAAATGTTTTTTGTCTCAAAGCTGGCAAAGATTTAAAAGGACAGGGGGAGAGGAATATTTTTGTCTGTGTGTTTGTTTGACTGGAAAAAATACAGATCCTTCTGGATGGTAGAAACAAGTGTCTCCTTCGCAAGTGTAGAGCCAGCCTGAACTCTGCAAGTGCTGGCAGTCTGGAAGTTTAGTGTGAATAATTAGCATTAAAATGCAGTGGATGGCTGGGGGAAGATGGTCACTTCTTGGAGAGAAAAAACCTGTGGCTTGATTTGACTCCACTGTCACAAGGTATAATTACACATCATTAAGTAAAAATCCACGGGGGTGGAGCTCACACAGGCTGGCCAGGACCATTGCCCAGCTCCTCCTCCTGCAGCAGGTGACAGAGGGACCCTGTCCCTGCTCCTCAGTGCTTCTCCCACAGGCAGAGTTTCCTGGGGACCCGCTGCTGGGACATCAGTGGTGGCAACACTGTAATACAAAACCACTGGGTGATACCTGTTGAGAGCATCCTGGTCTCACTGGAGTTTGATTTAAATTCTAGATTATCTAATGAAAATGATGTAATGAAAGAAAACATAATTATAAGACTGATGCTTGTTTAAGCAGATTACTTCCATTTCATTTTCTTGCACAGGAGTGTTCTGGGATTCTAATTATTCTCACTTTTCAGTTAATTAATCCAGCATTGCTCTGCTCACTTGCAGGGAGTGATGCAAGGCACGGTCCCTTACCTTGGCACCTTCCTGACCGATCTCATCATGCTTGACACGGCCCTCCAGGACTATGTCGAGGTAACTGGGAGCAATTTTTTGGAACCCTAAAAATACCCTCCCTGCCTTCCCAACTGAGTTCACTTCTTTCTGTACCCTCTCCTTCTGCAGCTCTTAAAATATCTGTTTATAAAGAGGAAAGGGAAACAATATACAGTGCTACTAACTAGAACTTGTGTGAATTCTTGTGCATTTATCTCAAGGTACAAGTCTGGCTCTTCTCTGATCCCTTCTCTTTCCTTCCAACAGGGTGGTCTGATCAATTTTGAGAAGAGACGAAGGGTAAGTTGAATGTTCTGTGATTTTTGGTTTATTGATAACCTCTGGGTGAGGGCATTTGTCTTTAGCAGCTGAAGCAGACCTGGTGGCAGGAGACCTTTGCTTTCCAGAACACACAGTTGGTAAATACCTTCCTTCTGCAGGGAACTCTTTGTAGGCAAAAGGCTGCAGAAAGCAAACCAGGTAGAGAGGACTGACAAATAAATGCTGGCATTCTCTCCTTTCAGCTTGATCCTTGTTGGTCAGAGATAAGTAATGTCCTGTAGGAGTAAAGGTGCTGGGGTTACCTTGGGCTGAATAAAGTCAGGCCAAATCTCCATCCTGGGGCTTGAAATGTGATGGAGCCATTTCCTCCCATTAACTGCTCAACAACCTGCCCTAAACAATTCAGGGTTGTTCTGGCAAACTCTGTGTACAAGTGCACTTACAGAAGAGCAGCACACTCTGGTCACATGCCTTAAGGGGTAGCATTTTACATTCCTCTGGAGCAAGTGTGAGTGCACATTGTGGATCCTAGGGAAAAAACCCCACCTTTATTGTTAGAAAACTGGTTCTTGAAATAGTTAGTCAATTGAAACTGAACTTCACATCAAGATAAGTTTGTCCTGGATCCCTTAGGTTTTTAGAGTATGAATAAATATGATCTTTTTTTCTAATTAGACTTACTATTTGATTATTTCTTTTCTTAGGAATTTGAAGTCATTGCCCAAATCAAGCTCCTGCAATCTTCATGCAACAGTTATTGCCTGACACCAGACCAAAAATTCATCCAGTGGTTTAGAAGGCAGCGACACTTAACAGAGGAGGAGAGGTAGGTCCTCAGTGCAGCTGGCAAACCTCTGTTCTCACCCCCTACAAACACCTGGGCAGCTCATGGCAGAGACATACAAATACTGGAGAGCACTAGTTTCAAAAACTATTATCAAGAGGTGAAATACCTCCTTGGCCCTGGTAAAATGCAGGCAGAGCAGTGCTCCTCTTTGTGGGGCTGCACCCTTCTGTGAGGTGGGAGGGAATAACTGAAGGATTCTGGGATTGCTCAAATGCTGCTGCTGCTGTGAGATGTACAGCTAAATAACATTGTCTGCAAATATTCACCTGCTGGCCTCTGCCCTGCAGTTACAAACTCTCACGTGAGGCTGAAGCAGCTGCTGATACCAACATCCTGTCTCCAAAATCTCAGAAGAGCATGGTGAAGAGGATCAGCACGTGAGTAGGATGGGGCTTGAGGGCTTTTGGGGTGGGAATATGGACCTGGATAATTCAAACAAGCAGAGCTCATTTCATCAGCTGCAACACCTGGCTGGGGATCCACAACCCTGCATTGCTTTAAGGAGAAATGCAGCCTTGTGGCTGAAGCTGTCTGTTTGTGTTGCTACAAGCAGTCATGAGGATTGTTAAAAGATAAAAGAGACTAGAATAAAGAATCCTTTCTATGGTGTCAAAAAAAGAAAACATTTAGTGCTGGATTATAATTCAGTACCTATTGTGTAATAACTTCCCTGAATGCAGCAGGAAAACAGAGTAAATGAGGATAAAGTCTGGTCTATTATTAGTCTAAATTTTTCATTGCAGGATTTTAATATGAAAATAAAGGTTAGCAAAAAGGCATTTGATAGTGGAAATAATCTGCCTTCCAGCTGGAGGAGGAAAAAAAAATCATGGGGACATGGTCTAATTTGGTGTAATACCATGAAGATTCAAATAGGAGGTGGGTAGAGGACAGGGCCATGCAACTGGACATGGGAAACAAGAGGCTAGCAGGAATGCAGGGGAAGCTGCATGGAATAAAGCAGAGCTCAAAGACTGAAGTAGAAATATCTGCACTCTGAATGGGTTCTGCAAATGAATACTGTAAAAAAGCACTGAGTGACACCTCTCTTAAGCTGCATTAAATCATGAACTGCACACTGGTGTTCCCTCCTCCTCCTCTTGGTGGGTCAGACCAGCTTGTTTCCTTTGGCACTCCTTTCAAGTCACTTGACCTGCATTTAGAAATGAGTCTCAGAGACAGAGCCTTTAATTTACACTTTGTCATCTCCTTATTGTGTGCATCTCCAGCCTTCTAGAGAGAGCCTGGTACCTGTGGCACCCTGATAGAGGGCAGGAATTGCCAGCAGGGTGAATTTGCCCTTTGAAGCCCTTTCTTCTATTACATGAGTCTGAAAATGTGAAGAGACCGAAGGGGAGTGTTGTTCTAGTGGGGCATGAACTGATGGTGGCCTTGCAGCTATGGGCACTCTGGGTCAGGAAGGTATTGTGCTGGCCTTTAACAAAGCCTCTGGACAAACTGTATAAACACCACAGAGGAAATGAAAACAACAGGCCACTCCAGAGAGGAAAAAAAATCCAGAATGAAACTTCAGAATGTAAGAGTTCTGAACCAAGAGACAGCTTTGCTCAACCCAGCTCTCGCTTACTGGCTTTTATGCTTTCTTTCCTTCTGTACTAGACTTTTTCTGGGCACTGATGTGTTCACCCCACCCAAAGAACAACCCCTGAAGAGCACTCCTGTAGGAGGGAGCTCTGGGGAAAGCACGGATTCAGCCAGTGTTTCATCGTGTGAGTTTAATCACTCTGAAACTGAGGATGTGTGTGTGACTCCCGTCTCTAGTCCTGAGGACCCTCTGAAAAAGGTACAGCTGAGGCCTCTGCACACTGCAGGCAGGCCCAAGACACTTGCCCAAGGCTCCTGGTCTTGACTAGCACATTGGTTTTAGTGGAAGGGAGAGAGAAATGTGTATAAATGGAAGTAATCCAGTCAGGGCTCTTTCACAATGTTCTGTGTTGCCCCTCACAGTGGGTTTGTTCCCGTTAGGAAACTTCTGAGCAAAGCAGAGGGAGAGAAAGGCAAGTGCTGAACAGGGGGAGGAATGGGGCAGTTTCAAGGAGAATGGCAGAGAGGGAGGGGTGTGTGTATTTCCACTTGTGTAAAGACTCTCACCTGGGGCAGGAGTGCCTGTGACACCCTCTGCTCCTTCCCAGCGGCTCCCAGTTCCTGGCTGGCCAGCTACAGCCTCATGCTGTTCCTTGGATCTGCTGCCACCTCCTGGGCTGCTCTTACTGCGAGGCCAGAGCAACCCCAGCAGGATAGAAATGGTCATTAAAGTGCTGTAATCAATCAAGTGAGGATCAGTTTTCCTGGAGGGAAGGCATCCCCCTGCCAGCAGGCTGGGCAGAGTGTGGATGACTGAGGTTTTGTCTGTGCCTTCTGCTTTTTCCTGTTCCTCTGGCACCATGACAGACCCAGACACACCAAGGGTCCCCTTTGTTGACAGCACTTTCCTTTCTGGTGTGCAGATCTCTGGATACCCCTTATTCTCCTGTTCTCCTGACTCCTCCACCAGCACACCTTCCTCAGGTGTGTCACCTTTACCCTCATTCCCGCTGGCCTCCGGCGACGACAAGAGTTCCGTGGGCTCTGACAAGGGCTACGACTCCGACAAGGGCTCCATCAGCTCTGAGAAGGGCTCCAGCAAGGGCTCCATCTGTGACCCAGGCTCGGGCTCGGACAGTGGCTCCATCCCCGCCAGGGACTCGGGCTCGGTGCCGAGCGGTGCCCCCAGAGTGCTGCCCGTGTACAACCGGCAGAGCGGGGGCTCCTGCATCATCCGCGTCAGCATGGACGGGCTCCACGCCAGCGTCTACAAGAGCATCCTGGTGAGTGGCACGGCTCTGGGCTCGGCACAGGTGTCCTTGGTGGCCTGACTGAACCCATAACTGCATTTCGAGAGCGCCCCTTCACTGAGCTGGCTCATCAAACCTGGCTGGGAAGGGAAAATGGCACATTGCTGCTGTGGGGAATGTGTGGAGCCTGGTAAGAACGAGATGTTCGGAATCAGCTTTAGGGAAGTTTCTGGTCTGGAAACTGAAGTTTGTGTTTTATCAAAAAGCTCCAGGTGAAGCACTGTGAGCATGCTCAAGTTTTGACATAAGAGGCCACGTTTTCCCTGGAGCAGCTTTTCCCAGGAGCTGGTTTCTGGAAATGGGGAGCTCCAGGGTAGGGAGCTGACACACCCTTTAATTCCACAGCTTCTCCCCATGAAGAAGGGAGAATCTCCCTCCTCTCACCAGACCAGGAGCCCCAGAATTCAGGCATTTCCCTCTCTGCTTATTCCACAGACATATTCCAGCAGTGCCGACGGTGCTGGACCATGGGTGATGTGGCTTAGCTCAGCTGGGGACCCTCAGGGCCTGCTGGGGGGAAACACAGGCAGGGTAATGTGGGGCACCTTTGGTTCCTGATTTTAATGGTATCACTTCCCCACATCCAGCAAGTTGTTTCCTGAGGCCCTGATGGGTTTGACTCTTGGTGAGACTGCAGGAGGCTCTGGAGGAGCTATATCTGCTCCAGATGCACTTCCACAGCACACAGCAAACCCAGCTACAAGGCAAGAAAGCTTTGCAGGATGTCCAAGGAAGTGCAGGAGCCCGCAAACAGCAGCTGGGGCAGCTGTTCATGGGGGCTTTTGTGGCTGCTGAGAATGAGGTCTCTCAAAGGGAGCAGACACTGGGATTTACTGCTCTCTACTTGTACTGTATCTGTCAGCTTGAACTAAAAAGCCACCACCTCCAAATGTCATAAATATTGTTTAGTATCTGTCAGCACCTGCCCCTTGTTACTGACCCCTTTTTTTCAGTTCTCTGACATCTCTTACAAGACCAAGCAGTCAGGTTTTTGCTAACTACTAAATCACGAGAGTGAATGAGAAGAATGTCCCATTGTACCTTTTCTTTCCAGATAACAAACCAAGACAGAATCCCTGATGTCACCCAGCGAGCCTTGCTGAAGCACAACCTCGAGCCTGGGGCAGTTGAAGATTATGAGCTTGTGCAGGTCATCTCTGAGGACAAAGGTAGGGAAGCAGAACTCTGCTGCTGCCTGCAAAGTTCTGTTGGGTTTCAAAGGCAAGAGTAAAATGGGAAGCATTGGAAATGGCGTGGACAGGTCACAGCTGCCAGTGAGAACCCCCTGGATGCTCAGGGGTGGTTTCTGTCAGCACAGCCCCCTTCCCCCAGGCAAAGCCAGCTCCTGGGCTTCCAGGCTGACCTTGTGTGTGCCTTGCAGCCATAGAGCAACCACAGGATCTTGGGTGGGGGTGAAGTTCTGCCTCCTTGGGGCCAGGGCCTCGGATCTGCCAGGGCTTCTGCCAGGCTGAGCATGGGCTGGGCCTGGCCTCCCCCTCCTGCCCTGCTCCCTTTCCTGCAAGAAGCTGCTCCCGATGCCGCTCTGGCAGAACAAGGAGACTGCCCTGCCCGTGCCATCCTGCTCCTGCTCCCTGTCCTCTCCCAGCTGTGCACCCCTCCCCACTAATGCTGCTGTGACCCTGTTCTGCAGAGCTGGTGTTCCCCCGTGATGCCAACGTGTTCTATGGCATGAACAGCCACGTCAACTTCGACTTCATCCTGCGGAAGAAGGCAGAGCTGGTTGGCTGAGGCTGCACCTGCGCTGCCCTCCCAGGTCACAGGGAACCTGTCAAAATTCCCTGTTGGATATGTGCAATTGGAGCAATGGGCAGCCCTGGTGCAAAGGCTCCAGGCTGCTACATTTGTCCTGAGGACACCCCAAGAGCCAACTCTGTGAGAAAAGAGTCTCCTTCATGCCAGTATTATACAGAAGATCATCTGAACTTATTTTTATAGAACTGAAGTAAGTTCTGAGTACATGTCTGCCTGAACCAGCTGAAAACTTTTTGCACTTGTTCTGCACCAGAGAATGACCCATTTTGGATCTTCTTTCCAAAGAACTTTATGAACTGCACTCGCTTTTGCATGAACACCATGAATGGGACAAACAGACACTACTTTGTGTTGGATGAAGGTCTTAATGTCACGACAGGGTGGTTTCCCGTGGACTTGGAAAAAGCCATGGACCAGAACTCAATGTCTTTTTTGTGCACTCCCATGTGATGGATGGACATCCTCCCAATGTGCAATTCCTCTGCAGGAGCTGGACTTTGAACCTCTTTAAAAGCCATAAGGAAGACGGTGGATTGTAAGCAGCCCTGATTTGAGACACATGAAATACATACAGTATTTCTGGTTCTGGTGGTATCACTGTGCATCCCTGCGCAGGTCTAGGAGTTATTTCCAAATAGCTTAGGATCGTTAAGGATTATTAGTTAAAATAGAGTTTTACCCATGCCTGGGCCTTTCCCCCCCAGTTCTGTGGCACTAATTTGCAAAACTGGGCTCAGGTAAGTTTTACACTACATTTGGATTTATCACTTCTGTTTACAAGTTTACTACTGTACATCCAAGAGGCCTATGGCAGGTCCCACAAGCCTGGTGTAGGTCATAATCTGCACAATTTATGAATTCCAGTTGTTTGTTTGTTTAGAGGGTGACGGGGCGGGGAGGGTTGTTACTGAGCCTTAACCTTTGCCCAGAGTTAGGGCGAAACTAGAAGTTCAGTTGTCTCTGCTTTTGGTGTCAGGACAGTGCAGTTCCTTGTGTACATAGCATAGCTCCTAATGTATATAGTACTGCTCACTCAGAGGGTGTATGGCAGTGTTAAGCTGAAACATGAATGTTCTGGATTTTAAAATTACACTTTCCAAATGTTTATATATGATATGTTTTTAACTGCTTACCTGTAATCTTTATATGACAAGTATATCAATTGTTTTTCATTAATATTTGTCTGGAATCAGTCAATTTCCCCTTATTACTGCATGTCAGACGTGTAAAAATACCTCACACCACTTTCCTTGCTGTCACTTTCTTCAACTTCTCCACTTTTACTATTTAACTTCCCAACAGCAAAGCCAAGCCCCACTCAGTGCATCAGCCATGTGCACAGCCTGTGAGAGATAGGGATAGCTTGTGCTATTCCTTGAGGTTTCAGCTTAAAGATTTCCATAACTGGGTAATTTAGACTGCACACCAATTTTACATCTTCTGCATGAAATCATTCTCTCTCGAGTCACTGAATGACTTCTGAGGCTAGATAATACAAAAGAAGTGCTTTTGAGTGTATCCATTTCTCCCCATTGTCTCAATCATGGTGTTTTTTCTTCCTGCTCTCCCAGTCATTACCTTGTTCAGTCTTTCCCTCCCTGCACACCAACATTCAGATAAACAGTTTACACTCTACAGCCCCTTCTGCAATTTCACAAATCACTTGAGCATGAGGGGAGGCTCCTAAAGCTGCCCAACAGTAGTCAGTCCCTGAACTACAGCTGCCCTGGCCACTTAAAGGCCTCTCATGTTACACTAAGGAAGACAAAGCAAAGAGTACCTGAACCTGATTATTAAACTACCTCGGGCCAGAAAACCCAATACCAGAACCTCAGTCCCATTTCCCTCAGGATCAGTACAATCCATTGGGGAGTCTGGAGTTTCACATGCCATACTGAGAATACATCAGCGCTTTTCCATCCTTAACCCAAAGCAATGACCAAGCTGGTGAGTTCCAAGCAGTCTTACTGCAATTAGTAATTTTTAGGGCCTGCCACCACAACCTGCCTGGTGAAGAAGCTGCCAGAAGGCTGGTTCAAAGCTGGTGCTCCTGCTGAGTTTTGAAACCCATTAGATAAGTCAATAAAAAATACCAAGTTGTGTCAGGGACCCAAGTCGTGTCTAAGGCCCTGCAATATTTGGCCCATGGTTGTGCACGTTGATGAGATAATGAAGAACACTTTATTGTTTAATGGTGGGAGCCTGACCCTTGAAAGAGAAACAGTGTATTGGTCAAGCTGTAGGAAGTTAGCCTGTGGAAGAGGAACAATGCACAGTGAATCTGCTGTTAGCAGGGAGCTGGTATCCTGAACCATTGTGGCCTCATCTCACACACCGGCCGCGTGTGAGATGACCCTGTAACTGGAAAAGTCCCACTCCAGAGGAGCAGACGGAACCAGAGGAGCCTGGTTCTGGGGTGGAGGGGTTGAGGGGGGATGCCCTGAAGGTGCACAGCCTGCCTGGCCCTCCCACCTGAGCACTGTGCTCCATCTCCTCCTCCTGCTCAGCAGCCTTTCACGAATTCAGGGGTTGGTATGTGTTACGTGCTACCGCAACTAATAACAGAAATTTGCTTTGCAATCACCATTTTGTCTCAAGTTTTTTGTGCACAGGCATCCTCCCAAACCTGTAACAAAAATAAGTACATGGAAAGTGGAAAAATACCAGGAAAATCCAGAGGTGTTTAAAGTGGCTCCTACTTTTCCAAAACACATTGAATTCTGGGAGAGCAAAGCTTGTGCAGCACCAGCCAAGGAACTGAAAATAGTCAGGGAACAGCACTTGTCACATGGGTAGAACCATTGGCATCACCCAGGTCTTGCCTGTGTCAATAAATGGAGAATTGTGGGTGTATAAACACACACACACACATACACAAAGTAAAGGACCAATCAGCAAGACTGAGCGCTTGTCTGCTCTGAAATGGACACAGGCATTTAATTCCTATATCCTTCATTTGTTCCCCTCCCCTAAAACCTACACCAAGCCCCCAGTGCCACTCGCTTCCCAAGTCACCTAAAAGGAAAAAAAGTGGGCAAAATCCCCAAGCTAAAAACCCCAGCCCTGTTGTAAAGTTGTTTTTCATAAACTGCTACTGCTCTGCATAAGGAAATCAAAAGTTAATGCAAACTCGGGCTCCCTGAGCACCCAAACCCTGAGCACTCCACTTCTCAGCAGTTCTATCCCAGGCTGAGACATCCCCCCATGAACGTGTCCCTGCCCTGCCTTGGCTGCAGGGCTGGCAGCAAGGCCAAGGAGCCCAGAAACTCCAAGTCAAGGCTGTGCAAGTGATGCAGAGACCTCTTCCATCTTTCATTATTTGAATGAAGTTAAAAACCAAAACAGGGACAACTCAAATATCTAGTTTTGGTTTTTTTTAAATCCATGCTCTGTTTTGTCGGTGAGGAGCACTCTGTGCTGAGGCAGGGAAATGATGTGTCAGCACACAGGGAAATCCCACAGCGAGGGGGCAGAAGGGGACACTGCTCGTAGGCACTGAGGTGGGTCTGTTATGGAACAAAAAGCACAAGGGTGGGAGAGACGTGGCTCTCGTATCCACAGTGACACTTGACAGTGCTGGAAGCTCACCTGGTCACAGAGCCTTGCTCCTGCAGGAGCTTCTCACCAACACCTCTGGCACGTCCAACGTCCTTCACACAGGCCATGGGCTCATGAAGCGAGAGACCTGCGGAGGAAGCAAGAGGCACTGTGAGGAAGGAATGACCCAGGCTCTGTGTGGGCCCATGGTGCAACCTCCATACTCACCAGGTTGTGTGGGCACCTGCTCCCACATGGACAGCAGCAAGAACTTGGCTTCCAGATGGGAACTGCAGAATGGGCACCTTTATACAGCCACTGACTCCACGGGAGAGGGACAGGCAAGAATCCCTTGAGCTGGACTTCCATTAACCTCCAGTTAACATTCAGGGTCAGGCTGGAGGGAGCTTGGAGCAACCTGGTCTAGTGAAAGGTGTCCCTGCCTGTGGCAGGGAGTTGGACTGGGTGACCTTTAGAGGTGCCTTCCGACCCAAACCATTCCAGGATTCTCCCACACAATGAAGAACACACACAGCTGCTCATCTTGCACCAGGTTCTATGTATTATCAGACCGGCTGACAGGTAATAACATGTCTTCTGCAGCAGAAAGCACAACACTGATCAGTAATTGTTCAAAATAAACAAAACCAAACCCCAGCCACACATACTCAATGTACAGATCTGCCAGCAGGTGAGTCCACAGATGGCAATTCCAGGAGGGTATCCTCCCACTGCCCAGAAGCTCAGGGGTCTGTGCCAGCATAGTCCACGATCACCTGGCCTCTGAGAAAGGTTTTTTTAAAAAAAATAAACACCATATCCTGCTGGCATGTGAGCCAACAGCAAAAACATCAGAACTCATCCAAAACACAGACAAGTTTGCTCCTCACATGAAAAAATATCCAGGCAAGTCGCCTTTCCGTCCTGTAACACACAATTCTATCAGGCTGTTGAGACAGTAACATTGCTGTAGGTCCTTTTGGTTTTATAAGGAGAGTCTATAACCTAACTTCTTACATTTTAAGTTCCCAAAACTCCTACATTTACTTTTATGGCCTAAATAAACAGGCCTGCCAAGAGGTCGTGGGGTTTTGTTTTCCTGAAGGATTAAGTTGAGGCACGGGTGAAGCAGGATGTGACATGGACCAACTCTGCCTGCATTCCCTTCAGGCAGTGCAGAGACAAATAAATCCAGCCACCTTCACCTGCACAGCTTCCATGACTTCAGACATGCCAAGACATCTGTTCGGGACCCGGATGCCTGTTTAGATGGGATTAAACATGAGCTGATGGGAAGCCAGCACCGGTTTTGTACAAGAGTGTGACGGGGAGAAGACACGACAGAGGAGCACTGCTCCCTGCATTGAACATTTTAGGGAAACATCTTGATTCTAATAGGGATCCCTTTGGAAAACAAACCCAAATCCCCCAGATGCTCAGCAAACAGGGTGGTAAAAGCCTACAGACCTACAAGGAGTAACAGTGAGGGAGCAGCCCAGGTACAGCCATCCCAAAAGGCATTTGTACACCTCTATATATTAATCTTTATAAATACAGTGTTCTACACGAGGAACTGTGGAACGACGTAATTCCAGGCTGGTTTCTTTCAACAAAAGCTTGCCAGGGCTTTTGCTTGGATCTGGAACACTTGTCCTTCTTCCTCCTTGGTGTCCCACCCTGTCCTCGGCGGCCTGGGCAGGTGTCGGGCCCAATCCCGCGCACATCCTTGGGAGCGGTGGGAAGGAGACCACATGAAGAGCTGCTCTACAACTTTCAAGGGTGAAAAGCTAAAGTGTGAGGCAGGTTCAGCTGTCAACAGAGGCGGGCAGTCATAGCTCATCCCTGGATGACGGCGTGCCAAGGGACGACTGGGAGGGCAGGGCGTCCTTATTCTGGGCCTCGCTGTGGATCTTGCCCTGCTGCCGGGACTTCCAGGAGTGTGTTCTGTCCCAGTCCGTGGACACGGTCTCGTTGTCCCAGATGGTGGAGGTCTCCGTGTCGCTGAGGTAGCCTGGCTGCCCCGTGTAGTGCGTGGGGTAAACAAGAAGGGGTTCTGCTGAAAAGGCCTTCAAGTCTCTGGACTCGTAGTACTCCATGTACTTTGTGCTACGGAGGAGAGAAACACCATCAGCAACAGAGGAGCCTCCACTGGTGCCAAGCTTGTCCCCGGGAGACATGGCCAGTCCAGGGAGCAGACTGGGACTGGGGGAAGGTGCTGGGGTACAGCTGGCACCATGTCCTTATAGCCACACACACCTGTACAACCAAAGCCTGTTCCCAGAGACAGCCAGGTGCCTCAGACAACCAGCCCACAAGCCCTGTCACCTTCTTTGACCTATACCAGGAGGACAAAACCAAACACCACAAGGAGTCCCCACCAACCAGGCTACCAACAAGATATGGTTTAAGGTCAGTCAGCAAGACCAAGCCCATGTCCCCCCCGAGCCGCAGAGGGACTCACACAGGGTGCTTGTTGTACATGATGGGCAGGAATTCATCCACGGGCAGCATCTTGCTGAAGGGCTCAGCCCCGATGAGCTTCTGGGCCCCGTGGAAGGAGATGGCATAGCCCAGGGTCCAGTAGGAGTAATCAGCTTCCACCAGGTTCCGGACATTGGGAACGGCTCTCTCGGGCTCCTGCACCTGCATCCTTTTCCGGCCAATGTAGCTTCAGGGGTGAAAAGATCAAGGAGGTGGGAACCAAAGTGAATCCGTAGCAATTAGGACAAGACTATTCGTGTCAGCCAGGGCAGGGCAAAAAGTCCATCCCAGAAGCAATCCCTGACCCAGCTCATGGATTTCTATCCTGCACCACTACCAGACACCAAAGTCTTAACCCAGCGGGTGGGACAGCTGTGAAAGGCTTCCTAAGGGAGCTAAGATGACACAGTCTGAGGCTCAGGACTGTGCTGTGCTGGTTCCTCTGTCACAGCATCTCCAACACAGCTGAGGTCAAACAGCATTGTCTGCCATGGGCAGGGATGGTGCCCACGGGGCTTCCCGGCACCGGCTGCCCCAGAGGGCGGATCTGTCACAATGGGAAGAGCCACCAAGAAGACTGTGCCACCATCCCCTGCACTGCAGCATCTACCTGCACCTCTGCCATGCCCCAGCAGTGCTGCCAACCCCCCCACGCACCCAGGACCTCCTAGAGGAGTAGGAACTTACATCAGCTCCCAGTCCAACTGGGCTTGCTCAATGTCGTCCATCAGCTTCATGAGCTTCCTCTTGAACTGGTGCTCGAAGCGCACATCATCCTCAATGACCAGCGTCTTCTCCAGGCCCCTGCTCACCACCTGGAACATGAGGGCTCCCACGTAAGCACAGTGGCCCCCACGGGTCACTGGGGCCACCCTGAGCTGGCACTGCCTCCCAGACCATGCAAGCAGGGAGGCTGGAGAACCACTCTATGCCATATACATGATATGCCAAGGCACTGCAACTTGCTCCGCCTCAGATGTGGAATAAGGGGAAAAAAACCAGGCATATTTCCTTAACCCCATTTGCTTTTCAAAACCTTGCCTTTCTTCTTAAGCAAGCTTGCCCCAAGCAGGATATTGGGATAGACTGTAAAAACAGTCATGAAAATGTTCTGATAAAAATCACTTGGAATTGAGGGCAAATGAATCACAGGACCCCAGAATGGTTTGGGTTGGAAAAGACCTTAAAAGCTCATCTTCTTCCACCCCTGTCGTGGGCAGGGACACCTTCCACTAGCCCAGCTTGCTCCAAGCCCTGTTCAACCTGGCCTTGGACACTTTCAGGGATGGGGCAGCCAAAGTCTCTCTGGGCAACCTCCGTCAAGGCCTCAGCACCCTCACAGGGAAGAACTTCTTCCCAATATCCCATCTAAGCCTGCCCTCAATGGCAGTGGGAAGCCATTCTCCCTTGTCCTGTGCCTCCCTCCCTTGTCCCAAGTACCTCTCCAGCTCTTTTGGAGCCCCTTTAGGTACTGGAAAGGGGAGATGAGAAAGGTGAACACTGCATTCAAGAAAACCCCTGCAATTCAAGGAAATCAGTTCTATCCTACATTTCCAGAAAGCTGGGCTGGATCCACTGCTCTGCATCAGGCCTGGCTGTGCACCAGGACACAGCACCTTCCTGCAGGACTCCCGAGGCACCCCAAAATCCTCACCTCCTTCCAGATGTAGTAATGGCTGAGGAAGCAGCCGATCTCTCCTCTGGTCAGGGGCCTGGAAGAATACGGGTCCCGGTATCCTGGCAGCATTTCGATGCTGAGAGCTTTGAGCTGACTCGTGTTCAGTGCTCTGGGAAACAGGCAGTATTCATCACCACGGGAAAAAAATGAGTCAATTCAAGCCAGGGACAGGCACAGCATGGAGAATGCTGCTGATGTTCAGGAGAAGCCACACCTTGAGAAATTCCTACACTTGTTTTACTCAAAACCACAGAGGAAAATTAAGTTCTTGATCTATGTCTCTAAATCAAGCTGATAAATTGTATCCTTAACTCTGCCAAAAACTTCCTGTGGGACCATCCACTTGCCAGGTGCTTGGCTTTGATTAATTTTCTGAGGCCTCGATGGGATCCCAAATCTCCAAGACCCCTAGATGGTACGTTGGCTCCTGTCTCGAGTCCTTTTTGCTACTTACAAACTCAAAATTTCTGCCTTGATTTCTCATTATAAAAAGGTCTTAGCATACCTTATAATCATAGACTCACTAAGATTAGAAAAGCCCTCTAATATCCTCAAATCCAAGCACTAACCCAGCAATTTTCACACAGATAGGGCCTCCACCACTGCCCTTTGCATGAAGAAATTTTTCCCAGTTGTCCAGCCTGTACATTTCTCTGGCACAGCTTGAGGCTTTTTCCTCTTGTCCTCCCCCTTGTTCTCTGGGAGCAGAACCCAACCCCTCCCTGGCTGCACCCTCCGGTCAAGGACTTGTGGAGAACCAGAAGGTGCCCCCTGAGCCTCCTCTTCTCCAGGCTGAGCTCCCCCAGCTGCTCCTCAAAGAGACTTATGCTCCACACCTTTGGAAAGGGCTGTGTCAGGGTTCATGCTGTAGCACCCCAGCTCCGTAACACTAGGATGGACAATATTTCACTGCTCCATTCACAGAAACCTGTGATTTTAACCTGATTTTGACCTTAGTCTGAACCCCAGTGCCCTGGTTCTCTCGCAGAGATTGACTAATTGCAAAGGAGGAAAGAAACAGAGTGAAACTGCCCCAAACAGATGGTCAGGGAGATCCAAGCGGTGTTCAGCTCCCCGCCAGCCAACCCTGCCCTGCTGGAAGTAGGTCAGGGTATCCAAGGAGAGGGTGTGAAGCAGTAAAGCATATGAAAACATCCTCAAGCCCAACCAAAACTCACTTTCCATCCACAGCCTCCACTACCTTCACTGCAATCTCCTGCTCGTAGAGCGTCCGCAGCATCCGATCCCGCCGGTCCTTGCGACGCTTCAGGTTGATCATGAAAATCTGGGTGGAAGAGAAGGACATCAGGACATCAGACTCCCAGCTGGGAGGGAGGGAGAAGGGAAGTCCTACTCCATCCCTCTCTGGCAGCCCCACTGGAAAAGCAGGTGTTGTGAAAATACCACGTGTGCTCGCTCCGGGTTGTTTAGAATTTGTCAAAAAGCTGAAGTTGGCTTTGAGTTGAAAGCGTAGAGGCTTTTTCTCTAACAACTACTTTTTATGGATGTTCATGGAGGAAACTTGCTCTTTGAGGATGAAGAAAAGTGAGGAGAGACCAGTTAGAGCCAAGTCTGTAATTTCCAAAGATACAGGATATTTAGGTTTGTATCAAATAGATTAACATGACCACCTGCAGCATCAGGCCTAGAGGAACACTGACCCACAACACTGCCACTGCCTGGATTTAGGATTATCAGTGGGGCCACCAGCCAAGTACAAGGCCATGGTAAAGAGAGGATTTTTGTGATTACTTCAGGCACTGAAAATCCACTGTGACCCCTGTCAGAGCAGTGAGCCAAGGCTGAGAACAGAGAGGTCTGGGCAGGGCTCTATCCAAAGCCTCGAGGGGACTGGTGGAGGGCTGAGGACTGAAGCCTTCATTGCAGGTAACCCTCAGGGGCTCAGGGATATTTTTCAGTCCCAGGCAGGCTGATACAAGCACAGCCTTGTAGCCCCTGGAGCAAATCCTCATCCCAGCAAGAAGTGGAATGAATTTCAGCTCAGTACAAATGAAAGAATAATAAACTGGATAAATAAAGCACAGCCACAAAGGACAACATGGAAAAAACCTGGACCAGCTGTGCCCTAAACACAGATGCTCAAACACACACAGCTGGATCAAGTTCAGCTTCAGGAGCCTCACAAACAGATGGAGCAGAGCACGCTGAGAAGACAAAGGCTCCCCTGATCCCCACAACTCCCTTGGTCCCAGAGCCACCCTGGCAGCTGCACACACAGGGGCTGCTGGCTCTGGGAATAACACAGACAAGCAAAGCCTGGCAGGTCCCTCTCCAGCCTTCTCCCCAGGCATGGTTTGCATCCCTGGGGGTACCCAAGGTGGGCCAGAACTCAGCTGTGAGCTTGGATCCCCCACCTGCTCTCAGCTCTCCAGTTCCCTCCTGCCACTGGAAAGCTGGAGAGCTTTCCCAAAGGCCCAATTTCTGTCACAGATGGAAGGGAGGCCAAGCTGCTCAGCAGAGTCAGATGTAGAGCAAACAGCACAAGAACTGGGGAGTTAACCTGCTTTTCAGCCTCACTTCAGCCTTCTCTTCCTGGCTGGATCAAAACATAGGATCATGGCATAGTTTAAGTTGGAAGGGATGTTAAGGATCAGGTGATGAGTGAGAAGACAAGACAATGAACAGCAGAACAGGCTCCTTACTTCATCAAAGCCCATCTTGTCAGGGTGCTTCGGAGGGACAGAGATGTACTGAGAGGGCTCCACGGGAGGGCGATCGACTGCAAGAGAGGAGAGACCCCCGATCATCACCTTCGTGCACACCCTGCAGTGGACATAACGTGTCTGAGGGTGTCCCTCAGGCCCCCCCAGGAGCCAGCATGAGGAGCCACTGCAGGATGGGAACAGCAGGAAGCACTGCAGGGCAAAGCCAGAGCCAGCAGCCACGTGCCAGACAGACATCAGGAGGAAAACGTGGACATGTAGCACCCTCTCCACATGGAAGATGCATTTGATCTGGGGAAGCTGAGGGATTTTGTGGATGGGGTTGACCTGACCACGAAGCAATTACATCCCTAGGTCGGAAAGTGGTAGAAAATTTCAGAAAACTGCGTATCAAAATAGTATTAGAGTGGTTAGATCAGAGTGCAGACTTCCAAGAGAATGAGAGCTGGGCTGCTGGCAGGAGAGCTCTGTAGGCATTAACTTGGGGGGTCCATCATGGCAAGGGCACAGCAACTCACTCATGGCCTCGATCAGGGTGTGCACAAAATTCTCAGCTTCCTCCTGCAGTGATTGCTGCGGCTTCAGGGGCATGGGAAGGAACCCATAGTGCTCACGGTTGCAGATGAACATCTGTACTCCTGGGGAGGGATCACAGAAAAGCAGAAACTATCATCAGGCCTGCCACCAGGGCATTTCACTGCTCTGTGGCTACATAGCCACAAACACACTTGTGCCAGCACCTCAGTCCCAAAAAGTTCTGCTTCATAAGCAAACATTTCAAAATCATTCCAGTTCCACTTTCTGTTTTGCCTGGCTGGCAGCAAGTGGCCTCTCTCACAAAACCAACCCCTACTGGCTGCCTAACTTAACCCTTCAAAGGCCTGGGCTGACAGGACAAGGGAGAATGGCTTCCCACTGAAATACAGTGGGTTTGGATTGGATATTAGGAAGAAATCCTTCCCTGTGAGGGTGGGGAGGCTCTGGCACAGGGTGCCCAGTGAAGCTGTGGCTGCCCCATCCCTGGGAGTGTCCAAGGCCAGGCTGAACAGGGCTTGGAGCAAGCTGGGATAGTGGAAGGTGTCCCTGAAACAAGATGATCTTTAAGGTCCCTTCTAACCCAACCCACTCTATTCTTTATCATTGCTTCCTTTTGTTTTGGCTAGGAAATAAAGGTGATACACTTTCACCTGTGCTGGCAAAGCACTTCGAGGAATACATACAACAACCTTTGAAATGACAAGTCATCACTAGAGTCCTTTCCTCTCTAGGACTAATTTTTACTGAGCCCTGAAGATTAAAGGAAAATCCCAGAGTGAGACACCAGTGAGGAAAACAGATGTGATAATATTAACACCCTTCCACTCAAAAGTTTTTGCAACTGCTTGTTGAAGGCGGGAAACAGAGAGAAGGTGCAAAGCCTGTCTTGGGAGCAGATGCATTTGCAGGGCACAGACTCACCCAGCGGGAACCTCCCAGCATCAGCAAAACACTTTTCCCTCTGCGATGACAAAGATTTGCTCACCACTGGCTGTAACTCTGCCTGTCACATCAGGCAACAAGCTCAAAAGCCACATCCAGAGAAGCCAAGGGAAGTATTTTCATTGTTTTTCATTGAGTTCTGGTAAGGTCCTTTATTAACTAACCCAAATCAAAGCTGCTAAAACCCAAGCAACCAGCCAAAAATTGCCTTGGTTT
>VZTR01013701.1:576515-663841 GCA_013400775.1 Chaetops frenatus | reverse complement strand
AATGAAACAAGCTTAACCAGCCCCCTTCCTCGACAAAACAAATAAAAAGCAGACACCCCCTGGAGTGCTGATGCTTTCATCTATTAGTGCCCCTAATCCATGGTATTTTTAGCAGAGCAGAACTGTTGGCACTAATGACTCTGGTGTTTCTCTCATTTTAAGTTCTACAAGTAAATTGCTGGCTATGCTACTTGCCAAAACACATTCAGGTGTCAGTTGGAATTTAGGTAAATGGCAGAATAAAAAACTACTACCTGCTGACATTAATGGATTTGGCACTGATCTAATCAACAAATCTTATCTGGCTCACTGATCTCTGTTCTTATCTTCCGCTGCCTTGAACATACTTAATTTGCACAGTTTCACACCAGCATTCCTGTTCTGTTTGGGATAAAAGGTACTTGAAAATGGTAAAGCTCCCATAAAGTGGGGAAGGAGACTCACTCTCCAGCTCTGTTTTTATAATAAAGTTAAATGATTGCTACAAGGGATAGAAAAACTACAGGTATTTGTATTATTATCCTTAACAGGCTTTAAAGGCAGTCCAGGATTTACAGTCATGTCCTAAAACCACAGCTATAGTTAAGGAACCAAAATTGTCCCCACTTCCCTGTGACCAGACCTTTCTGCTGGCTGGCTCAAGGGCTTCAGAGACCAAGGCTGAAAGGCAGCTCAGGAGATCATGGAGTGGTTTGGGTTGGAAGGGACCTTAAACCTCATCTCCTTCCATCCCTGCCATGGGCAGAGACACCTTTCACTATCCCAGGGTGCTCCAAGCCCCATCCAACCTGGCCTTGCACACTTCCAGGGATCCAGGGGCTGCCACAGCTTCTCTGGGCACCCTGCGCCAGGGCCTCCCCACCCTCACAGAGAACGATTCCCTCCCAATATTCCATCTTACCCTGCCCTCTGGCAGTGGGAAGCCATTCCCCCTGTCCTGTCCATCCCTTGTCCCAAGTCCCTCTCCAGCTCTCTTGGAGGTCCCTTTAGGCACTGGAAGGGCCTCCAAGGTCTCACCTGAGCCTCCTTTTCTCCAGGCTGACCTGGCTGGCTAAAAGCTCTCCTGGGAGTGCAAGGGGCTCTGCAGAATCCAGTGCTGGCATTAACACACCCACTCTGAGTTTTGTTCAGATTCAGGACTCCCACACAGGCCACATGCTCTCTGAGGTGGGACCACCTCTTTGGAGCATCACACAACAGCTGCTTCCAGCAGCAGATTCCCTGTGTGCAATCAATAGTTTGATCTGAGGTGTTAAGCACGGCACTCAGCCTGGACAAAAGCCAGTATCATTTCTGACTTCAGGGAAAGTAAGTGAAATTACTCCAAAAAGACGTTTACCTCGAAGCTCACACATTTTTCACATTTCTGAACTTGGATGTCATCCTTTTATCCTGGGAGACAAAACTCAGCCCAGGACATAAATCAACAATCTGAGCAGGTCAACAGGCCAGACAGCTGGAGCAAAGCCTTTCATGTCATGGGTAAGTCCTGGGAAAAGCTAGTGTTCTAGACAGAAGGAAAAAATGATGGGTTTGAATCCCTGAAATATTTCTGAAGCAGCTGGAGCTCATGCACTGCAGTTACCACATGGGTTGGAGGCTGCACTGCTGGGAGAGCAGTCAGAGGGAAGAGGTGGAGGGGTAGATTTGAAGCAGCCTGCTTTGCTCTCCAAACTTAAACCTCAACTCTCCTCTGGAGTCAAGAAGTGGCACCTGGGGACGTGGTTCAGTGATGGATTTGGCAGTGCTGGGGAAACACTGGACTCAATGGCCTTGAGGGTCTTGACTCTGTGATTCTGCACTGATGTCTGATGGACTCTGCTGGAGACAGAACACTTACAAGAGCCACTCTCTAGAAATAAACAGGACTAAATATCCTCACCACAGGCATCAACAGCAGCAGCCTAAGGCACTTAAGAGACAGTGATGTCTCAGCGACACCTGGAGCTCTCTTAAAACATCAACAGCCAGAGATTTCCTCCTCCTGAAGTACCCAAGGCCAGGCTGGCAGGGCTTGGAGCAACCTGGTCTAGTGGCAGGTGTCTGTGCCCATGGCAGGGTGTGGAATGAGACGAGCTTTAAGGTTCCTCCCAACCTGAACTGTTCTAGGATTCTATGGTTTAAGAAGAGTCTCTTGCCCTTATCCCTTTCCTCATGGATCTTCTGGAAGTGGTGACTTTAGATACCTCACCCCCAGACCACCTTCCACTCTCCCAGCACCCACCTGTGTTCACCTGCTGTGACACAAACCAAGGGTGTAGTCACACGTTTTGTCTCTGAAATATTGCCCCATCCTACGAAGAGCCCCCACATCCTTTGAAGCCAGCAGCAATCCAAAGCTGCCTTTCCAGTCACTTGCTGCTGGTTATCCCTGACTGGATCCCACAGAGGGAAGGGAACAGGGTCTGAAATCCACACTCAAGTCTACCCAGGACTTTTGGGCTGTGAGCCTGCAGTGGAGGTCTGTGTGTCTCTAGGAGTGACCCCTCCCCAGCAGAGGCCCTGGACACACCTGCCTGGCGACTGGAGAAGGCAAAGACCATGATATCATCGAAGCTCCAGGTGTAGTCCTGGTGTGGGGGGTAGAAGGCCAGCTTGGCAGAGGCCTCTTTCCTCAGGTCAATGAGAAACGTGGAATGGATCATGGGGACAGCAAAACAGCCCATCCTCTTCCATTCCCGAATCAGGGGATACTCCAAGGTCCTCCTGTAATAGCCCTGAAACCACAAAGAGGGGGCTGTTGTTACAAGAGATTCCTCTTTCAAAGCAGTTCCTTAGCAAAAGCTCATGCCCTGAGCTCTCCAGCAGAGCTTCACCAGGGCTCAACTCTCAGCTTTTTCAGTGTCTCCCATTTGGAAACGGCTCAGTCAAGTATTTAGAAACAGTCTTCATCCCAAAAGTTAAAGACTGACCTTCTCCCTACTTTTTAGGAGCTCTTGGGCAGCCCAACCTTTCCACTGCAAAATTCTCCTGTAAAGGAGCTTCAAACCTCACACTATTTTCTCCTGGTTCTTCAAAACCCTTTTTGCACTTAAGACTCTTCAACCTGATCCTGAAAGCTGCTGAGCATCCATGACATCCTCCACATTCAACAGGCACAAAGCCCATTTAGTATCTCAGAGAGTAAGATCTGCAAATTAATTCTATCCATGACTAATAAATATCAGTTGTTGTCACTGCAGTGAAGGCAACATCTCAGTCTCCATTAGCTGTGTAAGAATCCCTGCTTCCTCTATCCTGGGGCAGGCAGGTTTGAAACTCATTCCTGACTCTGCCTAGGGAGGCACTTCAGTCAGCTCCTGGGTAATTCCCTGTACCCAGGAGCTCTGCCAGCCTTCCAGCACTCTGGGTGCAACACCCACAGTATGTGGCTCATGTGGAAATAAATACACTGAATTCCTCCAGGAAGAAAACCCTAGAACATCAAACTGACATCTGGATGGTTGAATCCAGAGCAGAGTCTGGGCTTTACAGAAACAATGAGTCACTAAAAGAAATTAAAGCTCCATTTATGTTTTATTTTCCATGAGCATTCAGGCACTGGCTGAGCAAGAGCCAGCAGAACTGCTCTGCCCTGTGCTATGTGGTGCACATGCCTGGTCATGGATCTGCCATCTCCCTCTGCCTTTCAGATACACTGTGACCAGGATGGGATATCCCAAAAACAGCCATCCCGACTGCCACAGGAAGGAGCAGATGGGAAGAGATGTGACTGGCATTCCCACCAAGGGAAGGGTTAACACACCCACCCTTCAACAGACACCCGAGAAGATGCTGGACACTCATCCTTCCTCCTACAGTGGTTCACTCCGGGTTTTTGGGGTTGTCCCCTGCTCATAAATCACATGTAGGCAAGGAGGGGTCAGCAGGGGTGGCCTAAATGTTGTGGGGCAGGGGTTGAGCTTACTTCTGGGCCTTTGATGGACCCAGATACATAAAAGGGGAGACAGAAGTCCAGCAACGTGGGTTCTCTTTATTTCTAGTTTTGCTTAGCAGCCTCAGGTGAGCTGGGATGACTGGAGAGAACCTTTGAAAAGTCACTCCCAATTCAAACTAAAAGATGACCATAAATGCCCTGCCCTAACATGGCTGTGGGCTGAAGCAGCAAAAAGAAACAGAGTTGGCTTTAGCTTCAACCATCCCCTGAGCATGTGCCAGCTCCCCAGCGCTGCTGCCACGCTGCCTCTCCCAGGGTTTGCTCCCTGACAGATAAATGTCAGCCTGCCTGGAGCTGGGCTTGGCTCAGTGTGGCTCCATGCCAGGGGGGGGCTGTATTTCAGGGCGTGCTCCAGCTGTTATTCCCTCCCCAAGTCCCCTGGGAGAGCAAGGCTGAGCACATGGAGCCCAGGGACCGCACGCAGAAACAAGAGAAAAGGAAAAATAAAGGGAGAACTTTCCTGTTCACTCCAGCAGGACTTTTTTTTTTTTTTAACCAAAGTTTGCAAGATGCCTTTGCTGGTTTTTCCTCTCCCCTTTTCTAAGATAATGTTGGTAATGGTGGAAACTTTCTACTGGAGAGGTAGGGCTGGGGCTGGTGCATGTGGGAAGAGATCCACTTCAGCCTGTGAGGCAGGGCTGAGGTACTCCAGTGGAAAACCCAGCTGACTCAGTACTCAGCCTTAAAAACTTACAGCACAATCAGTTGCTACTACTTAAAAACTTAAAGCACAATTCAATAACTACTACAATCACAGCCTTTGCTATGAAGTTTGTATCTCTGTTTTCAAACAAAGTAAACAAACCCAAGTGAAACAAGTAAACACACTTCATCACACCTCTTTTCTGATCTCTATATTTACTTCCAAGAATTTGGAAAGTTCAGGACCTTTTCCTGCTATTTTTTATCCAATTACTTAGTCTGAACTGTGGAACTCCTTGCCAGAAGATGGTGTTTGTGCCAAAAAATAGATTCAGACAGGGATTTCTGTGGAATTAAAAAAAATCACTGAGAGCTTTAAAGACAAATATATTCCTCAAAAACCCAGAAGGGGATTGCCAGAGGAAAGAAAAGTATTTTGGGGAATTAACACTCACTTTTTTGCCATATCCTTACACTATTCCCTAGACATCTGCAGATGAACCTGTACTCTGACCCAATGCAGTTGTTACGTGGATCAGAATTAACATGAGAAGACAGCATTGAAAAGGTAATACTGAACTCTAACTTTTAGGCTCAGCAGCTGTACCTGTTATATGCATACTTCAGCACACACTCCCTACAAGGCAAAGGATGTTGCCTCACTTTAAAAATCTTGTTCATAGATGAGAAAGATAACTTAGACACAGTGGAGAGCTGTGGAAAGAAAAGCAAATTCCTCTTGGATTAGCACCACTATACAAAAAAACTGGCCTAAAATTATGCACCAAGGGTTTTTAAGGCCATTACAGAAACATGGAACCACCTTAAAAAAATTCTGATCTCTTTATCCGTATTTTTTGTGTAGTTAGTGGGATCATACCCCATGTTCAACACCACCTCAGAGCTACAGCAGGTTCTGTTCAGAAGAAGGCGGCTACAGCAGCAGATGGGAAAGCCCACAGAAGAGGAAGGATGTTGCTGCTCCAGAGGCAGGGGCAGGAGCCCCTGGAGGACACCAGTCACACAGCCCCCCCAGCACCCTTCACGAGGTCACCTGCCTGGGGAGTGATGCCACACCAGAAGTTGGAGTAGAGGGAGCGGGACTCGAGCATGGGTGCCACCAGTGTCTTGTTTTCTGCTATCAGCAGGTTCAGGGTCTGGGGGTTGGTCAGTAAATTATCTGCATCAACGTACTAGAGAAGGAAGAGGAAAAAAAATTGTTAATAGATGAAATAATACGATTCCTGTCATGCTTTCTTGGGAATGAGGCAGCCAGAGGCACGTGATCAGAGCTGGTGTGGCCACACGCCCAGGGCAGTGCCTGCCCCATGTGCTGCCACTGCTAGGGCACCCCTGGCCCCCTCACAACCAGAAAACACTTTGAGGGGCTGGAGCATGTCCAAGGAAGGGAACGGAGCTGGGGAAGGGTCTGGAGTGGCTGAAGGAGCTTGGGAAGGGGCTCAGCCTGGAGAAAAGGAGGCTCGGGGGGACCTTCTGGCTCTGCACAACTCCCTGACAGGAGAGGGAAGCCGGGGGGGGTTGGGTTCTGCACCATGGGAAGTTTAGATTGGATATTAGGAAAAATTTCTTCTAAAAGAACGGCCAGGCACTGAAATAGGCTGTCCAGGGCAGGGGTGGAGTCAGCATCCCTGGGAGTGTTTGAAACATATGGGCATCTGACACTTGGGAATGTGACTGAATAGTGAACACAGCAGGCCAATAACTGGACTCAGAGAACTCAGGTCTTTTCCAACCTTGACAATTTTATGATTCCGTGAGGTCAGCAAAAAGTGTGTGATTCCATGAGGTTGGTCACCCTAGAAGGAGTGAGCTGGTGGGTTTGACTCCACAGGGCACAGGGCTGTCACAGGAAAACCTGGGGGCAGCTGCCCCTGGGCACAGCAATGAGATGGGCAGAGCACTCCCCTGACTCCACACAACCTCATGCCAGCACAGGGGCCAGGGAGCTGCCAGGCAAAATAGCATCACTGAAAATTCAGGGTGAGTTCATTCTGTGAAGAGCATCAAGAACAACTCCTCAACTGCCCTCACACCTCACCTTGCTTGGAGGCTTTGGGAAGACCACCCTCACAGTGACCAAGGGCAGCATCTTCCCACAACTGCTCTGCACAAATATCTCCCTTACATTTCACCAGGTGGGGGCTCAATCTGGGGGACCCTTGCAGGTACCTCCCACCACCAGGACTGTGTTCAATCCTGATGCCTGTGGAGAACTCACCACCCTCACTGCAAAGTCTCCGGCTCACCAGACCAAGGAATGACTCATGACATCTCAATTTGCCTTTAGATGGACAGAAAACTTTTTGACAGCCCCCAGTATCCAAGTGAGCACCTGGAAAGCTTTTGCCTGAGGCCAGGCAATAAATCAAACTTTGTACTTACCAGGATATAGTCTGACCACTTCTCCCGGGCAGATCTCAGGGCAGCCTGTCGCAGCTTCATCACATGAGTGAATCGGGAGCTTGGCCAATGTTTTGGCCCAATTTCTTCTGGGTAAGACCTAGGAAAAGAAAAGAAGTGACTGTAATCCATATCTGGGCTTTACTACACAAGAAAAAAGAGGGAAAGAGGGAAAGAAGGAAAGAGAAAGAAAGAGGAAAAAAAGAAAAAATAAGAAAGAAGAAAGAAACAACAAAGAAGGGAAAAAAAAGAAAAAAGAATAAAGAAAAAAAGAGAAAAGTTTCGTTGCTGCCTTCATTATGAAAGCAAAACAGCATTTGAGTCACCTCAGGCAACCCAGGAGAGGTTTTGAGGGAGAATAACTCCAAGTTCTGTGCTGGCATGAGCACAGAGGGCATCAGAGAACAAGCAGTGCCACAGTTTTTTAACAACCCAGCAAACCAGGAGCATCCAACCCAGCAGCTGCTGTGGCAGCAGAGAGGGGACCCCTCCAAACTGACCTGCAGCTCACTGACCCTGCCTGACCTCGGGTACAAACTCACCTGCCCTCTGCCAGGCTGCAAACCCAGCTCCCCTTGGCCCAGCAGAACCAGCAGAGCTGGGATGTGACGAGGAAGGCAGCCTGGCCTCCCCCAGGCTCTGGGCATTATTAGGAATTGTTAATACATCCCAGGAACAGCTCCTGCCTCTCCCAACACCCAGCCCCAAAGCCCCACCCAGCATGGCAGCGAAGTCACGTGCGTGGCTCTGCCTGCAGCCTCCAAAAGCAATGTTTTTATTAACAAAGATGGAAGGGAACTCAGCGGCAGATCCCAATGAGAAATGAAAATCCAGGACTTTGAAACAGTGCCAGCACAAGTCAGGGAAGGAGCTAAGAATTTCAAAAGCTTTTTGCAGAACTTAAGCAAAATTTGGCAGGATGAAGAAAATGCAGTTCAAATGAAAGGATTAAAAATGTCAATAAAACCAGTACACCCTGGAGGTTTGTACCACAAACTCCCCATCACTGCAGTGAGGAACTCGAATACAAAAGCAAGCCTGAAGAAAGGGGAAACTGACATCATTTTCCTTGATGGAAGAAACTGAAAACAGAACAAACCCAAGAACAGCTGATCTTAAAAACAAATAAAAATTAAAGTAATGAAAACCCAACACACTGTATTTCAAAGCAACGGTTCTGCAAGTCATGCAAAGGCATAATATGTGGAATTAAATGTAATTCTCTAGTTCAGCACTTACTGAATATTTGATGTCTCAGAGCTTTCATAGATGCTCTGGAATGGGCTATAATTTCTGTTTCCTTGCAAATAAAGAATGATAATTTTAATTCCCTGTAGCTCTTGATGTAATTTGTTTACCATGCAAAGAGAGCAGCTACATATGCTAAGTAACTGAATGGAAAATACTTTCTTCCACAAAATTCTGCATGAGGTGCTTCAAGTCAGAAACCTTTCTACAGAGTCCTTACCTCACCTTTTTCCCTAAGAACACAATTTTAATGAAGACAGACTCCAGAAAGCAAATAACCCACATTTTAACACTTGGACATTTGGTATCACTTGTGGTTTGGAAACAGAAAACCTCGGGAATTTGGGCTGTGCAGTCAAGAGCCCTCCCAGGTACTCACGGGGGTTCCTCCATGGGCCTCCACTCCACATCGTGGTACAGGTGCTGCACATTCTTCAGCCACTCCCTGAGGATTGCTGTGGTGTTGTCAATATTGTGGTCAGTGGCTGCCCTGGCAAAGCAAGAGCAAAGGAAGCACGTTAGCACAAGGTTTGTGACTCTGCCTGCATCCCTGCTCTAGCGTGGAGTGCTCTGTTCAGTCCAGCCACCAAAAAAAGACAAGGCATGCAGTTGAGGTTTAACCCCAGCTGGCAACTGAGTACCACCACTGTGGGATGGGGAAGGGAACAAAGCCTGTGGGTTGACATAAGAACCATTTAATAACTGAAACAAATAACTAAAATGTGCCGTTAGTGGAGGGCAGGGACACAGTGCTTGCTGAAGAATGGTTTTTTCCCCTCAAGGCTGAGCTGAACAGACTGGAACAGGAGGCACAGATTCACATCCCTGACAGCAATCCCAAGGAAATGCTCCCACAGGGGCCACACACTGCTCTCTGCCTGGCATGCTCAAGCCTTCAGGTCACAGGACGAGTGCACCAAGTCCCATCCCAGCTGCTCCCCCCCAGCTGCCTTCCCTGGGACCACGGCTTTGCACACCCAGCACGGGTCTGTGTCAGATCCCACCACAAACTCCTGTCACTGAAAGGGCTGCTCATTTTTCCTAGCTGGAATGGGCAGGAAAGCACAGTCTCGTGGCAGTGCACAGCTCAGCCAAGTCCCCTGGGAATTTATAATCCCTTCATATTCCTCTGGGAATAGAAATAGTCCCACGAGGTCCGGTGCAGACAGTAAAGACAGTGTGAAACACATCACTGAGGGGAGGTTGCTGGAAGCTCCCCTCAACTGCTATACATTTCTTGTCTCATCCTCCAGCTCCAGAGACCCTAAGGCACTTCCCAGAACATCCTCCATCTTGCTTAAAGCCAGAGCTGCCTGTAGCCAGGGGAAGACATGCAGAAAGGAGCCACATCCCAAACCCTACAGCTACTCCAAAGCTATTTCAGGAAAATACCTCCATTACAAGCCACAATGTGACCCTACAGATGAAAAGCAGGACGTGAACCCTTTTCAGTTTGTGCAACAGGAACATACCATTCCCATGGGGTCTAGCCTGCTTTAAAGTAAAAAAGAACTGAAAACTTGTATTTTCAGTTTATTTATAATCAGAACACTGCAATCACTTAAGGCCAGGAGGCTTATTTGTTGAATAATTTTTCCTGTCTGCTGAAACAATAAATAGTGAAAGTTCAGCAAGTATTAGAGGCTGGTTCCTGTGTCAGTGACTGCTCTCCTGTGACAAAGAAAGGCTGGGCTTAGTCATGGCTTCAGGGTTTGCCTTTGACCAAGACCCTGGCTCATGCTGCACTGTAGATCTAGTGTGCAATGATGTTCAAACTGAACTAGAACAGTTGCAGTGCTGACTTGGTCTAAGTCCAACTTGCTCCATGTGTTTCATGGATGAAGCTTATCCCCTGGAGCCCACTTTCACACACTTCCTTGGGCTCCCACAGCCACCGAGGCGTTTCCCAGGTCTCACTCTGCTTTTCTCCCACGTTCCAGCTGCACAGTCAGTGAACAGCTCCAGAATTCCTGAAATACCAGAGAACCGGGGAAATGGCTTCATGTTCATGGTCATCACTGGAGCTGCAGTGGCACTGGGGCCACACTGCAACTGGGCATCACAGAAGCGAGGCCGAGACAATGGTGGGCACCCTGGGGAATGGCACAGCTCATCCCACAACATCCTCTTCTCCAGGTCCAGACCAGCCTTAAGGACCATGGAGACCCTTGAAAGTAAGCACACAGCTCTCACAGTCAGGTCCATTCGCCTCTTTCCCTCAGCAAGCCTCATCCCATTCTTTCCCACCTCATCCCAGTCCTTCTAACCTCACATAATATCAGGGAGGACATATGAAGGTATTTGCTTCAGTCTGGGCAGGGAAAGGGGAAGCTTCAGCTGCATACATGTCAAATTTATCTCAGTTTTACTTGGCTGCTCCCATCTTAGCCAGGAGATCCTTCTCCATTCAACTTTGTGCACACACAAGCCCAATATGTTTTAGATGGGGAGTTGTTTGCAAGGTTGTGCAAAAGAAATCCAGAGCTCTCAAACAAACACAGATTTCCATGACAACGTGAAAACACAGTCATTCAACCTCAGAGAAAAGGATTACCATGATGGAAAGCTGTTTCCTCAGTTGCTCAGAGTTGCTTCATGAAGCCCAAATCTCTGACTAGCAGAAGAAACCTTGAAGTTGAATGACAGCAATTGGCAGAGGTAGAAGAAGACCTTTGCCTCCCTAAGCACAGCAAAGGGGCTGCAGGATGCTCTTCCCATCACACCTGGAGTACTCCATCCTGCTCCTGGTAGGGCAGTAAGCCCTTGACAAAATTCACCCTGGGAGACACCCCCAGCCAACATCCTTCCAGCCAGAAGCGAGACGTGAGAATGGGAGCTGAAGGGATCTCTAGACCTACCCACAAGGAATCTGCTGGAAGAAAATTGCATTTCCCAACCCAGACCACTCCATGATTCTGTGACTGTACTGCCTAGGCTGTCATGGTGATACATGGAAGGTAAACTCTCATCCCAGGAGACCTCTCGAAGGCGTGGATCAGCCAAGGCTCTGGCACAAAGAAGGAGGGACAGCTCTCTCCAGGACTGTCCACCCAGCAGCACTTCTAAGTCCAAAAGTCTTCAAAGGCAATAAAGTCTGTTCCATCCTGGATGAAACATGCCCTATGACTAGCAGTTTGGCAAACCTTTCTTCTTCCAGCTTTGAACTCAAAAAACCCAACCAAAAAAAGGCCCAAACCAAACCCTCCAAAAACCCAAACAACCCAAGCCATTACACAGGTAATTATCACTATTAGTTACAGAATAATTAATTGCCAATCAAACAGCACCAGCACTGACTCCTTTTGTAGTATCTGAACCAGTCCACCTTTCCCCCCAGAAAAAAACAGCAGCTTTAGTGTTTGAAATAGCACTGTGTGGAAAAACAGGCACATACTTTATTTTTCTTTTATCTTTCTTTTTTTTTTTTCTGAAATGACTATCCCTGCACAAGAAAAATCAGCTAATTAAAATGTGAGCAGGACTTCTCACTGGGAGTAAGAGCTCCTCAAGGCCTGAGAGGCACATCAGGACACTGCAGGCCATAAACACTTCTGTAGCACTCCGTAGCATTTCAAGAAACCAAGTACAGAGCTAAGACTTCAGTTTGGTGGTGAGAACACATCACACAAGAGATGCTATCACCTCTGCCCACTTGCCTGTCCTGGAAAAGTGTTCTTCCAGGACAGGCATTCTCTTATCCTTACTAGTCCATGACCTGCACTTGACAGGATCACCATAACCCAGCTCCACTCAGCTCACCAGGAGCATGGCTTGTCCACATGGCCCTTAGACTAAGGCAGGGCCTGGATTTTTGGGTGTATTTTCTGAAAGCAAGTTGGTGAGCACAGCACCATTATCTGCGTGGTAGTCTATCAGCAATACTGTTGACCTGGCATCAGGTTCAAATCCCGTTTTTTGAGTGGATCAGCAACACCATTTTCAAGAGGTAATTAAAAACATCTAGGATTTAATTAAAGAAAAAAGGTCCCTTACAAGATTTACCACCTAAAGCCTGTGCAACACAACCAGGAAAAAATTCTAATTTTTTAGAATAGGAGCAAAAAATCCTAGTATTAGGAGCAAAAAAATTCTAATTCCTCCCACTCTTTTCAGACAAGAAAGTTTAGTAAATAGACCAGAACACACCTCCAGATGGACACCTCTATTCCAGTAACATGGCAGCTTTTTCCACTCAGACTTAAACCCATTTCCAATAAACAGAAGTTTGATTTTTGAAAAGTTTGAGTGAGAATGTTCATATAGGGGCTTATGTCGACAGAACTACAACCACTTCAATATTTACTGTGGGTCTAACCAGGAGTTGTACCATGGACACAAGCCCTCATTGTTCATGCTCAGCAAAGTACCCCCTCCCAAAAAAACCTCATGGATCGTGCACAGTGGAAAATCAAAGCATTGGTGTTAAGCACCTCGTGTTTTAATTAAGTAATGTGAGTAGCAGCATATGCAGAGAACAGCTCCTTTTACAAACTGCTCATATTTTTAGCTTGATAATGTCTCCTCAAATGTTGTTTACAAGGGGGAGTTAATTTAGGCTTTGATGGTTGTTCTCCTCTTTTCCTCCCCAAAAAGGGAATTAAAAATAACAATCCCCCGTTTTCATTTCTTCACACTCTGGCCTGTTCTCCTGAGCTATTTAGTTTATTTACCTCAGGCACAGGGTCAGAGGAGAAAATTTTCACCTTCACCATCTGCATAGGAAAAATACTAGAGGATAAAATGCATCCTGTGTGTCGCTGGCTTGTCAGAGTATGTGGTCATGCTGTGACACAAGCTGAGGCAAACTCCACAGGCAGGGCCCTGCAGTAATTTTCCTACTGAATTTAACATTTACCACCTTCTCCCTTCGGCAAACAGGGTGGGAGGGACGGCTCTGAACAGGGGTCAGTGCTTCACCTTCAAGCAGTGCAGAGCTGAGTCAGGACTGGAGGCAGCCAGCTTTCAGAAACAAAAGCTGTAAGGAGGCTCCTTTCCCCCTTTCTGTCAGTGTTTTGAAGACTGCTGGGCTTGAGGAGGGTATTGGGTTCACCTTTACGGCTGTGAGAGCCAAACTTGGACACCCAGGTTCAAGTGGGCCCTTTCCATCACTCCGCTGAGAACACACCAAGGATGACAGTGGTCAGGAGGATGCTGATGCTGGGCTTGCATCGAAAATGGCTCACTGGAAGAGGATGCACTTGGCTTTTCAGGGCTCCTGCTGCTTCCACACAATGCAGAACTAAGCTGCAAATGCAACCAAATTCCAGGAAGCCCCAGGGATATCCACTTTAACTGTCTCCTTTGGTTCCTCTCTGCCTGCAGCCAGGGATTCAATTCACCCAGGAGGCTTGCTGTGGGATGTGGTCCAGTATTGAGTTCCATTGAAGCAAGAGCCATAGGTTGACCATGTGCCCTAAACCCACAGTCCCCTCCAAAGCAAAGCCCAAAGTCAATGGAAAGCCTGTTAGTAGACCATTCCTAACAACTGTAACACAGAAACTGGTGACAAAAGCACCAGTACCTCCCCTTGGCCATTTTCCACAGAGCTGAGCAGCAATAAAACATTCAGAGAGAGGTTACAGCTCATACCAAAGTGATGGAGGAAGCACATTTCTGTGTGCTCTTTTCCAGAACTTGTGCTAACAGAGGAGCTCAAATACTCAAGGACAAAGCTCAGCCCTCAGTGCAGGACTCAGCATCTTCCTGAGCACCTTCTGAGCTGAGCCAGCAGCAACAGGCACTGCATGGGGGGTTCCCCCAGTGCTCTGGGAAGACTCCAGGGATTTCAGACCCCAAAGCACTGGAAAAACCCACACCACTTCATCCAGCTCCAGCCACTATTAATGATTTACTCCAGTAGTCCCATGTTTTTTACCACAGCACTAATGGCACACAATGAACAGGGCACTGGATGGGAGTTCTAACCTCTGAATTGTTTAGGTCCTGCATAAAAGCCTTTGGCTTCCAGTCCCTTGAGGCAGCCCCAAGAGCTCTTGGTCTGAGTAGAGCTGAGCTCCTGTCACGCAGGCTGCCCTGCTCATGCTGGGTGTGAGATCAGTCTGGCCAAAAATAGCTGAAAAAGCAAAGTCCAGCCACAGAGCCCTAATATGAGTCAAACATAAATTTAGATTGAGATTTCCCAAAACAAGCAGTAAATAAAGTAACAGACGAGTAATTTCTCCCTGCTCTTTTTGTCTGAAAGCTGCCAGGCTGAGAAAACTAAGTCAAAATATAAACTCTCCTGAAGTGGTAGTTTCCACTGTGAGCCAGGGATGAGTTACCTTGACTAGAAAACAGTGCAGCTAGAAAAGACTGGAAAAGTAGGAATGGATCCTAAAGAGGAAGGAAAAAACCTCAAGACAGAAGGAAAACACTTCTGAAGTACAGTAAGAGGGATTTAATTTCAGCTGTGAAAATGTCTGTTTTTACCACAGATCAAGTCCCTGAAGTCGTCCAGTGGAAGGTGTCCCTGCCCATGGCAGGGAGTGGAACAAGATGAGCTCTAAGGTCCTTTCCAACCCAAACCATTTGATTAGTCTACTGTACGATTTTAAGTGGAGTTACTGTCAGCTGCTCCATGTTCTCCTGCACAGGCTCTTCTCAAAAAAGCAACAAACTGAGCAGGGCTCCCTGTATCTTTCCAAATGCTCCCCCACCAACAGGCAGATATGGCTGTTGCTCATCCAGCAGAGATGAGACACAGGTAACAGATGATTTTCTTTGTCCAGTCTGCCAGCCCTATCTCGCATCTGTGAATTTGAGACTCGGTATCTCAAATCTCCCAGGTACCAATGGGATCAGGGATAACACACCATGAGACAGCTCTCAGCAGTGTAGTCCAGAGACTCTGGACAGATCCAAACCATCTAAATCACTTCTTTAAGCACAGTTATGCTTGCACACTTCATTAAGAGGGACTGAACATTCAGCCCAAGTTTAAAGAACTGCTTAAGCATTTAAATAAGTTGCCAAAATTCTAACGTATGTATAAGACTTTTTGGCTTTGTAGGGACTTGGCATTTGTTCTAGGGTTTCCTTAATTAAGGACAGACTTTTGGAAGTACCTTCTTTTGTTTTTTATTTTAATTTGGTCCCCAAGCCACCTGGGCCCAGATGGGTGTCAGGGAGCTGTGTGGGAGCGTGGAACCAACAACACGAGCAGCGCTGCTCTCTGGGCTGGGCAGCTGTACAAGAACAGGACCTCACAGCACAGGAATGCAGCACAGAGGGCTCCCCTCTAACTCTTTCCCCATGCCCTTCAGCAGCTGTGGATAATGGATTTTGCTGGCAGCAGCACTGATTTTAAAACCTTCAGTGGTCTTCCAAGTCCAAGTGAATGACTCACAGATGTATGTGTGTACATTCTTCTGTACGCACCAGGATCTTTTCTCTTTCCATGCTACCTCAAGAAATCACTCACTTTCTTGTCCCCCACTCCCCATGACAGAATCATGGAATCCCAGAATGATTTGGGTTGGAAGGGACCTTAAAGCCCATCCCATTCCACCTCCTACCATGGGCAGGCGCACTTTCCTAGATCCCAGTTTGCTCAAAGCCCTGTCCAGCTTGGCCTTGGACACTGCCAGGGATGGGGCAGCCACAGCTTCTCTGGGCAACCTTGGCCAGGGCCACCCTCATTGTAAAAAACTTCTTCCTTATATCTAATCTAAATCAACCCTTATGACTCCCTCATTCCAAAAGTCAAAAAATTCTTGTGTAACAGCTTTCCTGGCACCCATGCAGTGGGAATTCTCTCGCAATGCAAAGGAGGTTCCTGCTGCTTCAACCCCAAGTCCTCCCTCGGTCTTGTTTTAGCTCTCCCCATGCTCACCCTGCTGCAAAGCTTTAAAAGAAACAAAAACCCGCTGCATCTTGTGAGGATTTGCAAGCAGACTTGGCTTCAAGGGAACAAGGCCCCTAAGGGAAGCCCAGGAAATCCCATACATGCGGGATCAGGGTGGTGACTGGCCTCTGAAATCAACTGTTCAAAGGAGGAATTAATTGCAACAGTTGTGTAATTTCTGAAAGGACAGCTTGATCCCACCAACTAACTCAGACACCAGCTGAGGCAGCTGTTTGAGATTAATCCAAGTGTGTAAGCCACTGGGAAGGATCACTGGGATTTAGAAATATTCTTGTCTCTGCTAACAAAAGAATGGATGGGTTTCATATTTAGGTGCTCAGCACCACTGATTTTTCCATGGCCACACTGAATATGGGCCTGTACTCCATTGCCAAGGGTCCCCAAAACAGAAACATCTGAAAAGCTCTGGGTCTCTGCACCAAGCCTGCAGATAGAGCAGTGCAAAGGTCCCAGAGCCTGCCTCACTCCTGGTGAGAATACTCACACTGTGGACCACCAGACAACCAGAAGGGAGAGAAACACAGACCCAGTCCTATAGTAGCTTACTTTTTTGAACTTATAGGCTTATTTTCCCCCTCCTAGAAAAAGTCAGAAGCTTGCCCTACAAGTACCAGTAAGCACCCAGTGCTCGCCTCCCTGTCCCACACCACCCAACAAGAGCTTTCACCAGTTCTACACAGAATCATAGAATCACAGAACCACTGAACTGTTTGGGTTGGAAGGGACCTGGAACTCATCTCATTCCTTGCCATGGGCAGAGACACCCTTCACTAGCCCAGGTTGCTCCAAGCCCCATCCAGAGACAAACAGGATTAGCTGAACATAACCAAGTTATGTGGTGAGGCTGGTATGTTCCATTCCTTCCAACTGTATAAGAATGTACCCTTTCAGGCAAGACATTTTTAAGAACTCTTCACTTAAAATATGAACTATGGCTTCATTAAAAATCAGTTTTTATTCTTAACATCCTACAAGACTAAAAGTAATTTCAACACACAGAGAAACACATTCTTGCTGGAATACTGTATAATTAAATGACTACAAACAAGTGATTTTTCATCTCTTGTCCAGTGCTAGCTGAAAGAAACAATGTAAGAAATTAGGGAATGAAAATGGAATATTTTAATTCACATCATTAATTAAGAGTTCAAGCAGCAATAAGAAATGCACCAAGCTAATTCTGGAGCAGAAAACAACTTCTTTTACCAATTGAGAATCTGCTCTGTGATCTGGAAACTGGCAGGATGTTTTGTGTGACACTGGAGAGCTTTACACAGTAAATGACCCTTTCATGTGAAAACTTTGCTGATAGGCAACAATAAAGCCATTCTTCACAAAGCTTTTCAGCCAGCTTTTCTCTGAGGCCATCACAAACCTAAAATAACAGAATAAGAGAACACGAAGAAGAGCTCAGTGAGTGTTCTCTGAGATGAATCCCAAATTTAGCATTTGAATAAGAGGTCCAAAAACATTTGGAGTAGGGGAATATAAGAACAGGCCATAAACTGCTCTTCCTACAAACAAAGTGGCAAAGGATGCTTGGTTATCCAGAAGGATTTTGCGTCTGGAGAGAGAAAAAAGGCTATGTTTAGAAGGGTAGGAGATGCTCAAAGTTAAACAGTTAATGAAGACCAACAGTATTCCATATTTTGACATCAGACTCCCTGGAACTTTCAAACTTTATCCACGGCTTGATGCAAAGGTCAACGAAAAACAGATTATTTTTTTCCCCTGCAGCACTCTTCAGAACACAGCTCACCAGCCTCTTGAGGGCTGAGGGAAGCCCTTCACTCTGCTCAGTAATTTACAGTTTTTGTTAGAAGACTTTCAACAACACCCCTGTGCAGACCCTGCAACAGGACTGCCACTGCAACAGGTCTGTTTGAGGTCAGCTCTGAACTCAGGGCTGATCTCCATCCATACCCTGTGCCTCTCCAGTGGACCAGGAATTCCTCTGTTGTTGCTGCAGGCTGAATAGAACTGTCAACAGGACAAGAGCAGCAAGCCCTCCAGAGCTCTCTCTAGCAGGCTGCTACCTGCCTACATACTCAGGTGCACAGAGGCATCCTGAACAAAACCTCGACACTAAAGCACTCAGTCTTTGCGTGACGATTCCTGAAAAAATGTGGCACAAATGCTGGGAGACACCTTCCAGCTCAGCAGGGCTGGATGTGTGCATCCAGGGGTACACTCCCTCAGTAACAGCTTGAAAAATGCCACCTTTGCAGGTTTTGCAGTCATGTGGCACGGGTCCACACTAGACCTGCAGAGCTGACTGTGGCATCTCCTGCTTTTCTGTTCCCACCTCTAAGAAGGCTCCTTTGATTAACACAGCATATCAGAATATGCTGGGTTTGAAGGGACCCACAGGGATCATCACCAATCCCTGTCCCTACACAGGTACCCCAACAATCCCACCCTGTGCATCCCTGGGAGCATTGTCCAAACGCTCCTGGAGCTCTGGCAGCCTTGGGGCCGTGCCCATTCCCTGGGGAGCCTTGCTCAGTGCCCATCACCCTCTGGAGGAAGAACCTTTTTCTGATATCCAGCCTGACCCTCACCTGGCACAGCTCCAGCCATTTCCTCAACTCCTGTCACTGGTCACAGAGTGAAGAGATCAGTACTTGCTCCTCCCCTGCCCCTTGTGAGCTGTACAGTCAGAGAAAGCTGAGGCCCACAGGTGCCCCACCGGTACAGGTCCAATCCACCAGAATAATCTTGTGGGCAATCTGCCCTTGCCCAAAAAGGCCTGGAAAAGGGGAGTTAGAGGCAGGAAGAAAGTCTGGACTCAGACATGGTCCCAGGCTCGGGACTGCCCTAGTGCAGCAGTCTCACCACAGAGTCACCCAGTGCAATACCAGCAACACATCCCAGGAGCATCCCAGCAACTCCCAGCAGGCTGGGACAGCTCCCTAGCACTGCTGGGGCCTGCAGGACAACGAGCGCAGTGAGAAGTGTTCTATTCCCGATGCACCACCCGATGGAAAAGTCTAAATTGCAAGAGACAGCAAGACAAACTGGAGGACATTTGGCTGAAGGACTCTCAGCCCTGTGTGTAAGCTGTCCCCCAAGAGAGCCAGGGGGACAGCCCTGGGCTCCCCTGTCTGCTGGCAGCTCACACACACTGGGTGTATGCCCACACCTTCCCTGCTCCAGCGCCAGAGCTGCTCACAGAAATGAGCCTGGCCAAGCCCACACTACCAACAATCCCCTGGCTAATTTGCACTCCGAAATATGACTCTGCATTCCTCCGTGAAAGGGCTCACTGTCTGGGCAGGGAGAGGGCTGCAGCAGGAGCATGTGCCAGATGAATGGATTGTTACAGACACATGGAGAAATCCCAGCGTCGCCATCAACACGCACAGGGTTGCTGTCAAACCAACAGCTCTTTCTGATGTGCTTTCACACGGAGCTATGCCAAATTTAAAGGTTTGGACCCCGAGAGAGAGCTCCAGACTTGCCTTGCACAGGCAAAAGCAGTTACAACAATGTAAGTCTTTTCTCACTGCTTATGCAGTGAAACTCTTTCCACCCTAAGGATCTGCAATGCTGCCACCAGGAGCAGATGAAACAGAACACAGACCAACCTAAGCCCCATAAGGAAGGGTAACTCCATCCCTGCCCCTAGAGCTGATTACCCTCAAAGTGTGTTGTACCAGGTATCTCGCTTACCAGTGTTGCCCAGAGTTGTGGCTGCACCATCCCTGCAAGTGTCCAAGGCCAGGCTGGACGGGGCTTGGAGCAACCTGGTCTAGTGGAAGGTGTCCCTGCCCATGGCAGGGGCTGGGACTGGATGGGCTTTAAGGTCTCTTTCAACCCAAACCCTACTGTGATTACAGAAGCAGACTAAGCCAGCAAGACTTTTTCCAAAGGAATTCAACTTAATGGTAGCTTGAGAACAGTAGTTTTCAAACTGTGATCAGCAGATATCTGTGAACTATTTCTAGTTTGCTTGTGGAAGGTTATTAAAAAAAAAAAAAATCTACCATACCCAAGTCAAAGTTTGCTATGCAGCACAGGAAAAACACGTTGGGTTTACGCTCAGCTGATGGAATACCATTCCCCTTTCACTGCTGCTGGAAGGGTCAGAGCCAAAATCCTCCCCAGGACCAAGACCGCCCACTAAAACCTCACTGTGAGACCCCAGCACTGTCTCAGCAGGCAGCACAATGAGCTGTCTGTGCACCCAGAAACTCACAGAGCTTTAGACACTAAGAATAACTTCAGTTGATTCTTACAGAGCAAGATAACAGGGCCAAGGCTGGCACAGGCACATCATAAACACTCCTGCTCTCTCCAACGGGCTGTGAATTACTGGCTGCTTGCAGGAAAACTGGGCAACTTTAAGGATGATAAAATCCCAGGTGTTTATAACATGTAGTACAGACACAGAGGAATAGAAACAGAAGTAAATTTCTTGACTGCTTCTTCTACAACCTCTGTACAAGCAAGTCAGCTACCTTTGGGATGAAAAACGTTAGCACAGAATCTGCTTTGAAAACACAGTCAGGAGGGTACAGCAAGAAAAGTCAACCATGGATCTGTAACGAATTCCTCACAAGGAGAAGAGCTGCCATGTTTTACATCTTGTATCTCACAAGGGACCCAGGCACTGCCCTGGATCACAGCAAGCCTGCAGGCAGGCTGGCCTTCCTCCTGCTGCTGGAACACCTCCTCCTCCGAGCCCCGGGGCTGTCCCAAGGGGCAGCCAAACCCCACTGCTACACAGGGGATTTCTAACATGAACCCCTGGACTGGTAACTCAGCATCACAAGACAAGAATCACAGAAAGAACCTCTGGAAGTCATCATGCCCCCCTTCCTCTAGCAGGGCCACCAAGACCAGGTTGCCCAGAATCATGTCTGGATGGCTTTTAAATGTTTCCAAGGATGGAGACTCCTTTCTCTAGTGACCAGTGATAGGACATGAGAAAATAAGAGTGAAGCTGCGCCAGGGGAAAGTCAGGTTGGACTATTAAAAAAAAGTTCACTGAGAGAGGTCTCACCAGAACAGGCTAGGTAACGCTGGAACAGGTTAGGTAACGCTGTGAGGAGCAGGGATAGGGACTCCATGATTCTTATGGGTCTCTTCCAACTCAAGGTATTCAGTAATTGTGTTTCTGTAGGGATCAGCCAGGTCTCCAGGCAAGGGAAAGGTTATCCTCACTTTTACAGCCAGACTACTGCATTCACTAAGTCTTTTCCAATCTTAACGATTCTATGATTCAAGGCTTTGCCTAGAGCACAGCATGAGGTGAAGCAAGGAGTGGGACTGATCTGTCCATGGCCAGCCTGCCTGCTCACCACACAGCCCAGCAGTCCTGGGCAGACCAGCCAGCCTCTGGGCCAAGAGCAAAGAAACAAGAACATGCTGGTAGAAACCAGGAGAAATCCTGGTCCAAGAGCTCCAGGTGAATGCTGGGGAGAGCACAGCTCCACAGCTCAGACATGGATCCTAACCTCCAACATGGGCTCCAGGTGCCATCTCACAGGCAAGTCACATCACAGCCAGTAAGAGATTTGCGTTCTTGATCCCATTGTCACCTGCTGAGGCACATTCTTAAGTCACTCAGGTGTGTGGCTGATGGAAAGCCAAAGAATCCTAAATGGCTTGGGTTGGAAGGGACCTTAAAGTGCATCCAGTCCCAGCCTGTGCCATGGGCAGGGACACCTTCCATTAGACCAGGCTGCTCCGAGCCCCATCCAACCTGGCCTTCCAAGAATTTACAGGCCTAACAACGCTCTCCAGCAAAGGAGAAGAATTTCTTCTTGGAAAACAGTTTTCAATCTGACCCACAGTATCAAAAACAAGTAAAGAAACTCCAAAACACAGTAGCAAAAGTTAGCTGCGTACCAGATGCTCCTGGAAATAGAGGCATGAAATCCACCCACACTCCTTCCAGGTTCATCCAAAGATATCCAAGGTGCTGCCTGCTGGTGGGAGCCACCTAAAGGAAGCTAATGTTGTCCATAAAACCCATATCCTAGGATGCTGCTGCCTGCCATATGGTCAGGAAATGAAAGGAGACGATGAGTGCAGGTCAGGACAATCTGTCTTTAAGTCAAGGCACATGCACCAGCTTTACAGTTTGCATTAGCATTAAAAAGAACCACACAGAAAAGGTAACGCAAGAAAAGTAAAAATAAATAAATCAAATGCTCAGCATAGTTCGAACTGGTTTGTCACTGTCTCTGAATGATAAAATGGCAAATGGCTGTGGAGCTTTCACCCCTACAACAGGGAAGAGGTTTTCCCAGCCCACAGGATAATCATAGGAGGAGACAGTTTGGGAGCCAGGCTGTCATTCTAGTGGAGCACACCTACAAAAGAGCTGGAGAACGACTGTGGACAAGGGCCTGGAGTGACAGGGCACAGAGAATGGCTTCCCACTGCCAGAGGGCAGGGTTAGATGGGATATTGGGAAGGAATTGTTCCCTGTGAGGGTGGGGAGGCCCTGGCACAGCGTGCCCAGAGAGGCTGTGGCTGCTCCATCCCTGGAAGTGTCCAAAGCCAGGCTGGAGGGGGCTTGGAGCAAGCTGGGCTACTGGAAAGTGTCCCTGTCCATAGCAGGGGGCAGGACTGGATGAGCTTTAGGGTCACTTTCTGTGATCTTACATAACACTGCAGTCACCCCCCAGGCTTTAGGGACTTACTCATGCCCCCTTTGTGGACTTAATTCAGACCTCATTTCCACTCCAATGCCTCCGGAAGCTCAGGCTCTTCACCACATCCTATCTTCACTGCACTGTTAAACTGAGTTTGACGTTTGGGGCTTGACCTTCCCTCTGCATCCATCTTCCAAGCAATCTGCAGACCCTCCTCTTCACCACCTGCACAAAGCATGGTCTGCCCCCACCACCCAAGCACACAGAGGCTGTGTGAGGCCCCAGCCAGGGTGATGCCCAGGGTGCACTTTGTTCCACTCACACTCCACACCGCCAGGGGATAAAGCATCCAAGTTAGCCACAGACCCAAGAACATCAGATTTTTGCCTTTTCAAGGATCATCAGAGCTTCGGAGAACACCCATGAAGAGTAACTCAGACAGATACACAAAACTCATTTAACCTCCCTTATCCTGGGATCAAGGAATCGGCGACAAAAAAGCAGAACTAAAGTGTCAGCACTGGAGATCTGACCAGCTCTTCCCTCCCAGAATCAGCAGTTTAATAACCCGACCAAAGCATAATCCCTGTGAACCTACAAGACACACCTTCAACACAGAGTGTTTAACAACATCAGACCAGACATTTCCCCTGCTCCAATGCAAATTCACAGCACACAAACACAGCAGGTTTCATTACTCTTTCCCTGGCACACGTTTCACTTGGCAAAAAGGAATTTATGCCAAACTTTGCTTTCACCAACACTAAACTAACACTTACAGTCATCAGTCAGTTATTTTAGAGTTAGACTTTGCTGAAGCCAGCATGGAACTTGAGACTTCATAATTTTGGCCTAATTTACCTCAAGTAGCCTGGAAAACAGAGGTTGTCTGAATTGCATGGAATGGTACACTGCTTGAAAATAAATGGCTTACATCATATTTGCTGGCAAACGGCTGAAAATGTTTAATACATAATTAAGAGAATAGAAAAACAACCACTGCAGCCAAGCAGGGAAAAATATATTCAACCTTTACAGATTAAGTAGAGAGTTTTCCTGGATGTAATTTTGTTTATCCCATTTCAAATTAAGAAACAGCTGAAAAGGTGACAACCTCATATGCTGACAGGATTCTGAATAAGGGGGAGGGAAAACACAACGAACAGCACTCTGCCAGCATGAAATAATGAATTTATCTATTAAAATCTTCTGAAGTTTTTTTCAGACTGATTTTACAGTGTTCTTGCTTTGAATGGTAAAGTGTACTCATCTGCAGTGTACCTCTGGGAATGAGGTGATATGAATGACAGAGGTCAGAGGCCATGCCCAGAAGCCCCCAAAACCCACAGCAAGGGTCTCAACCTTGCACTGAGGCAGCACTATAGCTTCATTTTACAGAGAAGGAAACAAAACCAAAAAGATTAATGGATTTTCACAAGTCACAAATAGAGGAGTGGGTGTCAGGGCTGGGAATGATAAAATAAGCTAACACTCCTTCCAAAATACACACTGAAATAAACTACAGATATTCAGCTTTTGCAGAGCAGTTTACTTACTGCATTCACAGAGTACTTGTCAGACTAGTGGTGTATTTGTGGCCATGGCAATATCAAGAACAACTTTTCTTCTGTGTTGCTTTTAAGAAACTCTCACAAACTCACAGACAAAGTCTTCCCATCCAAGTATTTCGCCTTCAGCACTGAAAAAAACCCCACTCGGACAGTATTTGGATATGGGGTTCCTGATTTTTAGGGTTTAGGGTTTTAAAGCAGTGAAGTACTAGTACAGGAGAGAAGAAAAGAAATTAAAAGCAAAGTATTTCTACCTTAAATTCCAAATACTTTGGGCTAGCTAACATTTCTGGATCTGAATCTCTTCAATTTGTGATCTCATGCTTCACTCAGGGATACAGAAATCCATATGGCTTCTCCTATGGACACACATGTGCTGGACACATGGCTGCTGTGGGGTCAACAGACAGGACATACTACAGATGCCAGGGTCAGAACACATTCTCTCTTGGAAAAGACTGACTCTGGACTCAAACTGACAGAAAACTGGTGCTGTGCTGATGGCTGACTTAATGCTGAAGAGAAGACGAAGAAAAACAGTGAGGTCTTAACTCTAATCTTGTAAGCTAAAGGCTCTGCAGCCCCCTGTAAGTAATGCTGTATATTTCCCATCTCCAGCTAAGGAACTGGGATCATGAAAACAGAGGGACACTTGAAGGATGGGATTGCTTCCTCTGCAGTTCACAACATCACAATTCTCCCTTCTGCTGGTCTGTTCTCTTTGTGTGGATTTCAGGGAGCAATCACTGGAGAGGGAAAAATCTCAGGGAGCACCCACTGAAGGCAGGCAAATCTCTAGGAGAGCCAAGCACTGAAGGCTGCATTAGTAAGCATGGTGTGGAGAAGAACGTAAATGCACAATTTTTCTTTTTAAGGTTTAATCCTAACCTCAAATGCACAGTTTGAGCACAGGTAGTTTTTTCCCCCATCACTGCCTGAATGTAAATAAAGAGAGGAAATGGGCACTTAGGTCTTTCAGTAGCCAGTTTCTAGGAAATTGGGTAACCAGAAGCCCCGAAAAACACAGTTCCTAACCATGCTGTTTTCCAATAGGAAACACTTCCATCTTAGCTATCTCCATTCCAGGGCATGAAGTGCACAAGAGAAGGTGCCTTCCAACCTCAGCACAGGTGCAGGTGTTGGACTTGACTGTCCCCTCAGGGGACAGGGACATGTCAGGGACATGCTCTGGCCCAGGAGCCCTTGCACACATCACAGCACTTGTCCAGCAGCATTACCACGCCTGGATGTTTCAGCTCCCTGGGGCTCTGAGGCCATTTCAAAGGCTGGAAAACTGAATTTTTGGAATACCTGAGCACAAGGCATTACTGTGGTAGGAATGAAAGAGCAGAAAATGTCCAGCTTCAAGGAACCCACAGTCCCTCTGCTGAGCACGCAGGAATCCAGTCCCAGGCTCTCCCTCTGCCAGGGATAAACACTGTCCTAACCCCAATCCCAGCACTTCACAGGGAATAGCAGATAATATGCCACAACTTCTTATATACTACAAAATATGCACCTGCTCCATACAAAATAACATAGACTATCTTTGAAGACTTTGGGGTTTAGAAAGAGATGTGATGTATCAGCAGATAAACTGAAACATAATGGCTTACTTTATTTGCTGAAGCTGTTAAGTTTCTTAAGAGTTATGTTCAAAGGTGTTCAATAGACCATTTATTATGACCTACTGCACACTGGAGGCAAAGCATCACCAATGAAGACAGTTCATGGAAAAACTGAGAGGCTGGTTCTGTCTCCTTTGAGAAATCATTCTGCTCTTAAACTTCTGCCAGTTTATCAGTGGCTGCAGTTGGGCAGAACCTTTGTTTTAAAGAGTTTCATTAACCTCTTCAGATGATGTAACCCAACACAAGATCTAATAAGGTGAAATCTAGGGGTTTGGGCTCTTTATTTTAATTTCTTCCAAGTATATTCTTAACTTCTATGCCAGCACAGAACTGGAAGACATATACCTCTGTTGGGTCAGTAGACCTGGAAGAAATACATCCTTCTGAAGAGGAAAGGCTGGAGGTTTGGTCCAGCTATGTGTCCAAATTATTAGAACCAGATGTTTCCCTTAACCTCTGGGCTGTCCCAAAGGTGTCTTTGTAGTACCCAACAAGGCACACATCTGCAGGAGCAACAGGAGCCTGGTCAGCTTCATAACGTGGGTGATGACTGCTGGGAGATGTAATACACCATCATTTCCCCTTGGAGATCTCGCTCTAGTGGAGAGGTGAAAGATCTTGAAGCACATTTCTCCTCAGCAGATCTCTGTGGGACACTGACTTTATTCTGGCTGTCATCTGTGATTCTGATCCACATGCTCCATGTCCAACAAGTTCTCCACCTTGCAATAGTGCAACAGAGCAAACCTGAAGGTGACTGAAGCCCTCCACAGGTAGAATCAACCAACATCACTGCACAATGAATTGGTGAGTGTAGGAAAGAAACCCCTGCTTAGGCCCAGCCTAGCCCTGAACGCACACTCCTCCCCGCTTAAATCCTCACCACGTATACAAAGATGGGCTCATCCAAAAAGCCAGATGGGATGTTTGTAGGCAAAGCTGCTGGAAGCACCACTGACAGCAGTTCAATTCTTGCTCTGTGAAACAGAGCTTCCTTTAGGGCTCAGGTATTAGGCAAAAAATCCTGGCAGCAGCCTTCGTTTGTATGAAGTCAGAGCAGACTTCTGCCAGCAGACGGCCATGAGCTCAGTAGTCTGAAATAACATCTCATTGACAAGAGTTTTTGTGGCAGCAATAACTTGTTTGTATGAGAAATAAAGGGAGAAGGGGGAGTGATATGTTAGGAGTGATAAAACATGCACCACAAACACACTCAGTAACTTAACAATGATAATTTCCATTTAAATCCTGCTTCAAGTAAAGAAATGGAATTAAAAAGAAATCATAAATTAAGAGACAGTATTTAGCACCAGTGACATTTTCATATTCCAGTCACACACACTGAACTTATTTCAGACTAGTGTTTTGAAAAATGAGTGCAACCATAATCTCTGACAGCCAGAGCTGGAGGAAGAAAATATTTGAGGAGGCAAAAGACCCAAAAGCAATTATTATTCTCTACTAACCAATTTAGAGGAGTCTGGGTAGGCTCCTCCAAAACCCTGGAGCCCAACTCAGACAAATAAATGGAAACTCCATCCAGAGCTTCGTACTGAAGGAGCACATATCATCTGGACCAAACACCAGCAGCATCCAGAGACTGATTTATGTGAGTCAAGTAATGCTAAGGGAGTAAGACCGGGAAAAATGAGCACAGTACCGGGCTACTGCTCTGTTGTTCCAAGAACTGGTTATGCTAAACCAGGTACAAACAGCACAGAGCACATGCAGTACTTGGTCCCTACCAGCAGCTGGCTTTTCTAAACCTCCAGGGCCTGAATAACCTGCTCCTATCTCAGTCTGCAGCAGCTTGGAACTCCCAACCTCAACCCTCGCCTAAGCTGCCCTGTGTAGCAAAACAGAACAGAAAGGATTCACCTCTACAAACATCCCACCTCCATCTGAAAGTGCTGGAGGAGTTGGAGCCAAGCCAAACTAGTAAAGTTACCGAGTTTACAGAACTCTAGCAAAAGTACTTACAGAAACCCTCTGCACACGCTAACAGAGAAAAAATGCCACCCAGCCAAGTCAGCACCAATCTGCTTCCCAACTCAGCCAGCATGCAGAATCCACCAGAAAATTCACATCTCCAAATCTTACTCTTCACCACAACCCTCTCAGGAAGCCCAGTTCAATCCAGGGGCATCACCAGGTCATATCAGACACTCCACTATCACCAGTCCTTTTCACCATCTGTAGGATCTGCAGAAGTAACTGGAGTTCTCAAAGTCTTCCCACTCCCAAGACCCAGCTTCACTTTAACCCCTCAGGCAGCAAGGGATCATGTCCATAACACAGCAGATTATCCAACCTTGCTCCCTACTGATACCACTCCTCTTCCTGACTTTTTAAGCCTGTACAACCCATCAGATTTCCAAGCCTGAAAGCTAACCTCAAGCTATTCCAGCTATTTCTCCCACTGGTAATTCTGGCCAATTCTAGCCAAGAATTAAGGAGAAATAAAATGCAGGCCAGCAGTTCCTGAAGACACCAGAAGCCCTTTTAAATCTTTCAGTTTACAGAAAAGAGAAATAGCTTGCCTTTTACTGTTTTTCCAAAATGAAAACATAAATCTTTACCCAAATCACATACTTCCTGCGCTGACATATCTTTCAATGTCTTTTTTTAATTAGGATTTTTGTTAGTCTAGTATTGTGTCTTTTGCATGTAACTGCTGTGCTTTTCACTGAATTGTAAATATTTTTGTCATTGTCTTTATGGGTTATGGTGTTAATTACGAGTTCTGGTTAGACTACAGGAATGTATTTGCTGTCTTCATTTAAAGAATTTGCAAGAGTAAAAACACACTCTCAATGAACCACGAGGCAGGCTCCCAGCACTAAGGTGCAGCGACCAAGGACACACTCTGGAACATCCCAAGGAAAAGGCAAGATAGCTCCCTGGAGCAGTGCAGCCAAGGACAGAGCTCTGCTCCTGCAGCACACACTGAACCACGTTTCAGTCTCACTCACACGCTTTGTTTTTCTGGTTCTCTTTTTGATGCAAAGAGGATGTAACATTCCTCCTTCCTCACATGAACTGGGGAGTGCTGATGATTGATGGAGAGAGGAGTCTTCCTGCAAAGCTTTAGAGGTCATGTTCCTCTTTGCCTCCTAGACATAAACTGTGAGAAGAGAACAGGTTTCTCACAGCTTTTTCTGTCCAAAATCACACTTCCTAGCTAAAATCTTTTTATGACTTGCCTGAAGCAGGCTTTTGGTTATCTAATGATACAGCAGTCCAGCTACAGGAACTTGCTTAAGTTCACTTGGCTGAAGTCTGGTAGGGAATAATTCATGTACTTCAGCTAAAAAACAGAGATAAAAATCAACCAACCAACCAACAAAAACCAACAAAGGTTTTGCATTTGTCAGAGTTTTAACATTTACCTTCCTTGTCACAATTAGCAGTTCAAAGTAGGAATGCTGGAAAACTGCCTTTTCCTCCAGTCCTGAACTGGTTTGGGTGAGAAGGATCCTTTAAATGTCACCCAGTTCAACCTCCCTGCAATGAAGAGAGACATCTTCAACCAGACCAGGTTGCTTAGAGTTCCATCCAACCTGACTGTGAATGTACCTAAGTACCTCGTAAGGACAAGAGTGATTGAAAGTACTGAGGGAATAACTCAAAACTACAACCTTAAATTCTCATTCTACCCTCAAAAGGTACAAAGCAGCATCCATTTTAAGAGCAGCTGCTGAGCCAGCAGCAAAAGCAAGGTTCTGACCTGCTAACTGAAGAGGTAAGAACCTGCTGTCAGCTTCAGGATATAAACTAACCCTTCACAGTTAATACAACCTCACTGTTGCCACTGGGCAAAATTCAAACCAGGCTGCAGTCACACATAACCTTCCCTCTGCACAGAGATCAAAATGCAAAACTAAGCAAACAATCCTTTTAGAATCAAGGGAAAAAAGCATAAATATAAATCATTGTTTTCTTCCTTACAGCAAAAAATCTCAAACAATTCCGTTTCGGAGCCGAAGCCTTACAAAAACAATGTGAAAAAGCTTACATGAGCCCTACTGTAGTTTACGTAACTCCCACTATCTTCTGCTTTAGCATGAATTTAGATCCTCATGAGCTCCAGGAGGAAGAGCCTCAAAATCCTGGTCCAGATCAAAATCTGCTTATCTTTAGAACACGTGTGTCATTCCTATCAGTCCATCCAGACAGAATGAAAGGTAAACAGCTGGAGATCTGTTCATTCCATGTCTTACAACCACTCCAGCACCACGGATGACACAAAGATCTCATCAACATTCATGTTTTAATAAATCCCTGGAAAAACCGTAAGGACAGACTTTTGTGAAGACATATTCCCAGCCCAAAACAACACTATCAGCTTTCATGCTGTTTTACCTGATTCTACAGTTAGTTACATGTTAGTAAGGGAGAAAAACATGCTGACTACTTAAATAGTTGGTCAGAATGAAAGCAGAAGACACCAGCCCTTACTCCTGAAGTGATTTCACTTCCCAAAATGTCTAACAGCTACCTCAAATAAGCAACCACTTTCTACCAAAGAAATATAAGAAATTCTGCTTTATAGGCTGTTAACATAATTTCAATCCTCTATAGCAAATTCAGTCTCTAGTACAAAATTTAGCATTTTTTTAGCAGTGCCACATCATGTCAAGAAGAACAATATGTTATGTTGCAAAACTTCATCACAACCTAAGTGGTTCACATAAAACTTTAATGAGTGAACTCCATTTGAAAGCATATACCAGATCCATAGTCAGATGGAAAAAGTTTAAAATCAACATGTTGTTATTAGGCTCCCTGTCAACTTTTCCAGAAAGAAAATTGGAGTCATTTTACAGTAACAAAAGTGCTCTGGCCCAAAGACACCAGATATAGGTGTATAGACAAATGCCATGTGCCTGCACACACAACCAAAACTAATAATTTCATGCTTAAAAAACTGGATTCAGGCACCATATGAGACAAACTGTAAAAAAACAATCGTGTTTTTCTTAACTGATGAGTTTATTAGCATTGCCACATGCCTGTATGAAGGAGCTGGCATTTTACAGAAGAGGGCAAAAAAAAATCCACCTCATAGAGAACACCAAAAATTTTTTTATTCCTATCTTTCTTTACCCTGAAATTTCGGTGCATATGGGTCCCATTTAGCTATAATCCAACCTTGGCCATGAGCACCATCAACATGCACAATGCTTGACCAGAATAAAGGAAATGAGATACACAGAAATAGACTGCAATAATACAAAGTCTGAGACATCAACCCTCAGGAAGGAAATTCCAGGTTCTGCCAGACAGCACCCCACATCACTTCAGTCCTCTCTCGACCCTGTAGCCCAGATGAGCCTTCTGGGACAAGAGATGGCAGCAGTGCTGGGTGATGTTCTGCACACCATGTGCATCACAGATCTGTTTCTAGAGAATCCTGACCCAGTGCATGAAGACTTTCAGTCCCAGGGGACTCAGATAAATAATTGCAGGTTTGTGATAACTGACATAAGAGATCAAAAAAAGCCCTTTAGTCTCTGGTTCAGCACAAATCCCTGTTTTGCTCTCCTCAAGAAGGGTCCTGCCAAACCTCCCAGAGACTGACCCCTCTCCAGCTGCACTCAGACACCTGGGGTCTCTTCCTCAGGAATCTGATGAGCAGTGACCAGGCAGCTTTCCGAAAAGACAACATGGTCCATTTAACAGAAAATGTGAAAGAGAAAGGAGAAAAAGTGGTTGGAACAACAGCCTTTATCCCAAAGGTCTGCCACCCTCAGCCCACATGAATTTCCAAGATAGTCCTTGACAGGGACAGGCTGCCCAGGGATTGCAGAGTCTCCATCCCTGGAGATGTTAAAAACCTGAACTGAAACAGTGCTGGGCAGCCTTCACCAGAGCTGGCTTTGAGCAGGGACCAGGCAACCTTTGGAGGTGCATTCCACCACTAACCATCCTAGCAGACCCATGCCTTAGTTCAGCTGGAGAAGCACCAGGGAAGGGGAGAGGGTTTTGCTCCTGAAACATAAAGATGACAGCAGGAATTGGCTGGCTTCCCCGTGGATCAGTCCTACCCGATCCCTACTTCCAGATTCACCAGAAATAAGGAGCTGAAATAGCTGGTGTGCCAAATACAAGTGAAATTGACCTTTTTAATTTTTTTTTTGGGGGGGGGGCAAATTCGCAGGAGCACTTAACAGACAATATTGGTTGCAGCTGGTCCTTGGACCCACAGCTGCTTCTCACCTTCCCCACAGGTTCAAAAGACAGGCCAGTGCACAACCTGGACAGCCTGGGCTGGATGAGGAATCCCAACCCTGCGGGAAAGGCAAGGGAGGGATGAAGCGGGATCCTGCCCTGGGCAGGAATGAACCAGACGACTCCTTGAGGTCTTTTCATCCCTACTTTGTACACATGAAAAAAAGACAAAAAAATCTTGAAAACTAGATCTTCCTGACCTTTGAAAACATCCAAAGGCTTATCATAAACAACAGCCTCTGCTACCAAACTCTGTCCTGCTGTTTTCTTTAGGGCAACAGATTATTTTATTGGATTTCAGTCTCTGAACCCACCAGGCAGCCTATGACACAAGGGACAGACACACAGGTAACAGGGTAGACCCCTGTTTCAAAAGGTGGATGCCAAAACACAGCAGCCAAAATAAATGGTTGCATTTTCAGAGATACAGACCATGCAGGATCCAGATACATAAAAAAACAATTAAACAAACAGACACAATGTATTATGCTCACTAGTGTCACAGAACTCCTACACATTTCAAGACACCAGTTTTATGGTATGATCCCTGTACCTCTGAAGGGCTATTTATTCATTTTATGGTGATGCCAAATTGTTTCTGCCTTTTTTCTTTTATTCAAATATTCACAGTGTTGCCTGGTAGACCCTAATATAAAGTGTGGGACAAGATGCTCTTTAATGTCATCAAAAAAAGCATCAGAATCTGGCAATTTGTGACCACAGCAGGGAAAAATAAAGAAACCCCTGCTACCCTGCACATTGCCATTACACAGCTCACACCTCTTTTATGGCTTCTCTGCAGAGCTGCACAGTTTTTAGCTGAAGAATGATTTGTATCTTGCCATGCAGACCTCAGCAAAGCACAGCAGTAATTTTCTACTCCCCTTCAAATGTTTCTACTGAACAATTTCATTATGTCATTTGCTTCAGTTTGCCAAGACTGAGATGAGGGAGAGAAACCCAAAGAACAAAAAAAGAAAAAAGTGATTATAGATATTGGGATGGGAACAGTTTTTTAGCCTTCCCTGGTTTTCCATTTTTATGTAATTTTACTGCACCTTGGTCTAAAAATTACCTTAGCAAGAAAGTATTCATAACTGACATTTCTTGATTCTCCTGTCTCCAGTCTTGATAAATTCAAGAATCTCATGTAGGTTACTTTACCTTTCTACCCCAATTTCCCCAGCTAGAAATTGGAAGTATTTATTCCTATTCTTTATTTTGATGCAGTCATCTGAATGCAAGTTCTCTGGCAGAAAGACTCTCTGCAACATCTTGCACAACAGGAACGTCACCTGAATTGCAATTCCAAAGCTGTGCAAATACCATCTCACTCTTGACCCCTCTTAGTCTATGATTGTTATTAAAATACATAATAAATAAATTTAAACCAGCTACAAATACAAATGGGAAACTAAATATCACTAAAATTTAAATGACGAGCCAAGGGAAAAGTCAGTTAATTTCTAAAACCTATGTTTTAATATTGCCACATGGAAATCACAGCATAGGTGAGCACAGCTGAAATGGATGCAAAACACCAGTGGACAGAAGCAGGAGAGGCAGAGCCAGCAGACTGGAACTGCAGCATTCCTAAGTGATTAATAGTGACCATGAAGATTAAAGTGACCTCGTTGCTCAAATAGAGGTGAGGATGAAAAACACAGGGTGTTTGAAAGCCAACACTTCCCTGTGAGCAAAAACAGCCATTAAAGTTTTAAATGAACCCTGCATCCCACTGGACTTTGCCCTCTATGTGGAATTTTTCACATTTGAAAAGTAAACCATTGAAGAATAAGAAAATGCTCAGATATCATCAGCTAGTTCTAGTCTAATAATATATAATTATGAAATGTAACTACTATACTGATCTTATCAGCTTCTATTTTCAGCTACAACCAGTTCTTTTAAGTTGAAACTATTCCCTCGCTGGAGCTGTGTTACAGTACATCCACTCATCTCTCAGCTGGGATTTATTCCAGCTTTCCACCTGTCTCACTATCATTCACATTATTATTTCTGAAATGTAAGCATACTCTGATCCCCAAAGCAGGCACAGATTTTCAAGCGCAAAAGGACCTAATTACTGCTCCCAAGCACCAACTCATTCATGCAGGCATTCCATCCCCAGGTTACTAAGACAGTAGTAAGTGAGCAGATGGCCCACTAGGATGAAGCAGAAAATGAAATTACAGGCAACTTTCTTTGCTATACCATCATTTAATCTGAGACTAAGGAAAGTGTAAGGCAATGTGAGAAACTCCTGAATACAGACACTTTTAGGCTCTCTACTGCAGCCAAGATGAACCTGCCTGACAAGAAAACACTTCGTACCGGTAATCGACTGATCTCAAATAAACAGTCAGCACTGATAAAGCTCAGAATAAAATCCTACAACCTCGGCCTGCTAAAAAAAAGAGGGCTGGGGCACACTGACTGCATAACTTCTGGGTCATTTTTGTCCAAGATAAAGATCCCTTTCCATTCCTTTGCAGTTCTCCAAGCCCAGCACAAACAATGCTGTACACTTTCCCTGCAGGTTTCCCAGATGGGCTGGGAGCACAGGCAAGGGCTGAGCCGTGGGAGAAGCTCAGCCACACCAAGCCCAGCCACACGAGCAGCACATCAGAAGAACCCTCCGCAGCTACAAAAAAGCTGGACTTGGGTCCAACTGCCAGGTTTTTTCTTTAGACTCTCTCCTGTTGTGGGCCCCAGCCCGTTTCCCGCAGCACTGGGTATTTGGGTGCTCGGAGGGGGCAGCTGTGACCCTTCCTCCTCCACAAGAAGGGATGGCTGTTCCCTTCAGCACTGCTCCTCCATGGTGACATGAGACCCAGTTTGGGTTCTATGGCTAAAGCGAGGAGACCGCCATTCCCACTGGGATGGCCAGCTCCAACAGCTCCCAGACCGCCCACGGCCGAGTCCATCGCGGGAAGCTCAGCAGGGCCAGGACAGAAATCCTGAGCTGTCCCACAGAGATTCCCACCATGAAGCCATCAGCACAATCCCAGGATGGCCTGGCCTGCTGTCCCAAAGAGATTCCCACCATGAAGCCATCAGCACAATCCCAGGATGGCCTGGCCTGCTGTCCCAGGCAAGGACACAGGCTAACACAGGCCAGGGCCTGGCCCAGGAGGCAGCTCAGATTCAACTTCCCGATTCTCAGGGAGGGAAGTAGGAAGGGAAGGAAGGGTTTAACTGCAAGGCCACGGTTCCTCCGTGCCAGCTGGCCCCAGACCAAATGGCCTGCTTGGCTCATTAGTAGCCAGTGAGTCCTTCTGAAGCTGCTCACAACCACTTTAGAATTAAGTCATAATTAAGACCCAAGGTAAGAAGGGAACACGAGGCTGCCCAGCGCACATCTTTTGCTCAGTATCAGGATAACAAAGCTTGAGATTAATTGATACAGACTACACAAAGGAAATTCAATGCCTGCTTCAAACTCATTATCTCCTAACCCATCTTTACTGTCACTCATAAAGCTTCCCCCCTAGAAATCTGTCAGAGGAATCCACTGTTGAATTTCAGCCCTCCAGCTATACAGAGAGAGCATATGGGAGCTTGAGAGATAATAAATGTTTTTAGTTTTCATTCTCACAATCTACAGTTGTTTTTTAAAATGCTGCCTTACTCAAGAAAATGCTGAAGTAGAATATAAGTAGCAATGGAAGCATGCAAGTCCCTGACAATACACCATTCCCCTGCCCTCCTCCCCAAGCTATCCCAGTAACACAGGAACACAGGTAAATCTTGGAATTCATCTGTTGAAAGGACTCTGTCTGAAACACAAGACGTTTCCAGAAATGAACTGAATGGTTTCACTTGTTCTCAAGAGACTTTATAGATATTGTACGTGAGCTTGCTCTGAGTGGGTACTCTGTGTCCCAAATATTCCCAGCTCTGGAAAAGCTCAAGTTTACTGAGGAGCAGAACTAAACCTCTCCAAGGAACCACTGCCAGCCCACAGATACCTCTCACTCTCTGTGGCAACTCAGAGAATCCTCAGAACTTCTTTTCCCATGGCTGTGACATTTTAGTCATTCTCGTTTCATAAATCTTGACAGATTTATATCAGCAGATTTTCCAGCTTAGCCATTCCTTGTGTCTGTGTGCAATCCTCTTAAAAAGGGAGTGATTTAAGAACATTAGCATATTTTAAGTTATGTTAACATAAGTCCCCACAAATACTTTCACACAATATTGCAGAAACCTTAAGTCTAGGGAGGATAATGCAAGTAATGTACCGAAAAAGTTGTAGAGCCAACCAATTATCTGCAGGGCTTAAACCACCTCCTCCCGCAAAATTTACTTTGCACTTGTACAGCGAGAGGCATTTTGGGATGTGCTCTGCTTTGATGATCAGGAATGCACTTAAAACTCCCACAAATTTTTATAAACACTGAGCTTAGCTGAACCACAGGCCATGTGGGGTCTGATAATATCTGTTTTTATACATATCTGCTATGAGGAAATCTCAACTGACAAAATTCCTACTGATGTAAATGAATAAGGAGATCTACGCAGATCTACACAGAGAGGAGTGTGGATTTACACAGACACACACCAGCTTGTGATTCCACACCACACTTGTGTGGTATCCCGAATTTGGCCTGATAGCACAACTTGCTTTGTACACCTGCAACACCAAAGGAAGGGGAAAAAAAAAAAGGCAAAGAAGATCCATGCACTGATGTTCTGCAGAGCCCTGTACTTGGAGACAAATTACAGCCATGTTACTGAAGCACACACAGAAACATCTGTTTAATGACATTTCAGTGATGTGACTGGGGGGAAAAGTCCTCCCCACACCCCTTCAAACTAAAACTAAACTTTACTGACTTTTTAAATTAACAGGAGTCTCACCACGGCCTTCAGTGAACCTTGGACCAGGCTTATAGCACCATTTCTTATTTTACACCACTGCCCCACTTTAAAAGAAAATCTGTTTGGGGTTCTTGCAAGCAATCCTGTTCCTCCCAACACTTATGTCAACTTGAAAGATTTTTTTTTTTTCTTTGCATCCTTGCAAAGGCAGATTGACCAGTTCCCAAATTACTCTAATTCCTCCATCCCGACCCCTGTTTGACCGCCGCAGCTGCCCCCATGCTGCGATTTCTGAATACATCTTTTAATCCTTCTTGCAGCCTCCAGCCTGGCAACAATGCTCCTTTCAATGCCCACCAGCACCTACCCAGCCCGCCCGCTCTCCAGCCCTGGAACATCCCGGCCAGCTCCCACAAAGCCCGGGATTTAACAGCCGGGGACCGGCCCCACGCTTCCAGCCGGAGTTCTCCGTGCCTGTGGATTTGGACACATGCTCCGGCGGTGAATGTTCCCAGGCTCCAGGCCAGCTTTGCTGCGATCACTCATCTCCCTGCGGCTCCCGGCAGAGCCACCGCGCTCCCGACACGCGGGGGGACACCGGAGCGGGGGGCGAGCTCTCCCCGGCCCTCACAGCCCAGCCCCGGCTGCTCGGGTGGGCGCAGCCGCTGCCCCTCCGCGCTGCCCGGGCGGGGTGCCCGGGTCCCGGCTGCCCGCAGAGCCCTCTGTCGCCGCACCGCCCCCGCTCCTTACCAGAGCGCGATGCGGCTCTTGGGGTAGCTGAGCCTCTCGATGCAGCCCAGGACGTGCGGCAGCGTGTGCGCGGCGTTGCGGACGAGGATGGCGAGCAGCACGGTGGGCTGCAGCAGCGCCGACTCGGGCAGCGCGGGCGGCTCGGGCTCGGGCTCGGGCCCCGGCGGCTCGGGCGGCTCGGGCGGCTCGGGGGCNNNCCCGCATCCTCCCAGCAGCAGCAGCGGCGGCAGCAGCAGCAGCAGCAGCAGCAGCGCCGCGCTCGCAGCCATGATGGGCGCGGGGCAGCCGTGGAGCCGCCGCCAGTCCGGGCTCCGGCCCGGGGGGACGCGGGAGGAGGAGGGACAGAGAGGAGGAGGGAAGAGGGGAAGGAGGAGCTGAGCAGCGCCGCCACCCGCCCTCCGAGCCCCGCTCACCGCCCCGTCCAGCACCGCCGCCACTCCGCGCTGCCGCCGCCGCCGCCACCCCAGGTGCGAGCTCCCCGCGCCCCGGCAGGCTGCGATCAGCACTGATCGCTGCAAACCTCACTAAAAGCTGCTAACCCCACACTTCTGCACCCGAGTTTTGGGTTTTAAAGCGACTTTGGGAGTGTTGCTGCTAACATCCCTTTGTTCGACGCTCACACGAAGATCTCTCCCTCATCCTTCCCATACAGGGTAGGGAATTAAAGTAACTTTGAGCTTTTGTATCAGAAAGTTTTTGGCAAACATCCGCGGGATGTACGAAGCAGTCGCACACCCCACACCCATCGCACGCGGCAGGAGGGATGCGCTGTCCCAGCTGGAACACAGCTGACAGATTAATATTGCAAAGTCATAGAAAGGCTTGGGTTGGAAGGGACCTTAAGGATAATCTCATTCCAACCCTCTGCCATGGACAGGGACACCTTCCACTGTCCCAGGTTGCTCCATTCCCCGTCCAGGCTGGCCCAATTCCAGGGGTGGGGCAGCCACAGCTTCTCTGGACAACCTGTGCCAGGGCCTCACTACCTCCACAGGGAAGAAATTCTTAATATCTAGTCTAAATGTACTCTCTGTCAGCTTAAGGCTGTTCCCCTTGTCCTATCACTATCTGCCAATTTGAAAAGTCACTCTCCCTCTTTTTTGTAAGGCCCTCTCACATACTGGAAGGGGCTCAAAGGTCCCCCTGGAGCCTTCTCTCCTGGCTGCAAAACCCCAGCTTTCTCAGCACCTCTTCTTTGAAGACAGGGAATACAGGGATGATTTTCCCTGTACTTCATTGACTTACCCACCATGAAGATATTCCCATGAACAGACCGATGGTAATTTAGCATAAAAAATACATAAAACATATTCCAGCAATTAAAATTATTGGGTCATGATCTTAAAAGGGGCATAGTAATCACAGCGCTCTTAGAAGTTAATAGGATTTGGGCAGGCTAAACCCTTTTCAAGATTAAATCTCTAATTAACTCTAAGGGCCCCATCACAGCGTATATGGGTTTTACTGTGGGTAGGAAGTTTCTCCAAGATCGACAGACCCACTTTAAGCAGGTGCTACTGCTGGCTGTGGGCTTGCAACACTTAAAAAGGAGGAAACCTGTAGCAAGGAAACAATTGTTTAATTATCCATAATCTCATTGTGAATTGCTTGCAACCAGGTAGTATATATATATAAACATACACACACACTCACATATATAGAGTTAGTGTTTGTTCCTCTTAGCTTATAGAACCTAATTTATCACCCTCACCAAATTATATTGTCTCAGTTTCCTGATCAGACGGCTTCCCAAAAAGGATCGTCCTAGGAAACTTCAATAAAGAATCTCCAGGGGTCATAGAATCATCTTCACTAAAATTTGAGCAACTCTCTCAGTTTGTACACGTCTTCCTGATCAACTAGTGCAAATATGTTCCTCCCATTTGCCCGTCACGATGCCTTTAATAATTGTCCTTCTAGAGTGATACATTAATGAGGCTTTTCTTTCATGGTTAGTTTGCCACATGTTGCTCTTATGCTTGAACTCATTAGCCAAACAGAAGGAGCAGCTTTGCCGCCTGTGCGGGGTGAGTGGGGTTCCGCAGGAGCCAGCCCAATCTGCAGGCAGGGAATGCCGCTGCTGCCCACGGGACCGCTCCCGTTGGGAGGGTGGGGACTGAGGCTGCCGAGTTACACTGGGAGCTGGCGTTTTCCGTCCACCGGACACTCTAGCTGGGTAACAGACCTGATTTTGGGATATTTCAGAAGAAATAAGCCCCTCCCGTGCCTGCCTTTGCTTTGCCGGAGCACCGAGTGTGCTTTTACCCTGCGCAGCTCTTGGTGTCCTCGGTGAAATTTAAACTACCTTCAGCTCTTTTCAGGCTCCTCTCTTCTTTTTGTTTTGTGAGCAGCATTAGAGCCATAACGATTTGCTGGGGGCAAAAGTAAAGACTCCAGCAGCACCCCAGAGCCAGTAATCCGCTCTCCGAAGCGACGTTCCCTTGCTCTCACAACTCCCTGCGCTGGATGGCTGCCGTGGAACACAGGAGAGGGAGAGCAGCAGAGGCCTGAAACATGAGATGTTCTTCCGTGCAGAAGAGAAAGGAGTCAGCTCAGCTTCACCTCTCACTGCCAGCCAACACAGTGTGGGGCACAGTTTGGAGAGCTCAGGTGAACAGTTACCCGGCAATTTGAGTCATTCTGACACCTATAAATGTGTATGACTTTATGTCCACGTACAGTGAAATCTGTACTCGTTCTGGCTTCTTTGTTGGTGGCCAAAATTATATCATGTGGGGGTTTTTTTTAAGCCCAGACTCCATCCTGCTGTGACAGGACAATAAGCCGCTCTGTGGTGAAATATTTTAGCTTTTGAGGAAGAAATGGCTTTTTGCAGATGCAAGTCCCACAGAAATCAATTTAAGCCGTTGGTTTCAGCCTCCTCTAAACATCTACACCAAAAAAGGAGATTCCAGCTATGACAACTGTCTCTGGCACAGGCATAATCCCTCCGTTTGGCAGGTGACAAATTCTCTCTGAGGCAGATTTCTTCTAAATTAGACTCATTTCCCACGTTGTAGAAAACAGGGTTTCCATCCTGCTGATATAAATTGACTCATCTGCAGATTGATGTGGATCCATCTCCTTTCACTTGCCTCTTCACCTGTAAGAACTCCATCCAACTCTTTCCCCAGCAGCTGAGTGAACCGCTGTTGCCAACTCTTCCATGAAGGTCTCGGAGACTGGATTTTTTATCCCATCTAGCTATCTATTCTGTGCCCAGGGAATTGAAGCGTTGGCTAACACAATATTTTTTCAGCAGCCAGAATGGCTGCTCATTTGACCTCCAAATTCCTTGAATTCGACTGGCCCAAATACAGCTTCCTATGGCTACAGGAAACCACATACAAATTTACGTGTTACACACATATAGACCAATTTTCATTGATGCTTTATTATAGAATAGCCAGCGTTTGAAATTTATCAGGGGAGGCACCGAGACAGATGGAGCTGATAAGCCAGAGCTGGGACACTTGGCAGTAGGCAAAGCGCATTCTCACTGGAATTCAGAGATTTATCTAGTAAAGCAGTCCAGGGTGCTTTTAATGGCAATGCCTTGAATGCATGTCCCTTACGCAGTCTGTAAAAGCTCTGGACACTGCAGACTGATAACGCATTCCTTGCTTTGGGGCCTTTAGAAGAAGAGACCGTGAAAAGAATACATACATACATACATATATATATATATATATATATATATATACACACACACATATGTTTCATTGAAAGGGTTTAAAGCGGCGCCTTTGGCCGTGGCGGTAGGAACGGAGCGGAGGCGGAACGGCCGTGTCGGTGCGGCAGTTTCTGGGGAGCGCTGGGGTGCGCGGCGCTGCCCGGAGTGAAGCCGCGTTGCACACAGGCGGGACAGCATGGAGGCGGCGGCCGGGCCCGGCTGGAGTGGCGTTTGCCCGGCTCCGGGCGCTGAGCGGGGCCCGGACCCGGGCCAGGGCTCCTCCGCGGCCGGGAGGGCCACGGGGGCACAGGGCAGCTGGTCGGGGGCGGCTGGCGGCAACTGGATCACGACTCACCCCACGGTAGGCCGGAGCGGGGGTCCCTCGGTCTCTCAGGGGTCTCGCTCTCCCGCCCGGACCCCTCAGGATTCCCCCTTCGCGGCTCTCGGGGTGCACATGGGGTCCCCCCAGGAGCGGGGAGATGCCAATATAATCTATTATATTTGGTATATCGAGGGGGGTTCCGGCCCGTGGGGTAGTTGGGGAATGCCACTGCCAGCAGGGGCGGAGGTTATAAATCGTGGAATCCCAGCTGGGAAATGTAAATGCCTTAAACATCGACTCCATCTTAATTTTTACCACTCCGAAAACATGGAGGTGTTTAATTTGGGCATTGTCTTATCTTGATGTGTGGCAGCAAAAATAGGTAAAATTACTTACCAAAATATGTAAAATTCCACAAAGCTAGAGCTGTTCCAGAAATAGTTATGATTCCTCTTGTATTTGTTTATTTTGCTTGCTTCTTTTAAGTGCTAAAATATGGGGAATGTGGAAGAAGGAGCTTTTGAGATACTGTCAGGAAACAAGTCCTGCTTTTTGATTGCCTTAAAACTGGTTTGAGACTGCAGTGAGAGATGGTGTGTGCATTCTTAGTGTAATCTGTGCTCTTTGGGTCTCAGTTCACAGAAATGATGTCACTGGATGTATCTGACAGCACTCAAGTCTACGCTGCCTTTTTGGTGTACCTGGACCTCTTAGAAGGTAAATCAGGGAAGTGACTGTATCCCAACAAATGTCTTTGCCCTTAGGAGCTGCACTGGGACAGGACCTTTCCTTAGAAAGTCGTTGGTGCCCATTTTGAGGCCTTTTGTGCTGAAAGTTTCTGTCCCTGGACCCTGTGCAAAGATGAGGACCCGTTTGATCCAGCAGTTCCAGGTGCAGGTGTTCCAGGGCAAAGGCAGCCAGCATAGGAAAAAAAACAAAAGAGGGGTAGGGGAAGGAAAATGAATGTACAAAGGTGAAGTGGCAAGTTCAGTGGCTGAGCTTGTAATAGTCCTCACTTGCAGACTGTTGTGAAGTTCCTCAGTGTGTCACCAAAGTCACCATTCAGCAAATGGCTGCTGTGTGCTGGCCTGTTTTCTGGAAAGGGCAGCGATTCCTCTAGCAAAGAAGATAATTTGCAAGGGTGATAGCAGTAATTTATAACCATTGTAGTAATATTATGTAACAGGACAGTAATTTATAACAAGCTGTAGGTGCTGTGCTTAGGGCCATGGCTTGGTGGAGGACCTGGCAGTGTCAGGTCAGTGGTGGGACTCCATGACCTTGGAGGGCTTTTCCAGCCAAAATGGTCCTGTGAAATCCGGTGTAGTCTTCTGGTGTCTGCTCAGAGCGGAGCAGAGTTGTGTGATGTATAAAGTTCTGCCTGGCTTCTTCCAAGTTGGCTTTATTGAAAAGGGACTGTGAGTAGGCAGCCAGCCAGCCTAAGAAAAATATTTCAGTTTTGCTTGGAGCCTGGTGCTTCTCAAGGTCAGGGAAGGGAGGGATTTTACAATCCAGAAATTGCTGTGTCTTGTTGCTATTATGTTTCTGAAGAAAATGCCTTAATAGTCTTTAAAAGAAGATTTCTGTAGTCCTGCAGCAAAAACTTCATCCTTATCCCTTCAAGCAGTAGGTTAGAACTGTATATGATCATTAACCATGCTTTTAGCACCTGCTGCTTCACAGTTCAGGGTGCCAGTGAAGTCCAGATTTGGATTACAGTGCTTCAGATGACTGAAGCTGTGTGGTTTTATCTTCTTTTTGCCTTTTGCAGAGCAGCTTTGTCAGACAGACCACTGTTCACCATCCATCAGTGCAGCTCTGGAGCCTGCAGGCTGGTCCTGCTCCGTGGGTTTCTTTAGCAGGATTGCTTCTCATGGCAGGTGGATGGAGTTTTCCTGTGAGGAGAGGGAGGGAAAACAAAACATTAGATGTTAACGTAGACGCTGCATTTGTTACTTGACTGATTAAAACTTGTGTTTTGTGTTCTGCCCCTCTCATCCTCCACGAACGTTTCTAGGGAGGAACTGGCCTGAGGTGCAGCCCGTGGGAGTGGCAGAGCTGCAGCTGGTGTGTTTGCATGCCCGTGCCAGGGAGCAGGAGGGGCTCCAGGTGATGGTGCCGGTGCCTGCACACATCCTGATCAGCCACGAGAGGTGAGCGTGTGCTCAGTGCTTGTCTCGGGTTACCACTGACAGAAAATGGAGCACAGATACATTTGACAGGCTTGGTCAAGAGGGGGAGGAGGGGGAAATAGGGGAGTATCAGAAGAAAAGAACCTCTCAGCCTGTAAGCAGAGTTATTTTGGGTTCTGCAGACATACAGGCGGCTTGGAACGTCAAGGAAGCCTCAACTTTGCATCAGTCTCTGCCTCTCCCTGTCTGGAAGAGGTTCTCGGAGGTCAGCATCCCACAGAAACTGATGCTCACTGATAAACACTTCCTGTTGTCTGGAGTTGCATGTGTGCTAGGAGATAACAGAGGACACCAATGTATGTGTTTGAGAGACAAGGTTAGAACACAAGACCTTCACAGCTTATGTTTTGAACATTCTTGTGCTTGTTTTGTACTCTGGGAAATGTACGATGCTTCCTGAGTTGCTGGACTTGAAAGGACCTTAGAGGAAAGAAATCCTCTTGGAGCTGCCTAACAATCAGCTTTTTTTACTGTCAAATTTGTGGATAAGCCTTGTATGATTTGGTTTGCTTTTGTTTTCAAACTATAATTTGGGTACTTTGAACTGGAAACTCCTCTTACTTTAGATCTAGGGTCTCATGTGTCTGATTTTTGACCTAATATCCTCACATATGCAAGAGCAATTCTTCAAGCAGAAGACAGCACAGCCGTGAATTTGTTACATTACAGATATTTACAGCTTAGAAAACTTCCACTTCAGTAGTTTTACAGTCTATTTTAACTGGCCCCTAGAGCAGCCTCAGACACTCGGTATGATTTACTCTCTGGTAAAGGCTGCCTTCTCTGACTGGTATTTGCCATGATGACTCTGAAGACCTGAACTATTTCAGTGGCATAATATGGTTGTACATTTTTCAGTTTCTTCTGTTCCCACTCCTGCTAGGAGCTGGCTCAAAGCTGGCTTTACAAAGCTTGCTGTTTTTTGCTGCTTCCTCTTGCTCTGTGGGCAGCAGTCTAACACAGTGGTAGGTAACTAATTAATTGCACTTATTAGATGTGGGTGTGCACTCTAGGAGTGATGTTTTTGCTTTTTATCTTAGGTTTTAGAAGTAACACATCAATGTCTTGCTAACAGACTTTTATCATCATTTTGCTGTTTGTTGGGTGAGGGGGAAGAAAATTATTTACTAGATATTGGTGGGGTTTAGTTATTATTTTTGTGCTGAAAAAAATATTATATTTGCAAGTATTGGTCAGTCACTCCTGCGGGCTTGGTGTTGCAGAGAAATGTGATGGGATCTCCACAGCAGAGGAAAGCTGCTGAGGGGCCTTGCAGGGTAAAATGCTGAGTGTCATCCAGCCTGTCTGCAAGCAGGAGATGTGTGTGTGTGTGTGAGAGTGAAAGGAACATGCTGCAACTCTCAGCTCACACAAGATTTTAGGTGGGAATAGAAGGCAGCCAGTGAGGATGTGGAATCTTTGAGGAATTCCACCTACATGCTGAGCTGTTGTGCTTGGTTAACAGAGTGTGTTTCCACCTGGGCTGAAAACTTGGATTCCTGGCATTGGGTAAAGGCCAGGAGTATGTTCTGATTGACTTTTAATGACAGCTATTCCAGTGCGTGCATGTCCTATCTTTTACTGTGTGTCATTGGAGCTTTTCATGGGGAGCCTCTGCACTTGTTTGTTCTGTGGTGATGCTGTTTGCTCTGCCTCTGGCACCAGAGTGTCTGGAATCCAGTACTGGAAGGATGTGTGGTGGAGAGGCAAAGAGTGAATGCATCACATTGATAAAAAGTACAGTTTGTGACTAGGGTTTGCTGCAGAGCAACTACATAGGGTGTGTTGTCACTAAAATGAGCTGAATCCCAGGCTGCAGTGCCAGGTGTGTCCATAAAAGCCTGTATGTGTTCAATATCCATGGATGTTGTCAGGCTGGGAGGTTGCACTTGTGTGCAACACTTGTATTTGTGGTGTTGAACGTGTATGTGCATTTTGTTCAAAGCAGCACTTTGGGGTTTTGTGTTGCCTGCTAAAAGCAGGGAAGGAGGTATGAGTACAAGTGAATGCAGCTTGCTTAGTGTTGAAAATAAACCCTTGGAGGGATTTGGGAAGGTGAAAATGTTCTGTCTGTATTCTGGGCCTGGAATTGTGCTAACTTCAAAAGAAGCCAGTAAGAGCAGCATTTATGGGCAGCACTTCCTTGTTTAACCAGTAAGACCTGGGTAGGGTTTGGAAGTGACACCTTGAAATCAGATTTCCATCTTCATTCTGCTCTGTGTTTTTCTTATTGGTAGAAGGAAGAAAGTGATTCACTAGAAAATAATGGATTTTAGTACTACTACTACTTTAGTATGTGGTAAAAAAGATCTCACATTTTGTAAATATTAGTCAGTCACTCTTGTGGGCTTGGTCTTCCAGAGAAATATAGTGGTGGTTCTCTTCTTCAAATCCACATCAGCCAAGCTCTGCCTTCCTGGGTGTCTCATGAAGTTCCCTACTTGGCTGCCACTGAGAAGTGTGTCCTTAAAAGGCCACGGGAAAGTTGCTGTGGAAATTGCCAGCAGGACACCCAGGCAAATGACAAATATGAGTGTCCTACAAAAAAATAAAATCTATTCAGTGTTTTTTAGCCTATTACAAAATTTCATCATGTCCAGTTTCAGCATGACAGTTAACTGCTGAAGGGAAAAGCTGTTCTGCTTCCTAAGCTCACTGTCCATTTCTGCAGAGCAGGGTGGAAGCTGCTCATCCAGCCGTGGTAGGGTAGGGCTGCACAAGAACCTTCCAAATTACAGAGTTATGGGCTCTGGAGCAAAGAGTAAATGACCTCACACAGTCCTGAGAAGTGGCTCCGTGTGTTCTTCAGCTGAAGATTGCTGAATCTGTGAGCAAAGCCCTGGGGAATACGATGCAATTTCTGTCTGTCTTGGCCTGCTCTGACCCACACACAGCTGGCTGAGGCTTGGAGAGCCTCTGAATTCAGCAGGGACTCATGCTTGCAGCAGGAGTTTGTAAGTGCATGGGCTGGGGTGTGTTTGCTGCTCACTACAACACCTCAGTGCACACCAGGTACCTCTTTGTCAGTATATTCCAGAACTGTGGCTCGCCAGAGTGGAGGGAACAGTCGAATCCTGGGAGTGCTGCTTCAGAGCTGGCAGAAGTGACTTGCATAAACCAAGCTCAGCAAGTTAGAAGAGCTCACAGTGTGTTGACAGCTGGGTTTTTAGATAGCCTGGAAAGCCCTGATCCTTCAAGGACCAGGGAGTTAGGTCCCAGATCTAATAGAATTGGGCACTGTCTGTCCTAGACAAATAACTCTGTCTAAGCAAGATGTTGCAGATAAACTGTCAGGTTAAGTGACATGTCACTGCTCTGTTTGTATTTTGTGTGCAAGTGCTGGAAATGAAGTTGCCTGAGGTCATGGAGACCTGCAAAGTTTGGGAAAGGCTTATTCTGTTAAAATGCTAACTTACTTTAGAAAAAAGCAATACATAAATGTTTTGTTTTAAAGCTGATAAGCATCATGAGAAGAAAATCTGAGGACTGGAGTTTACTGTCTTCAAAGTCTGTAGATTGTGAAATACATCTTGCTATAAACTGAAAAATCCTGTTATTTTAAAGCACTGGAAGTGTGACATGCATCTTGGATCCTCTTCCCAGTTTTGCCAGTAACTCCCTTGCTATAAGCATAATTTACTTATACAGTAAATCACACATTGAAAATGTAATTAGTGGCTCCTAAATGCAAGCTCTTTATTAGTATTTTTTATTTAATTTTTAAAATTTGATATTTTAAATGAGATTGCAGCTCCCACAGCAGAGTTGGTTATGCAGTACTGTGGTTGAACATCCAGTAGTAAGTGTGTCCTGTAAAACTTTGCTGAACTTTGATACTTCCCTTTTGTGTGGTTTGTCTTGTTTTCTTCTTGAACTTCCATGGAAGAAGATCTTTATATTCCTCATGGTTTCAATTCCTTCTCCTGACCAGTGTGGCATGTGGTATTTTATTTGTGTTTTTTTTTTTTTTTCTTTCCATTACCAAAACTGAGTTTCTTCTAGCATTCTCTGTTCGTGGGTTTTGGGAGCAAATCCCAAGGAATAGTGATTTGCATTTACACTTTCTCCCAGCCCCACGTGCTCCTTCCCACATATTTCAAGGCACTGGGTTAGTGCTGTCCTGCAGCAGGGTGTGGAGCAGCATTCCTGATGGTCAGCTGTGCTAAAATTTGCAGTGCTGGCTAAATCCAAGAAATTGTGCTCTCTGGGAGGTTCCTGTGCCATGGTGCTGACCCAGGCTGGCACAATGGCACGCTCTGGTGCTTGGGGTAATGATCTCTGCAGTGGCACAGAGACCAACTTGTGTGCTCTGCAGCCTTGCCTGGCAAGCAGGGGAGGGAGCTGTTCAGGCTGGCCAAGCCTGCAAGAAACTTTTCATCCAAGTATAAAGGGCAGATTGAAAGCCTTTGGCTTTTATGGGATGGAAGGCAGTAGTTCCATTTCAGCTCAGTGGAGCTCTATGCAACCTCCATAAAACTGCTCTGAGCTTGCAGAGTGACGCTGCTTCTCAGAGGCATTGCATGGGATGTGTCTCTGAAATGCTCTTTTGTTCATCACAGAACTTGCTGCTTGAATTCTTTATGATTCTGCCCTTGGTTGGTTTTTACAGTCAGTTGAAACCTCTGGGTCACCAGCTGTACACCTGGTTCTTTCTCCCAGAGAAAAGGGTACTGTTATTTTGTTAGGAGCAGATACTGAGAAACACAGCACAGATTTCTGATAGGTGTTGAGGGTCTACTTAGTGCAAAATTAAGAGGGGGGAAAGATGAAACATTCCCTTCTGCTCTCTGAAGGGATTTGTATGGATTTTCCTGTTTTCTTTTGTGATTTGTTTTATTTTAAAGCTATTAATTGCCACAGTAATAGAAGACCAGGTAGTTCACTGCCATCATTAATTTTGAATGCAGCAGTAATGACAGATGCAGGATGACGTTGTTAGTGCTGTTCCCTTAGCTGCAGTGCACAGTGTTAAGTTAAACCTGCTACTGTGACTAATTCTTCAGTAGAAAAAAGCAATCCCTACTGACTCTAGTCTGTAGATAACTAGAAAGCCTTTTCTAAGCCTTTTTTTTAATGCAAGGTGTTTTAGCCAACTCTTTGGATAACAGAGTGTTTGAGGTGAAGTCCTTTGCATCTCCTGGAGCCTGAGGCGATTGTGAGTTTGCTCCCTGGGTGGAACATGGGGGCTTTATCCTGCTTGCATTTGGCCTGGTGGGAGCTGATCTGGATTTGAGTGAATGTGCAGCCACCGTGAGGTTTTAGAGCTGAGCTTTCAAATTACACTGGAAACTGCACTGTATGATCTCCAACAAATAAGAATTCTTATAAAACATGCCTAGGCTTATTCTACTTATGTGGCTTCTATAAAACTTTAGAGTGTTTCTTGTGGTGTCTGTATTCCCCTAACTTCAGTATTTTTCTTTCACAATGCCTTTTTTCAAGAGGTACCTTTTTTGTGTGGGACAACTAAAGCTTCAGTGCTGCCTATTTTAACATTCCTTGGCTTTTCATCCTGTGGAGAGGGAGAGGAGGGGAAGGAGTAGTTACAGGGTATTTTAGCTTAGATTTCTCACTGTGCATGCAGCAGCACATTTGATTGTTCCATGCACCCTTTTGGGGCTCTAGATGTTGTTGTTGTTTTGTTGTTGTTTTTTTTTACCAGGCAGTCATTGGCATAAATCCCAAGAAGGTGTCATGGGTAGGGTTGTCTGTCCCTGATGTCCCTTGCCAGGCTGAGCCTGTGGGTGAACAATGTGCTCAGGTGATGGAGTGTTTAGTCTGCTGTTTTTGAGGAGGTGACAAAGTGACACAGTGCAGTCTTCCAGCACAGGCTTTGCTTGAGACTGTAGTGAAAATATGCTGAGCTTTTACTGAGACCTGCAGAATAGCAGGAACTGTTTCTCAGCTGCACCTTTTCTCGTGTCAGGTCTCTCCATTCTGCTGAAAACTGGATGTGCAGACAGTGCAGTGGGCATGGTGGAATTCCTGTAGAAAAGGAGGACCCCAGAGAGAGCCGGTCCATGCCAAAGGCTTGACCCCACAGCTTCTGTGGGGCTCACACTGTTGGAGCTCAGCTGGGGAACCCAGCCCAGAGTAGTTGTGGGCCCCTTGGTGTCAGTGTTCATCAGATATCAGTAGTTCCAGAGTGTATCCTGACACAGCTGTGACTCAGGGAAAGGCTGCTCAGGGCACTGGGGAATGCAGTTAGTCAGGGCAGTTGGCATCTGCCAGACTACTGGATGCATTGAATTCCTCTGTTCCACTGATGTTTTACACTTTCAGAAATATTAAATACACTTTTATTTAAGCAAATTAATCTTTTATAGTTGTCATCAGCTGTATGGTGTAGCAGATTGCGCTGGTCACTAAGGAGCTTATCGGTAGCCATTAACTGGGAAATCTAAATCAGCTGGCTCTGTTGGGGGGTGTTACCACATGGGCTTCTTGCCTAGGACTTCATTTCTGTCATTGACTGCAGCTGTTGTATGAGATAGGCAGCTTTAAGGGCTGTTTCCCTTGAAATAAAGGCTTCTTGCCTTGTTTAGGATGTCAAACGTGCATTCTTTGCATTTCAGAAGGCCAACAACACTTCATGCTTTCTTTATTTTTCTATAGCCAGCATTAGATGCATTAAAAGGATTACAAAAGCTATACCTTTCCTGCAGTATTTCATCTTCCTGCTCGTGGCAGGCAGCAAGTGCAGTGGAATTGGAGGTTCCGTGCCTCCTTTGCAGTGTCTGCTGCTGCAGAGGAATGCTGTGAGCAGGCTGGACACAGAGGCTGCTGGGGATGCCTTCAGGAGAGGAGGGCAAGGGATGACATCTGACACAGGCTTCCTGAATTAATTCCAAAGCTTATCCCTCTAGCCTCTCACTGCTTTGCAGATGTGCTGCAGTGCACTGTGGCTACTGTGGTATGCATGAATGAGAGCCCTTGTCTTGGGGCTGCCTGTGTGGAGGGAAGGGGGGAGAGGAAAAGGCTGCATTTGCAGTTGTCATTCTTAAGAATATCTGTGGACGGCAGAGTTAGCAGATCATCCTGATACAATGGCATGTCTTTGTGCCTCTTACATAAATATTGGAACTCTTGTCTCCTGAAAAGGAAGAAGAAATGCAAAGAAATGTCATTAATCTGTTGTCAGGACCTGGCTGCTTTTGGGATAATGGGACATCTTCGAAGTCCTAGTTGCTAAATAGGGGGAAATAAAGTTTGAGATGTCTGTGCTTGGCAGTATAAGAAGAAATAATGAGTATCAGAAATGTAAATCTAAGGCCTCACTGTTCCATCCCTCCCCTAATAGACTACGAGGAAAACCAGTGACAGGTATTAAAGAAAATAGGAAGGAGCTTCTGCCCTGGCTGACAGGTAAATCCAGGCCTCTGCCTGAGAGTGCTCTCAGATACAACATTGTCCACACAACACAAGTTTGATTTCTTTGGCTCCCAAAATAATCTCTCCTGGGTAGCTGCACCCTTTAATTTGGCATTTTATCATTAATTCTATATTGCATTCCCAGGAGAAAGAGAGATTAATGTACATTGCTTCATGGACAGTTCTTTTCTCTCGGGGTCTCTGCCAGCAGTCTGGCCTTGCCAGCTTAGAGCTTTCTCCAGACACTTGGCTGCTGAGGGTGGTGGGGCCCTGGCCCTGGTGAAGCTGTGGCAGCCCCATCCCTGGGAGCGTCCAAGGCCAGCTTGGACAGGCCTTGGAGCAAGCCGGGGTAATGGAAATGTCCCTGCCCGTGGATGGAACTGGATGAGCTTTAAGGTCCCCTCCAAACCAAATAATTTCATGATTCTGCATGTGACAGTTGGATTCTTGCTCTCTGCATGTGTCAGGAAGGACATCTGTAATCTTTTCCCAGGCTCTTGTCCCCTGCCAGGGTTTTGGCAGGATATTGTGGGGCTGTAAGTGACAGGAGCCAGAGGTGCTGAGCACAGAGTAAGTTACCTGCCAAGTAATCCTGCAGACAGAGCCTGCTGAGGAGGCAGTGAGCACAAGAGTAGATGTCCCATTACTTGAAGGAATCTCTTGCAGTCTCTCCTCTGGCAGTGGCCAGCAGTCTCTCTCACGTTATTTGTTGTGTTGTTAGGAAATGCGCTGATGTGGGAGGGCTAGGATGGGGCTTTTCCCCACCCTGGTATCTCTGTTGCATGAAGTAACTGTGTTGTGTTACCTTGTTGTGTGTCTGGGCCAGTGGTGCAGGCAGGAGGAAAGGCCCTCCTGAATTTACCAGGCTAGATTATGCACAGCTCAGAACACAGATGGATCCTGAGGAAGGTCATGGGCTTAACAGTGAGGCTTTCCAGGCTGCTGCTCATTCTTTGCTGCATTCCATTTGGCTTTTATTAGAGGATCAAAGGGGTTCTGAGGGAAGATGATGATTGAAGTCTGAAAGCTGCTGCCTTTAGAGAGCCCTGTTTTCAGCTGCAGTACTCAGCCTCAGAGCTGCCTGTGTTCTGCTGGGTGAGCTCTCCAGGGTGCATGAAGGCAGGATTGGTTTATCCTGGGTGTACAGCTGAACTCCCTCTGGAATGTAACCTGTCCCAGCAATCTCAGAGGAGCCCTCTTGCACCCGACATGTGGGGGAAGGAAGAAGCTCCCTCTGGGAATGTTCTGTGAGAAGTGTTACTGATCTGTCTGTGGTTACCACACTCCTTCAGAACTTGCTCCCCAGTCACACCAGGAATCCAGGGACTCCAGGGATCAGTGTTGTCCTGAGCTCTGAACCAAAAAGTAACTGTTACGTTACTCTTAAAATAAGCTAAACAGGAAAAATTGCATAACTTTGTCTTGAGCTTTTAAGGAAGACATTATTTGGGCTGACTGTTCTGAAGAAGAGCATTAGTCTTGTGGCTTCTAGTCTAGACAGGGAGGTAGAGAAACCTGGCTTGGGCCCCTGGGCCTTCCACAGTCTGGCAGAGACCTGTGGCACAGGGACTGGAAGACTTACCTCTGCAAATGGAACAAGTCTTAACTATTCAGTTCTCCAATTGAACACCAGGTGTTATTTGATTTCTTACATAAGTCTACCAAAAAACAGGGCCAGTAGAGATTGCCATGCTAGGATTGTGGTGGATGAGGGATGCACACAAGTACACCTAAGCAAAGCTTAGAAGTGTGTGTTGAGCCATTTCCAGCAGAGATGTGTGTAACTGATTCTGTTATTTTCTTTTGTTGTTTGATTACACGACACACGACTGGGTTTTTATTAGAACAGATATTATGCTCACTTTAGTGAAGACAAGTTTGCAGAGTGAAAACAGGCTGAATAAAAATAGCAATGGTGTCATTCTACCTTTGTGCCATCCTAGGTGGTTGTGGACTCCTTTCTAAGTGATTTTTTTTCCTCTCCTAGGTTAAGGGAAATACTGAAGAAAGCCTCTCTCCCTCCAGAGGATCCCGACACCCTGCTGTCAGTTACCTTGGCCATAGTTGAGACAGACTCCACAATAGTCTACTATAAAATGACTGATGGCTTTGTAATGCCAGATCCTCCTGAGGATACTGAAGATGTGGATAATAAACAGTGGAGGAAGAAAAGAAAGAAACTTTTCAAATGATTAGGACCGAGAAAACAAAACGTTTCTTGAACTCCTGTGCTCAAAGCAAAACAAATGCAGAAACTGATAATATAAATAAGTGCTAAAGCCTGCCTTGGCATATCAAAGATGTGTTCAGGGAGAACAGAGGCTTAAGCAGCTGCACTGTGGTGAATGCCATTTGAGGGATGAAGTAGGTCATGCATTGACACAGATCAGTTCTGACTAATAAATACATTTGAGAAGTGTTTGCAAAGCCTGCGTTTCCTCTCTGTCTGTCAGGTACATAAGAGAATGAACACATCCTTACTCATACTGTAAATATTGGTTACAGGTAAGTCTGAAGGGCTTGTGGCAGGACTGAAGAGTTTTGTAGTTTACAGAGTGTCTTTCTCTTAGCCTTGTCAGAAGCACTCATGCTGCCACCCAGTTTCTGAACCTTGCTTTCTTTCCTCTGCTTTTGGAGAAAAGGCTTTTCCACAGGAATACCTTAATTTTTTTCCCTACAGAGGAAAACTGATTATAGCACCACCAGAGGCAACTAAAACACCAAATATGTCACCATCCATGCTATAAGAGCACACTAGTTATCTGCTTCAGGCACCAACTAAGTTTCTAAAGCCATTGTCATTCCTAGGATTTATTTTATTGTCTTTGGACATAGCTTTTGCATATTGAAAGTGATTGCCCAGGAGGTGCTTCAGCTTGGAGTGAAGAGGAAAAAAACTGACTTTTAGTTTCTTCTGCTGGAATTTTCCACATCTTTTGTGTGAAGATCTTCTCCAGGTTAAACTTTGAGTTCCCTGGCAATCAAATAACATCCCAGATCAGTTTCTTGAGCACTGGATTGTCTGTGTGACAGCTGTGTAGCCAAGATTCACACATTCAGAAGGTGAAGCACAAAAGTTGGTTTTTTTGGTTTTTTTGCATGGGTAGAAGAATGGAAGAGAATCCAATAAACCAAGCTGGAAATGAAAGACCATTTAAGCTTTGCTGTCCCTGGGACTAGGGTCAGCCATGTTTCTGTAGCTGTGGAGCTTGATGCTAGTTTGGCAGAATGACCCCGCAGGGAGTCCTGCACACCCTTGGAGGAGGTGTGTCCCTGTCACCTGGAGCTCTGCAGGAACCTTTATCCCAATACAGCCAGGGGAGACTTGGCCTCTGTGGGTTTCAGTCATGGAGAAAAAGAGTTTTTCTTTGCCTTTCCCAGCGTTGCTCCCCTCGTGGAGGAAACAGTCATTTTACCTTGCTCCGATGCTGTCCTGCCTTGAAGGCCTCCCTATGTGCTGACTCCTGCCATGCTGCACGTGACCTTGACGTTGATATTTCCTGGGATCCACAGCTCATTCCCAAAATCAAGTGTTGCACCTGGCTAGGCTACCTGCCACCAGGTAAGTTGTCCTTGTTACAAGCTGGGAAGTACTTAAGCCCTGCAGGAAAGGAGCTGGTTTGTGTGATGGAGGCTGTAACAGATGTGGCATGTGGCAGATTTGGTATTTAAGCAACACATGCTTAACCCCAAAAGCAAATTCCTTTGCATTTGCTTCAGTTTCAGGGAAATACTGCCAGTTTGCAGTTTGCTGCATGACTGGTGCTTGGCTCTAACCTTCATTTTATAATTTCTGTGCTCGGAAAGAGGAGCATAACTTGAGCCTCCTTTTCTAGACACTGAAAACTGCTGACCCAGGCTTCACAAATCGACTTGGAGAAACTGTGTCTGAAGGCTTTGATTTCTGTTTCTTCTTGTGTCCCACTGAGAAATGATTGTATGGGCATTTTTCCAGCCTCCTTAGATTGTAGTGATTCTTTATTTCAGAGGAAGGAAAACACAGAAGAACAAATAATATCACAGCACTGTTTGTCCCATAGGTATTACAGTGTAAACATGGGGATGGTAAATAATCTTGGAGCCAGCTGTGCTGTTCCTTTACATTCCACTGAAGTACTTCTCTCTGTCAAGTCAACAGCACACAGACTGAAGCCTCTGGTCTTCCAGGCATTGAAGAAAGATGGGAAGAGACTTCCTGTAGAAGTGTATCAGTTCAGAGCAGTAGCACATGGACATTCCTGAATCCATGGTATCCTGATGCTGTTCCCTAAATGTTCAAGCAGAACTTAAGTGTTTGTGAGACATCCACAGAAGTGTGAGCCATGACACTGCTGCCAATCCAGCACTTATTTCAGCCCAGAAGATGTTGCAGGCTCCATACTGCTATCTTTTAGATTTTTTTTAAGTTTTATTTGCCAAGCTCAGCTTGATAAGTTTTACTGAATGCCCCTGACCAACAGAAGGTGTTTTAAAATCTGGAGAGTATCATTTTGCAGTAGATTATTGTTCCAAGCCTTTCCTCTTTGCAGAGGGATGTTTGCATTGACTTCCCCATTTCTGTCAAGAAGGACAGAAAAGCAAAGGGCTGTTTTGGCCTGGCTTTGACAGCGAGACTCGGCACCCGCTTACATGAGGGAGCCTTTGCTTATGCAAACTGTGTCTCCTTGAGGCACTGCTGGCACCATCACCCACTCTCCTGGGTGCAGCCTCACTGCTGGCAGTGCACACTGAACGTTTTACGCGGAGAAACGCTGGTGGAGAGGCAGGAGAGCCTTGTCAGGTCCATGAGGAAGAGCTGCGGTTGCCAGCAGTGGCCAAGAGAGCTCCCACAGCCCTTCCCGAGCCCACGCTGAGCTTGGGGGGGCTGTTTGGGCAGCAGCTCCTCCCGTGGGAGTCTCCCGGGCCTCTGTGGCTGTGTGTGCTCCGTGGCAGCACAGGGATCTCTGGCTCAGCACACAGCTCTGCTTCCCGGGCACGCCAGCGTGGCAGAGGCCAGGTAAAGGGGTGTTGCTTCCACATCTTAAGCACAATCCCACCCCCTACAAAGTGGCCCTCAGCATCTCTACAAAACACTTCTCTTTCTTAGAAATCACTGGAAGAAAGATGTGGGCTCTTGTAAACCATCCTTGATATAGGCATGATTTTCCACAGGAGCTCCTGCTGGGACACAACAGTGAGATATCAGTAATACTGCTAAAGCTAAGCCTTCTTGATCTTCCTCGTTTCTGTCAGCAAAAGCTTTTTTGTTGAATTTAAAACATTTTTTTTTCCTAATAAAGAATCCATATAAGTTTATTCATTGGCCTACTAGTATTGCAGATCTGTGGGAATTAGATGTTTAATAGCTTGTCCAAGTAGCTTTCAGTAGAATCTAAATGCTATCAACTAGCCTGCAAGCCCTGTTCTATGTAAATGGACTACTTTTTAACCTTCTCTAGTCCTCCAGGGATAGGACCCGAGGGAAAGCTGGAGATCAGGAAGAGGTTCTTCCCCCAGAGGGTGCTGGGCAGGCACTGCCCAGGGAATGGGCACAGCTCCAAGGCTGCCAGAGCTCCAGGAGTGTTTGCACAGCACTCTCAGGGATGCACAGGTTGGGATTGTTGGGGTGTCCTGAGCCAAGAGTTGGACTGGATGATTGATCTCTGTGAGTCCCTTCCCACTCAGGATATTTTGTGCTTCTAAACATAGCTGCAGCTGCACCTCATATTTCAGAGTATCCAGGGTGCTGATGGCTTTTCTGTTTCATTCCCTCATTTCTCAGATGCTCCCACCGAGATCCCAGATCCCTGCCTGCAGCAGACCTGACTGAATGATGCTCTGAGTCAGTCTCAGCTCCATGCTGGATGTTGTGTTTACAACACCTGACAGACAGAATTCATTGCCTGATGCCTCCTTAGTCGTGCTTTGCACCCCCACCTGGCTACATGTTTCTCCTCATGTATCTTGTCTGACCATCAAGCTCTCAATGCCAAACTAGAATGGCTCTCCTCATCTTTCTCATTGCTTTTTTTTTTCCACTTTCTTACTGCTCTAGTCATCTCAGCAAATTTCTTGCTATTGTTCACTGCCCTCTTGACCCACATTTCATACCCTTAGTTACCCTCAAATTTATTTTTCCATGCTCTGTGGAAACTCCTCTTTCTTTCCAAGCTTCCTGCCTTCTGCTGGGGTGCCCAGATAGTCTATGAAGAGCCATCTATACCTTTCTCTGCTCCAGTCCAAGTACCAACTAATCCTATCAATTCTACCAGACCAACCCCATTTACCATTAAAAATTTTGGTAAATTCTGAAGCAAAGTCTTGTGAGCCCTGTGCCAATGTCCAGCCAAAATAGATTCACAAAATATGCTGAGCTGGAAGGGACCCACAGGGATCATCCAGTCCAACCCCTGGCCCTGCACAGACACCCCAACATTCCCACCCTGTGCATCCCTGAGAGCCTTGTCCAAACGCTCCTGGTGTCCTGGCAGCCTTGGAGCCGTGCCCATTCCCTGGGGAGCCCCACCACCCTCCAGGGGAAGAACCTTTTCCTGGTACCCATCCCAACCCCCCTGACACAGCTCCAGCCATTCCCTGGGTCCTGTCCCTGGTCACAGGGAGCAGAGATCTAAAGGCTGTCTCTCCTGGAGAGTGCTGCCTTCACAGGGCAGGGTGGCTGTTACCCTCCTTTCCATAATCCCAAACACCTCTGTTAACATCCAGCATGGATGTTCGCTGGATAAATCTGGCAGAGCTGGCTGGAGCTGCTGGTTGTGTCTGCACCAGAGGGCGCTTGGAGACTGCCAAGCCATGAGTCTTCCTCCTCTGGGGATGCTGGAGCTTTGCAGAACTCCCCTTAACATGCCTCTCCTGCTTCTCCTGAAAAAAAAGAGGGGAAAAAACCCTGTCAGCAGAAACACCTGCCATGGCAATTCTTCCTACCTGAAGGAAATGGTATTACTTAAACTTTCCTGGAGTGGGACTTGGGACAAGGGAATGTAGTGACAGGACACGGGGAATGGCTTCAAGCTGACAGAGGGCAGGGTTAGATGGGATATTGGGAAGGAGTTAGGGGTCCATTTTGAGGGCAGCCCAGGTGTACCTTTGGAGGCCTTCAAATAAATATCCAGCTTTAGTCCCTTACTCCTGTCTAGTCTGTTTCTAGGGAGCCACCTCAGGCTTCAGTTCCTCAGAAATACAGGCTGGGATCAGAGCTGGCTGGAAGCAGTTTGAAAGTGTGTCTTTTTAAACTCAGCTATTGAAATGAGTTGCCAAAGTAATGTATTCAGTTAGAAAAGTTTTAGCAGAGCAAAGGGAATTTACATAGGAGCACAAAAAAAATCAAAAGCCTCTGGATGGTAATTTCCCCAAGTCAGAGTAATTCCCATCTATCTTGTTCCCCAGCAGCATCTTTAATTGCTGGAGCCTCACAAAAAGCCTGTGTGAGGAAAGGAAGATAATAATTAGCCAAAGCTTTTTTCTTGCCATTGTTGTGAGCCTGCAGGGACTGGTCTCTCCAACATTTGTTACTTGGTTGAATCATTTTGTTCTAGTGGGTTGATAGAAGGGAGAGCTAGGATGGAGGAAGGGTGGTGTGCTGTGCAGGATATCTCTAGGGTACTTCAGGAACATGAATTTTGCAGGCACGTGTCAAAGAAAAATTCCACAAAGTCATGGTTTTTAGAACTATGAAAGGAAAATCCTGATGTTAATGTAAGGCAGCTTGGGCTTTAAACTGAAAAATGGCTTTAAACTGAAGGAGAGCAGATTTAGATGAGATGTTAGGGAGAACTGTTTCCCTGTGAGGGTAGCAAGGCCCTGGCACAGGTTGCCCAGAGTAGCCCTGCATCCCTGGGTGTGTCCAAGGGCAGGTTGGACAGGGGTTTGGAGCAAGCTGGGATAGTGGGAAGTGGCCCTATCTATGGCAGAGGTGGAATGAGATGAGCTTTAAGGTCCCTTCCAACCCAAACAATTCTGGGATTGTGTGATTTTAGAAAAAATGCTGAGAAGACCTGAAACTGAACAAATCCAGTAGAAAAGCAGAGTGGAGCTGTGGGTAGAGTCCTCTGTTGCTGCCCCTTTCTACCTGCAGCACCCTGGGAGGGTCTGGTACGGCCTGGGCAACCAAGCAGCTTTGAAGTGCTGGTTTTCATCCTTGGAGTCCTGCCAGAGACACAGACTTCCCATAACAGAACCATGGAATCATTCACATTGGAAAATCCCTCTAAGGTCACTGAAATCAACCATCCCCCAGTACTGGCAAGGCCACCACTAACCCACATCCCCAAGTGTCACATATACAGGGCTTTCATATCCCTCCAGGGATGGGGACTTCACTCCTGCCCTGGGCAGTTGTGCCAGGCTGGAAAACCATTTGGATGAAGGAATTTTTCCTAAAATCCAATATAAACCTCCCCTGGTACAACTGTGTTGATTGTAAAGAGCAGGGATGTCTCCCCAAGCAAGATCCTCCTTTATCACAGTACAAGGGGGAATTTGGGTCTGTTATGGGAAGTTTCAGTGTTGCAAAGCCTGGCACTAGGAGAGCCCAGAATTCAGGCTGCTTGTGCATCCTGAACCTGGTCCTCTTGTCATCCTGGACTTGATCTTCTTGTGGATTAGTGTTAAAAAGTCCTTTGTTATAGGTTTCAACACTTTTCCATTTGGTAAATGTGGAGTCACTCAAAAGTGTTTCTTCTCCTTCTCATTAGCATGTTACTTTGTAAGTTATTAATCAAAGGGTGTCTGGACGTGACACTGAATACAGAAGCCCTGCCTTTGGGGTGTTTCACCAGAATCTCAAACAAAGCACAAATATTAGTGAGCTGCCAGCTCTGTAATCCTGTGTAATTAGATGAAGAAATTAGACAGGGGTAATGCTGCTTCCTTTTGCAGCCAGAGATCTGAGAAACAGAGATTAAGACTGTAAGTGTCTACTAATTTTCAGTGTTCAGTTTCAGATAATGAGAGCTTAACTTTTTAATTTGATTTAATTTAATTGCTCATGCCTAGCAATTCTACTGCCCTTCACTGGTTCAACCTGCTGTGGAGGCAATAGCTAAATCTTAAAGTCTTCACACCTTGGCAAAGAAAACTTCGCTTTAGAAGGTTAAACTGGCATCTAAGGGGGAGAAGGGACCTTGTCAGGGGTACAGCGTGGTTCTGGGGGTCCTCAAGTCCACCTGGAAATAAACTCACCACAGCAATAAAGCCCTGCAGCTCCTTATTTGTTTTGATTTCATCTCAGAGAAACCCTGTGCATTAAGCAATGTTAAGACAGCTACAAGTCCCAGGCCCCTGGCCAGGGCTCAGCACAGCTCCCAACACTTGGTGTTCTTGAGATGGAGAGCTGGGCTCTGGCTGAATATTATCTCTCTCAGCACTCAGCCCCTCAGCCCAGAAAACTGGCAAAAACATCTATTTTTTTTCCCCCTAGGTTTGTTCTTCTACCAATATATTCAAATCTTAGTGGGTTTTCTGTTGGATTTACTGTGCCCTTCCCAGACAGTGGCTGCTCTGGGATTGGTGTGCAGTTTTAGAATCACAGAATGGTTTGGGTGGGAAGGGACCTTTAAAGGTCACCCAGCCCAACCCCCTGTCATGAGCAGGGACATCTTCCACTGTAACTTCGTACATCACCGATTGGATTTGAGCTGGGTGCTGGGCTCCCTCCTGTTGGTGATGTGATACACTGTGATACACATCTAGACACACATAAACCCTGCCCTTCAATATCTCCCACAGTAGCAAGCTGCTCCTCTTTGCCCAGAGTCTGTAGATGGTGCTGAAATCCTCAGAGCTTTGGGGCTTTATTTGTTTGTTTATTTTTTAGGTAACTTCCCACCCTTGAACCCTATGCCTCAGCCTTTCCATTCACCAAACAATGTCACTTTTAATTCATTTTGTCCTCACTGCCAGCCCCCTTCCAAAGCAGATCTGTGATGAATTGTGATTTGTTATTAGTGTTGGTGCTGAAGTTCAGGTTCTGAGTCTCTTGTTGTTTTTCCCCTTCCCAAAATAAATTTGCAATTTCCCTTGTGTTGTGATGTCAGTGATTTTCTTTACCTCCATGCTGGATCCTGACCAACTTTTCCAAGGAGGCTTGGCTATTAAAAAGCAAAACAGAAGCCAACTGATCTCACGTGCTGAGCCCCAGCCCCACTGCTGGCATCTTTGTAGGGGTAACACCACATCCTCCCTCCACTGCTTCTGTGCCTTTGGGGAATCAGCCACCAAAATCAGCATTTGGCAAACATACAACTATAGCCAAGGGATTTTTCATGGTGGGGACAGGTTGGGCACCACCAAGGATGGCAAAACTAGCAGCCCTATAGAAGAGCAGCTCAATTGTGTGTTCTGCAGCTGCTCCTGAGGGACAGCTCTGATCTCTGCTCCGTGGGACCAGGGACAGGAGCCAGGGAAAGGCTGGACCTGTGTCAGGGAAGGGTCAGGCTGGATATCAGGAAAAGGTTCTTCTCCCAGAGGGTGGTGGGGCAATGAACAGGCTCCCCAGGGCAGCCTCTGCCATGGCCAGCAGGTCCCTCCATCCCACCTCATCCTGGCAAGGAGCCAGGAGCTCTCTTTCCCTGCCTTTGGTTTTTGGAGTGAGCGCTGCAGCTCCTCAGTTGGTCAGGCTATATTTAGCTGCTGTGTAGTGGCATTTCCAGCTTCCTATTTTGGTAAATCCTCATTTCCCAGGAAAGAGGCTGAGCCCCAGGGGGCAGGAGCTGTATTTCTGCTGTGTGACTGCACCTGTGCCAGTGCTGGAGCTGGTCCAGGCAGTGCCTACAGCTCTGCCAGTGGGATCTGATGCACAGCCCACTCCCCTTCCCTAGAGCACACCCCACTGCCATTCCTCCTTCCCTTGCAGTGCCTGCAAAGGTTTTCCCCCTCCTTGCCTACACCTCCCCATTGAAATCACATGTGGAACAATTTTCTTTCTCCTTGGCATCCTCCCTGCTGCTATCCCTGCTCCAGCCAGGGCACTTTAGGGCTTGAGGTTGGGTCACACTGCGTTGCTTTCTGCCCACATGGGTTTCCACAGAGGCAGATGCATAAATATAGTATATAAATAGAATGATGGATAGTATATGGGAAGCAAGCAAGGTGGCAGGAAAATAATAACAAATAAATCCAGCGTGGGAACATCTGTACAAAAAAGCTCTTTGAGTTCTCTTCTTGGTTATTCCTTAAGACACCTTAAAAGCCATGTGCCAGCAGCAGTGTCCCCTGGAAAGACCATGACTGGTTATGGTGGTCCTGAGACCATGGGTGTGAGATCCAGAGGGATTGGGATAACTTCCCCAGCGAAGCCTGGAGGCACCAGGCCCCTCCCCAGCTCTCTGTGTTGTTAGTTTTCCAACTTCCTCCCCAGGCAGTGACTCCAACAGCAGACATTTACTGGGTTTTCTTTAGTGTGAAGAGCCCTTTCATGACCAGGTGATGTGTCAGCCCAATACAGACCTGAAATACATCACAACACGCTTGGCTGGTCCTTCAGGCTGGGAAAGGGACCTAAATCTCCCATTTCTTTCCATGTCTTTCATGCAAAGCTTTTCAAAGGCTTCTCTGTGAGAGGTATCAGGGTGGACCCAGACCCTGTGGGGCTCCCACAAAGCCAAGAGAGGAAAGGGAGGAAACTGGTGTTCAAAACATAAACACCCTGGGATCCAGTGGGGTCCTTGTGGGATTTCTCTCTAGTGCAGCATCTCCTTGGCCTGAGAATAACCTCATAAGTCTTTGAACTTGTGGTCAGTGGGCTCTGGCCAGATATGCAGAGTACCCAGGAGAGCCTCTCATTAGTGCTGAAGGTAAGTCTGGGTTTCCGTCTTAATGTTCAACAGGCAGCAGCCTCCTGAAAGAGCATCTCAGGCTAAACCTGTTCTTCTAGGCTGGGACAGCTCTCCCTGGCAGTCAGAGGTATTTGTAAATAATCCTAAATAGTAGATATGCCGGTCTAAGCCATGTGATTGAAGAAAGAGGGGAAGACTTTGGGTTGGTGACTTGGGTTTGCTATGCAGGACCTGCAACTGCACAAAAAGAGGCCAAGCACCTGCTTTGGACCACCCAAAGCCTGTTGTCACCCAAACACTTTGAGCCATCTAAAGCACATCATCACCCAACATTTTGGTTTTTTCTGAATACCTGAAAACTCTGTACCTCAGACTGTGACTGAAAAGGCTGTCACAGCTTATCAGCATGGGGACAGAGCTTGGAAGGGAAGTTATTGCCACAAGGAGAGAAAATTGAATGCAGGGCAGCTTTTTCCCCCCCTTGTGAGGTTGCTTTCAGCGAGTGTGCTGGGTCTCAGTAGGGAAGGGTAATTCAGTATGAGTAACTCACCCAAAGTCTGGACAGCAGAGGTTCTTCTGGGCTCGGGCTTGAGAACTGGGGAACCTGATGCTAAAAATACATCTCAGTGACTACTCCAAGCCCTCTTGGGCTGCTGGAGACAGCACACAATGACAGGCCACCACCTGATGCCCATTATCACCCAGACAAACCACAGGGCAGAAGCCACCCAGCTGGATGGGGGCACACAGACCTGTTTTCAAAAGCTCGTTCGTTCTTTGTACCTGGCAGTGGCAGCTCATCCACACAGGCAGCACACTGAAGGTAAGCCACTTAACCCAGCTCTCTCCTGGAGCTGTGTTTAGCTTTTAGGATGTTTTCACATGGGGAAATGCTCAGGAGGCCCAGCAGTTTGCTTGTTGAGTTTACAGCCATTTCAGAAGCTGCACATTCCTTCTTGTAATCTGATTTACCTGCAGTGAAAAAGGAAGGTGGGGAGGAACAAGCAAATTCTGCTCTGGATTTTTCCTTCTTCTTTGCACTAAACTCTACACTCTGCTTCCAAACTGATGTGTTATGATATCCTTTTCAGTTGCACTCTGAGGTCAGTGCTCCATGGTGTACACATGCCATGTGTAAAGTATTCAGGAAGTATTCGTGAATTCCATCTCTCATTTGCTTTGATGCTTTTTTCCTTCCTAAATTACACTCTGGGTTTATGACACAGTGGGCTGATGAACAGTTCCAGTATGGGGATAGAGCAGATACAAATGTAGTTACCTTATTCTGTGCTTGTAATAGAAAACTGAGTCAATAAATGATAATATTTATTATACAAACTGACCTAATAAGTTACTGTTTTTTCCTGGCCCCACCACAAACTCTGCTTGTCCACCTCTCCATCACTCGCAAGCATCTGAGCTGGGAGAAGTTGCTCCCTCTCGAGCCCAGTGAGCAAAACATGAAAAAGCCAGAAACCATCTCAGTATTAAAAACTGGAGAGTCCATTGTACCTTCCTCTGCCCAGATAAATTTCTTTCAGCCCCTCTGCTTCTCCTCAGACAACATTTCTTCTGATGTTATTCCAGGGCTGATACCAGGCTCCTTTGATGCGCTGAAATTCCCCCAAGAACGATACCCAACACTTATCTGCATGTATATATTCCTTCTCTCTGCCTCCAAGGAATACTTTCCTATGATCTTCCAATGTTTATTTAGGTCATTTTTGTCTCAATCCAATTTTCTCTTTGGAGAAGAAAGCCTATATGTTTCTTCAGATGTCACTCTCACTCCGTACAGTCACCATAAATATGCAGCTAGGAAATCTTTCCTCTGTGTAAACATTGAAATACAGGGAAAGTATCCCAGTTATCTCCAAGATTTACCCTTGGGGTACCCCTTCCCCTTGAAGTCTGTATTAGCTTTAGTGTTCACTTCAATTAGAAGCATTAACCCAACAACAAGGCAACTTCCAAAGCCTCCACCCAAGTCTCTACTACCAGAGTTTGCTTCTCCCAAAGCTCCCTAGACATATTCTGCACATTTCATGCTGGTGCAGCAATTCACTGTACCCAAAGGAACTTAAAAGACACTTTCTACAGATCTGATTTCAGCTAATTTCTGGATGAAACTGTTTGAGAGCAGGAATGGCTGCAGTAGGGAGGCAGGCCTGTCCTGCCTCTCCCTGGGTAAGGTGCCCTTGCCTTGGTGCCCAGCTGTCCTGCTACAACCAGCCACCACGAGACTGCAAAAGAGGAAAACAAGGCTGGTTTTGTGTCTAGTTATCAGACAGTGAAAGATGCTTCGAGGCTGCCAAGACGGCATTAGAGGGATTTGCTGAATTTCTGCTGTTTTCTGCAATTTGCCATGGCCCAGGTATCACTGGCACACACAGAACCAGCTTGTCCTGCAGTGAAACAGCCTCCAGCAACACCCAGCTCAGCAGCTGCAGGGCTTGCTCACTGCCTTTCTAGCTCCCAGGCCAGAGGGGCTGGAGCAGAATGGGGCTTGAGCCAGCTTTTCCCACCTGGGACAAAAAGGACAAGTGAACATCTGCACCATTCATCTCCAAGGCTTTGGGAGAGGCTAAATGCCTGCCCAGAGCTGCTTTTGTAGGCACTAATCTGCTGACATGACAACTGGATCCACTCGGGTGGATCCTGGGATAAGCACAAATTTCCATGGCAGGAGGCTGCATGGGCAAAGAACAAAAGCCCCTTCGTGCCAGCAGAGCCAGGTGCCAAATTCTGCTCGCTGTAATCTCTCGGTGAAACCACTTATCTGAGAAGGCAGGAGGAAGCTGGCTCCAGTCCTTTGCATAATTAAAGGCCTGGTGCTCTGGGCACGTACCTTTGGAGTAGAAATCTCATTCTCCCACTTCTCAGCTCTCAAGGAAACATGGTTTAGCTGGAGTGACTTGGAGATGTACAGGATCAGGATTTATATCCCTTGCTTGCCATCTGATGGGTCCAGAGCCAGCTCCAAACCAGGTGGGAGCACACCTGACATTTCAGCCATGGGTATGAGCCTGTGAAATGAGTATTTACGTCTCATCACATGATTTGAAAGCTGCTTTGAGTTTTGGGAATAAGTAGTTATGTATTCATATATATATATATCTGTGTGTGGGTGTGCATAAAAACACACAGGTGTAGGTGAGAGAGGGGGCTATTTATATTAAAAGCATATTTGATAAGGAAAAAAAAGTATTTTTGAGTGTCTGGGGATGTGTCAATTTGGCCTCTCAGTGCCTTGTTTACTGGAAGTTTTTTCTGGCAGATTTTGCTAAGAAGTTCATTTTTTCACTCAGGGTAAAGCATTTATTTAACCAAGCTCCTGGAAGGTTGGACTGTCCTACTTACATCAAATAATTTGGGTTTAAAGGGTTTTTTATTCCTCTGGTGGACATGAGTGGTCAAGTTTAATAATCTTTTTAACCTCCATTTATAACTTGTCACAGCAAGGTGAGCAAAGGTCTTTTTGTACTCCAGTGGAGAGCAATGCAAATTCTTTAAGGAAAAATATCCCATTGCTCCATTATGGCTCTGCTTTCTGTTCCAGCAGCTGCATGACATGGGCTCCTGGCTTGTTCCTCTCCAGTAGTTTTACTGCTCATGGGCCCTGCTTTTTGCATGGCTGCTCCCTCTGTGAGGGACATTCCTGGGCTTTTCACCCCCTTTCCTTAGTTTTTTGCCTGGAAGCTTTGCCAAGAGTAGCTCCTTACAACACCTGCCCAGGAGCAGGACACATTCCCAATAAGGCTGGGATGGGAAAGGCAGAAGCTATAACCAAATACAGTGGCACGTTTTGGAGGGGGGCTTTGAAAAGAGAGAATCACAGGACCCCAGTAGGGTTTAGGCTGGAAGGGACCTTAGAGATCATCCAGTTCCACCTGCCCTGCCATGAGCAGGAACACTTCCCACTAGACTTCCAGCAGAGAGCTTTTCCACAAGAGATGGAATTCCACCCTCTGAGCTGAGGACCAGCATCTTCGTGGCTCACCTGTGCGGCCCTGTCCCTATGAGTGCTAAAGCTCATGCTGTTTTAATGTCCTCAAAATGCTAGGCCAGCTGTAAGTCTGGTGGATGACCTTATCCAAAGCAGCAAATCTGGACGTGTCCTGGCTCTGGCTCTGGAGCAGGGTGAGGGGCTGAACCAGTGCTGCTGATGGGAGATGGGCCATCACTTGGGCTCCTTCACATGGCTCTGAGCTCCACACAGAGCTCCCTGGGAGGTGGGTTTGGATGTCTCTGGAAAGACAGATATTCCTGAGCTGGTGGTTAAAGGCTCATGCTGAGGAACAGCCCTCACATGCTCATCTCACTCAGGCAGACAAGCTATTTTTGCATGAGTAACCCCAAAACTCTGTATGGGATTGAAATTCTGGCGATAAGAAGGTTGTGTTCTGCATCCAAATGCAGTTATAATTTTGCTGCTGGGTAGTTTATATCAGGCACTCTTGCTTAAGCTGTGGAATCAATGATGTTAGAAAGCAGCAGATTAACCAACAACTCTTTTATAATGTTAATTCTGTCTGGAAAAGTGACTTTTACAGTTGGTGCTGGAACAAGCCTGATTCTTCAAGTAGGTTGTAATGCAGCCCCTGTGTCCTTTGCTGGCGCAAAGGTGGCACCTCAACTGACAATTGATTCAATTTTAGATGAGCTCATCTTTGGACTCCCTAGGTGGATTTGGGTCTTCATCTGCATTTAAAATTATGTTCATGACCAGAGATTGCTTTGCAACAAACTGATTCCAAGTCCAGCATGACTGATGTAGTCAGTACACCAGCTTGGGGTGGGGTGAACCCTTGGCAGATGGGTGGTGCTGGTCCTTCCCTTGGTCTCTTACTGCTGAGTTGTGCTGATATTTTGCAGGCAGTAAACACACTTGCAGGGTTACTCTTTCCACTGACATGCACCTCTCAGGTGCTCAACTAAAGTCCTAATCCCAAATCCCTGTCAGAGCAGAAGAAATCTACTCCTCAACACTCTCCTCCTTAAACCTGGCTGGTTCTGTGGAGCCTTGTAAGGTTTTGCCCCCCAGGTCTGGGAGATACCTCTGACACGTGCAGTGGATCTGCTCTGACCTTACAATAAATCCACTGCCTTCAGCAGGACTGTTTCCCAAGACAGGGTTTTCACATGTCAATATCGATGCTCTCAGCATGGATATCTAAAACAAATATTTTTAGAGTTCATCCACGATAAATAGAAGAAAAAGGTAATAGTGTAACAAGCCAGCTCCTACTGACTTCAGAGGGAGCATGGATGCAATCCAACAGTGTTTCAGGCCCACAGAGCACGTTCCCTCTGACTCCAACAGTCTGTGTGTGCTTTGCTGATGAATGCACTGTGGTGCATTAATGCACTGGAGCTGCTCACCTCCAGCTGCACAATTGGTGAGCTCCACGGTCCTGAGCAGAAGCACAGCCCTGGTGACAATCCTGGGATGAGAGCTGGCACGTTCAGCTGTGGGATGCCATTGCTGGGTGCTGGTCCTTCAGCAGAAGGAAGCAGCAGGAAGCACATGGCTCCTGACAGCCCCTCACAGACAACAGGATGGAAACAGCTCCAAGAGGGAATATTTAGCAGATGAAAGATGTTTGTTTCCAATGCCATCTAAGCTCAGATAAGTTAATCCTTTTTGTCATCCCTCAGACTCAGAAGTGACTGTGTGATAAGGCCTGACAGGGAAACTGTCAGAACAACAGGGAAAGCAGACCACTGCTGTCAAACACTTGACTTCTCAGTCCCCCTAGGTCTCTGTTAATTCTTTATTATGCACTTGGGCCATCAGTCTTTTGATCCAGAGAGTGGGTGACAGAATTGTCCAGCATGTGAGCAGGTTTGAGTGAGGGCTGTCCCAGGCATTCCCTGTCAGCTCAACAATCCCTCATGGAATATGGATCTTCTTGCAGATGGCTGCCCACTGTCCTGGCCCTGTGTCAGCAGCTGACATGAGCCGCTGTGCATGGGGGCACAACTCCCCAGGCATGGAAGGACAAAACAGTGTTTGCTCCAAGAAAATGGAACAGGTGTTGTGTTCCAACACCAACCAGGTAGCAAGTTTCCAGGTCACAACTCCTCCATTTACTAGTACTGAATTACAGAAAAGTCCACAAACTAAATTCAACCAGTGACAAAGATTTTGTGTACCCACCTGCCCAGCTGGTCCTACCCAAGGGGCAGCTGAAATTCCTGACAAGTCCCCAGGGCTATTTCACCACCCCTTGACAGCTGGAGCACAAGCCCAGTGAGGAACAGCTGAGGGAGCTGGGGGTCTCAGCCTGGAGAAAAGGAGGCTCAGGGTTCTGGCTGTGCTTCTGGCTCTGCACAACTCCCTGACAGGAGGATGCAGCCAGGGGGGATCGGGCTCTGCTCCCAGGGAGCAAGGGACAGGATGAGAGGAAACAGCCTCAAGCTGGGCCAGGGGAAGTTCAGGTTGGATATTAGGGAAATTTTGTCATGGGAAGGGCTGTCCAGCCCTGGCACAGGCTGCGCAGGGCAGTGGTGGAGTCCCCATCGCTGGAGGGATCTAAAAGCTGTGTAGATGTGGCACTTGGGGACATGGGTCAGTGGTGGCCTTGGCAGTGCTGAGGGAACACTTGGGGTTGATCTTAGAGGCCTTTTCCAGCCTAAAAGGTTCTATGATTCCATGACCTTTCAGTCTGGAGTGCTGCTTACCATGACTCAGGTTTCTGAGGGCTTTCATAATAACCCCATTTTTGGATACTTTCTGTTTCTGGGGACCAAAAAAGAGACACATTCCCAAACTTTCCACAAAACCCAGAACAACACCTCCTTTGAATATGTCCCTAAGATGTCCCTGTTCTGTGCAGGACAGAGGTTGATGTGACACCCATTCCCTCTCAAGAGACATCAGCTTAGACCAAATTTAATCAGCTTCTGTAGCCTAAGAAATTCATGCATGAAGGTAGCAGCTGATGCAGAGCAACCCATCTTACTGCCCCTTGCAGAAAGGATGTAAATTTAAGATTTTTGTTATTCCATTCCCTTGTTGTGTCAGGGCAGTGGAGCACAAGCACTACTCATCCTTCATTTTTTCTAGTGGATATTCCATTAGGAACTCTGACACTCCAGAGCAAGCCACTGTGAAAAATTAAAGGACGTCTTACATCTGACAGTGAAGATATTTATTCCATGTTCTAGACCAATGCACAATGATGTGTTAGACAAAGCAGTCCCTGCTGGTTCTCCCTTCCCTCAGGATGCCCTGGCTGAAGCCTGTATTTCAGAGGTGGGAAGACATTCTCTCCACAAGATTCAAGCACAACAGAGAGGTGGGTCCAGACTAACGAGCCCTGTAAAAGCTCTGTTGCACCACTGAGGGCTTCCTCCTACTCTATACCAGCTGTGCAGAAACATCCTCCTAAGAGGTGCATTTTTACTTTGATTTTGTTTTGGTTTAGATAGCCTTTGAGGCCTCAGTTTACCTCCTGTGAAGTCTGAGCCAAGTATTCCTGAAGGCTCAGTAACCCCACCTACAAAGAGAGAAATGTCCTAAACAGCTTCTGTATAGGATGTGAGAGATTCCCAATTCATGAACAAACAAGGTTTTTGTAAAACAAACTTACAAAAACCCACTGCTTATATTGAAGCAAAATATTTCCATAATTTAAAACCAATTTTTCTGGCCTTGAATGCCCTAATGGGGGATTATCTTTTTAGCTCTGGTGATGGGGGATGCACAGGATACAGTCACCTTACAGGTGACTTTATTTTCAGCTTTTTTTGGATGCACACATTGGCAACACAGGAATTGGAGGCCACCTTAGCTTTGAAAGAAATCCTGTGTTCTTCATCTCAGTACTTGATCACTACAAAAGATACATTTGGGGAGCCTTGGAGAATTGGAAAGCCAGACTTTGCCCCTCTGAAGCCAGGCAAGTTCAGAATCAATGATGGGGAAACCAAAGGTGATGATGTGTGCATTTTTCACCATAAAGATGGACACATCCCAGGGCACATGGCATCCAGGTGCAAGGGATCATCTTCATTTCCTTGTTCACACAAGCTTCTTTCAGCTCCAAAAAGCTCATCAAAGCCCATGAGATCATGGCTGGAACCTAAACACTATAAAGCTTTCAGCAGTGATAACAGAATAAGCTTCCAAAGAGCAGGTGGGGAGAATGGAAATGAGATAAGATTTCCTTCTGACCCCTGATGTGATGGACAGCATTACCCTGCAACGTGTCTTGTTTCTGCAGCCACCAAAGCAGAGCTTGTGGAAGAACAGGGCTGGAAACAGTTTGTCTGAATTCTCAGCATCTGCTCGGTTCAGCCACGCTTGAACCTCTCACTTATTCTTTGCAAGTCATCTGTAAACAGCCAGACTTTTTGTTCTCACAAAACATTTGGGAAGCACCTCTGTGTGCTAAATACCCAGAATTGTTCACATACAAAAATCTATTTGTTCTGTTGACAGAACCTCCCAAACATCAATTCATAAATAGCAGCTGGCGTGACTGTGTGCTTTAAGAACCGCCGAAAATGGTTTTTAATAGTTCCTATCTTCATACTTACAGAAAGAAACATTCCAAAGCCCAAGAGGAAATCTGTGAAACAGGGGATTTTTTTCGGTCCTCTGCACAGCTGCCAGATACTATGTGCAAAAAAAACCAAAAAAACAAAAACCAAAAACCAAACCAAAACAAACAAACAAAACAAACAAACAAACAAACAAAAAAACCCCCAAACCAACAAAAACAAAAACCAACCAACCACAACAACAACAACAAAAAACCCACAAAAAACAAACAAACAAACAAACAAAAAATCAGTTTGTCCATGTTTGTGCCTCATTATTCCATGCCTAGAGCATGGATTCCCTTCTCCCCTGATTTTTGGGCGCGCTGCTCTGCAGCCTCATCTCTTCTCTGCAGCCTCATCTCTTCTCATGCAAATAACAGCTTCCTGTGTATGAATAAGCAAAGAAGTTTGTGTTTCCCTCCTGCTGTAGAGAATTTAGCTCATCTGGAAGCAGAAATGATATTATTTAGGTGATGGCACAGGGCAGGAGGAAGGAATAGCAGTGGCGATAGAGATGTGTCTGAAAGCTGAAGGAATACATCCAAACTATTTCATAAGCACTTAAAATGCTAATTAGCAAGTCAAGATGCATCAAGGACAGCAGTTATAATTAAACAAATAATTTGGCTGCTGATGCTGCCAGGCTTGCTGTAGTACAAGCAGAGCCTTTTCATGGCACCAGACAAGAAATCTACATTCATGTCCACCGTCACTCTCCTTCCAGTTTCCTCTAAGCTGTGGAAGCAACTGTTCCCTTCCTCTATTTTCCACCTTTTTATGCAAGAAGGAGAAGGGAGGGAAGCTGCAGGTGGGTTTGGGCTGGCACCCAGCTGGGCTCTGCCCCCAGAGGTTGTGTACCCTGAGGTGGCATCAGGATGTGGGGTCACTGCAAACAGGGAAGATGCACTTGGGACACAAATCCTACCTGGCCCCACTGCTGCTATGTTTCCTCTGAAGTGCCAGTCGCTGCCCTTCTGCATTTGCCTCTTTCTTATAGAGGAGGCCAGCAAGGGCAACACTTTGCCTTATTTCTGTGCAGAGAACCTCATTTGGTGGCTTCTTCTTCCAATTTCCTTACCCTTGGGCCAGGGATACCCACAGTGCACATCCCCCATCACTTTTCTTTACAGGAGACCATTAGTTTGGTAATAAAACCCAGCCATTTGGCACCTCTTGTTGATGGGGTGAATCCCTCCTGTCTCCTCCAGTGTGGTGCCACCAATCCAGTTCCTTCTCCCTGGTTTCCCTCTAAATGCTTCTCACAACCTGGTGTCTGCCTTGTCAGGTCTGATAGAATTTCCTGAGGGACATCTGGACAATGAACAGGCAGTTTCCAAGAGCAGGTCCTCCCTTCTCCTCACAAAGGTGAGGAAATGTGCAGGACACACACTGCCCCTGAGCCATCCCTGGCACCTGCACGATGGGAACAAACCCGGAGCTTCTCACACTGAGGGATTTGATGGTGGCACTTTGACAACCGAACTTGCAGTAGCCACCCTGTTCCAGGAGATGTTGCTGTGCTTTCAGCTAAAGGCCTGGAGGAGAAGCACACAGAGCATGGGCATTGCAAAGAGTTAGGGAAAACATTCCAAGTGCTCTTCGAGCAGGTAGAGTTGGGGGCTGTGACAGCATGAGTAAAAGCTGTATTTGGGGCAGTTCTGCACTTCCCTGGCTGCAGATGAAGGAGGCATCTAGCAGAAAGGAGGTGGGTGCTAGCCTCGAGGGTTGGGTCCCTGTTTCTGGGCTTCTTTCACACCTCATATGGATGCTGCTTTTCCACACTTGCTGGTCTGATGCCACGCAGCAGGCAGGGCCCTGCCTTAATAAAAATCCAGTTCTTCCCAATTGTCTTTTGACCCACAGCAGGAAAAAACATCCCACTGCATGGCCAGTTAAGAGAACAAGACAAGAGAAGATGTAAACTCTTCATCTGAGCATTTAGACAAAAGTCTGCATCTTAAGATAGCACCAAGCCTGTGAGCAAAATTGCCAGGAGGGCCAGAGAAGGGCCAGGGCTCAAGTCAGAAAGGATCTGACTGAAGGAAGCACTGATGTGCCTGGAAGTCCTGGTTTGACTGGGTCTGTCCCAGCATGCCAGCAGGATCAATCAGAGCGGTGCCTTGGGGTTTGCTCAGGGCAGAGGCTTTGCACTGTCTCCTGTGGCCCCCTGCCAGGATGCAGCCCTGGGAACAAGCTCACCCTGCAGCAGTCAGGACAGAGGTCTCTTGGCTGAGTCACTCCTGTGCCTGTGACCACCCTGTGTGACCCAGCCTGGGGGGGCCTGCAGCCTGTGTGTGTTTGTTTGCAAAGAGCAGCCACACCAGGGGCAGAAAGAAGGACAGCCAGGGGGAATGGGAGCACTCAGGTTGTGTTTGTTCCCCACGTGCTCAGAAGGAACTGCAACACGGCATTGCCAATACCCAGACAGACCTGATGGCCGAGGTGTGCTGGCAGCCCACCTCAGCTCTGCTGGCAGCCAGGAGCACTGTGGTGGTGGCCTGTTTGCTGTTGGTTCACCCTGCTGTGTTCTCTGCAGCCACCATCCACTCCTCCTTCCAGGAGAGTGCAGGACATCCCTGCAGGCCTCTCAGCAGTGAGGAGAACATCCGAGCTTTGGAGCATTGGAGAACTGTCTCCAACCCAGGTACAGGGTGTCTGTTGGTAGAGCCATTTCCCTGAGCCATGGCTTCATCCAAACAGGAGCCATCGGAGCCAAAATCCCTGTGGGAGCAACGAAAAGGGTGTTTGGGGTAATTAAACTCCTCTGTGTGAGTTGTGCTTCCTGCCCCAAGGAAATTGCCATCTCACCGGGGACAAACACAGATTGTTACAGCAAAAACTAAGAGATGATGATAACAGGCAGGGACACGAGGGCTGCTCAGAGGGTTGAGTCAGCATCCCATTTGCCTGCAGCACAGGGCATAGGAATGCTGAAATAGCTCTTTGTGGGGCCAGCAGCACTCCAATGCCTAATCCCTGCAACACTCCACTTCATCTGCACCGCTCCCAGGTGAGCGCATCCGTGCAGGGTTTTTCCCAGGTGGAGAGGGATCCGGGCTGTGTGGGTCCTGTTCATCCACCCACTTTGTGTGCAGGGTTATGCACATGTCTGGGGCCATCCACACACAGCCAGGTACCCGAGGCACTCATCGAATGCTGGTATTCCTAGAAAGGATCTGAGTCTACAGCTAATGACACAAAGCCAATAGTGTCTAGACACAAGTTTGGTAACAGCAGCTCTTTGTCATGCTCAAGGCTGGTGTGGAGGGGAAGCAACGTGTCAGGAGCACAGGATGCTGCTTTGTGCCCAGTGCAATTCCTCACTGCAGATGGGAGGCAGTGCATGAAATATTCAAGGCACCTCCATGCTTTGTACAGAGCTTTGATACCCGAATGGAAAGCACTCCTTGAAACAGAGCCTTGCTGCTGCCACCTCCCTGTCCAGCCTTTAACCTTCTAGGTTTTACCAACAATATGTCAAAAACAGACTAGAAATACAACTAGGATATGTCAAAAAGAATGGAGAAGACGGGAAAAAATGTGCTGGTTTTTACGTATTCTGTTTTTCTGACTGAAGGCAGTTATGGGCATGAAGGATTGGGTGCTGAGCAACACAGGGACTTGAATTCTCCATTTGCTGCCACTTCTGTCCATCCTAATGTCCTTACCTCAGGACATGGACTAGTACAGGATGGGCAGCTGGCTCCAGAAGCATGGCATGAGAAGAATTAATGGAAATACATCCTTTGTGGTGACCTCTGTGCTGGCAAGCTCTGAAATATCAACAAGAAAAGCACAATATGGAGGTTGTGGTAGGTTGTGGTGGGCAAATACTGGGTCAGCCACAACGGCCAGCCTTGAGCAACTGGGGTGCAGGTGGGTATCTGGATTGGGGAAATAATTTGAAAACTATTTGCATTCACTGAAGTGTCTCAGAGTTCAAAACAGCCTCAAGGATGCTGCAGAATTACAGCTAGGGCTCCAGAGGCTCCTGGTCTGTCCTAGGCCAATCAACTCTACTGAAATAACTCTGAGCAACCTGGTCTAGTGGAAAGTGTCCCTGCCCATGGCAGGAGGTTGGAATTAAATGATCTTCAGGGTCCCTTCCAAGCCAAGCCATTGCAGGATTCTATTGAAACAGGGCCATTGCAGGGACTGTTTGGTCTCTGAGGTCTCAGCTTGCACCAATATTGCTTTTCCAAGCAGCACATGAGAGAGCAGGAGCCCCAGGTTTGCCCCAGAAGACATCTTTTTCCTTTTTCCACGAACAAATGAAGCTGATCCACGCAAAAGCATGCAAGGGTTTCCAGGTGTGGCTGTCCTGGCACCACTGACAGGCAGTGAAGGTCTGAGGCAGAGCTGAGTTTACATGACATTTAACATGCGTGGCAAAACCAGAAGTTGAGCATCAGCTGTTAAGATTAGATCCTGACGTCAAAGAGCTTGAAATTAGAAGCACAGGCAAAAGGGAAAGCAGCTCTACCTCACAGCAAGCTACTGTTTCATTCTTGAGACGCTCTAATTGCTACTATTTTTAATTGCATATTTATACCACAGGCTATTTCTTTCCCTTTAATGAGACAAGAGCGAAATCAGCTTATAGTATTTCTACATCTTCTCCTGGAGGTGTTGAAGTAACTGCCTGCTCATTTTTACTTTTTAGGGCTGCAGAAAAAGGGAATTGATAAATGCCAAAGGAATGAAAAGTCCAAGTTTCTTCCCAGCTGGGAGATTTCAGTGTGGGTAAGGGAAGGAGCCCAGGAAGAGGGGGAAAGGCGGTCCAGGTCTGATGCCTGTGCACCCACGGCCACTTTTCCAAAACAGGCTCCACCTGGCAGGAGAGCTCAGTGGGGAGCTGTGGCCTTTGACAGAGTCGATGAAACAGCTTCAGAGCAGCTTGGGTTTAAAAAAATCCTAGTGTTCCCAAGTCAGAGGGGGTTGGTGAGAAGGCTGGGAGCAGTTTTCCTGCACTTGGAAGTTCAAATAGGAAGGCATGGCCACAGAGGTGGTATTGCCTCTTTCAGGCTTGCAGGAACTGTCCAGATCTTCACCTCCCAGATCTTCACCTCCCAACCTTCGGGGGGATAAGGTGAGGGGAAGAAAGCAAGGCAGGAGGAAGCACCCTCCATCTCATAACTCTTAGTGAATGCAGGAGAAATGAAAAGGAATGAGGAAAAAACACTCCAACCTGATATTTTAGCTTCCAAATTTTAATTTTGCTCGACTAAGAATACAGAAAATTCACGTTTTCAACACTTGTGCAAACAGTTGTAAATTTTGTTGAATCTTTTAAAGCTGGCCTGTTACACTGGAGATGCCCAATTACATTCAGGAGGGCAGGTGGAGAGGCAAGGAAGAAACCTGTTTGAAAGGATGCTTTAGGGATAAAACACATTCTGGGGGTTGGCCTTTTTTGGAAATTGGCTAAGGCAGGCAGATGAAACACCCAGTGTAACCTGAACAGTGGTAAAGTAAATGAATAAATGTGCTTGGGATCATTTGGAGTGGTTTTTTGTGTGTTTGGGGCTTTTGTGTCTGTGGGTTTTTTTGGGCTTTTTTGGGTTTTGTGTGTGTTTTGTTTGTTCGTTTATTTGCTTGCTTGTGATTTTGGGGAGGGTGGGGTTTTTTTGTTTGGTCTGGGGTTTTTTTTAATGCCTTATAGGACCAGCACTTGAGGAAATAAACTTCAGAAAGGCTATTTGGGTACTGTGGAGCAATGCAAAAAGTGTATCTAAGCCTGAAAAATCAAGGAATAGCTCCTGTGGAAGTCCTCTGTGACCTGACAGTGGGTTCACTGCTCATCCTTCCCAAACCACTTTTTTCAAAGTCAGATGGCTCCAGTCACCCTCCTTCCCAAAGCAGGAGCAGGACAGGGCCTGGGGGAATCCCTGAGCAACTCCCCTTGTAAGAGCCTCCAGACAGAGCACAAACCACTGACCACTGCTCCAACCCAATGATCCTGGCAGTTTTCCCACACTTTTAGTCTTCCAACCATCCAGGCAGTAACACCCCAAACTGGATACAAGAAAATTGAGGGACACTGCACCAAAGCCTGGCTAAAGACAAGGCAATTGGCATCCACTGCTTTCCCTCACCCACAGACTCAGTCACAGACTATCCAGAGCTGGAAGGGATACCCACAAGGATCACTGCAGTCCAGCTCCTGGCCCTGCACTGCCCCTGAGCAGTGGGCAGCCTGGGAGCCAAGGGAAAAAGCACTTTTGGGTTGTAAATCAGACTGTCAAGAAACAGCTACAGAAGCTCCCAGCCACAGGAGCCGCTTGGAAGTTACAAAGAGCAAACTGAACTTCAGGGTAACGAAAGCTGAACAACAACAACAAAAAGTGCCCCAAGATATAACAAACACTACAAGCAAACAGCAAAACCCAAAGAAAGCCTCAACCCCCAGAAAAGCCTGCCTGTATAAATAATTCACAAATGGTCAAAAAAACCACAGAACAGGGAACCATCCGCTTTCCCAGACTGCCAGAAATGGAGGGGAAAGACAACAACAACAAAGTCAACAGCCACCCAAGCAAACTGCCCCAACCCAGGAACAATAACCCCCTCCCTCCCCAACCTGCTGAAAAGATCAACAGCAGTAATGTTCCCTGCTGAAAAGCTATACAGAAAAAAATAGAAAATAAAGAAAAAAAAAAGAACAAAATAAAGGCAGAAGCCAAACAATAGTTTGTTAGTTTCTTGGAAATATTTATGAAAAATATTCAGAGGAAATGTTCTCAAGAGGCAGTCATGTAACCAAGTACAGAATCCAGGCAGAGATTGGGAAAACAGATGGATCTTGCTCTCCAGAGGGGATTTCTGATGCCTAACAAGCCCAAAGCCATCCACTTATTCCTACCACACACATACATCAAGGCTCTGACAAAGAACAATCTCGTACCTTACTTACTGGCACTCCTGATGAGACACTTTAGCTGGCAAAGCTGGGATTTATTAACTCAAGAGCTGACTGATGCCAGTAGAGTCGTCCAGTTTTCAGAGGGTTTTCCAATCCATTTCCTTTTTTTCAGTTGTTCAGAAAATTTCAGATGTTCTTTAACTAAATACCCACAGGATGATTTGCTGCTAATGGTCCTTGCAAGGGAGAATTTTGCACCAGAGAAGACCATTTTTGCACAGAAAGTAACAGACCACAAGACAGGTATTGATAAGTTTGATTAAAATAAGGCAAGAGTGATGAATTCTGATCCATGAAAAGCCATCTTTGTCATTTAGCATCCATTTGAAGAAAATGTAGTAAAGCACTGGGTTCATGTGAAGATTTTAGTATTGTGTTTCTTTAATGTTTCGTTTGACCACAGGTAGGAAATATTTACTCAGAGGATATCACATTACAGCACCTCTTCATAAAGTCCACCTTAATCAATGCTAACATTAAAAACCTCACTGGGAGCTTCTGAACAAGCAGGGACCTTACTCCAAACGTCTACTGGGGAAATAATAAGTGAACAAATTCCACCAGGAATAAAACATCAGCTTCAACGGGCTGCTGGAAGTCTCTGTTGACACCCACACAGGCATTGGTGATTAGTGGTGCCGCTCCCAGCCACAGGAGGCAATTTATTTGGAAGTCTAACTGGCGTCTTGTAATTGTGCCTTCCCCCCGAATTTTGGCAGCTGAGGTGACAAGTGGCCACCCCCCTGCTTTGCACCCCGCTGGGGCTGTGCAGGTGAGACCCCCGGGGTGGTTTCACAGCCGAACGGGGCAGGACAGCGTTGCACTGCAGGAACGCGGGCTGGGCTCCGGCTGCAGCGCCCACCGGGCTGAGGCTGTCCCCGGCTGTCCCCAATTGCTCGGCCAGCCAAGCCCCAGTAATGAATGCTCTCCATCCGAGGGTGTGCTCCTGCCTCTGCTCGCAGCAAACACGGGAAGCAGCTCTTTTTGTAACTGCGCCCGAAAACGCTTTGCCGGTTTTTCCTAAAATTTAGCTTCAGGCGGGCCTGCTCAGGACAGGGGCCCTTGTGCCCTGGGTGTCTCCCTGTGGGGAGAGCGGCGTCGCTCCGGGGCCTGCAGCACCTTCTGTTCCCCAGAGCAGAGAGAGATCTGCTCGCAGGGCACCCAACCTCATCTGACCTGGCTTTGCAGACTTGTTTACACTGAGCAAACCCAGCAGCCTGGGCAGACCTGCTGAGACATTTGTAACTGTGTCACCAGGCTGTGCCAGCCCTGTCCAAGAGCGGGACAGGCTGTCCTCTGCCCTTCCCAGCCTCTCGCCCACGTCCCTAACTGGGGGGTGATATCACTGCTTTGCTCTACTCTTCTTTAGCAGAAGAGCAGCCTGCCTGCATCTGTCACAAATGCACTGAGGCAAACGTGCTGACTGTCACAAGAAATAGTTGATCCGGGACTTTTGGCCTCAAGAAAGTCACACGATCTCCAAGGAAATTTAAATAAATTCCAGGCAAGGCTCCACGCACCCCCATACGCAGCCAGCCAGTACTCATCAATCTTAGGAGCCATTTAAAAGTTCTGCAAGAATGAAAATCTGATTTTATGAACAATTAAAATACGCTCTACATTTGATATCCTGCATTAAGCTTCCAGGAGACATTCCCACTACTAAGAATCTTTTATCTCTAAGTAATTCTCATTTTTCATTCACAAGTTAGAGTACTGTTGAGTCTCTGACAGCACATTTTTCTTAAGTTCCCCAAGTGTTTAAGCCAGAGAAGAATGGAGGGTCAAAAGAAACTAAGCAACTTGCTGAAGGTCCCTAAAAAAAAAAAAGAAGAGGCAAGAAAACCCAGGTATCTCCACATTGGCTAAGCACTCTTATAAACAGATTCATTTCACCGTCCTTCAAAGGTCAAAGCAAAAAAGATACTGCAAGGAGGCAACAAAAATATATGTACACAGAAAACTTTGCACACCAAACCTAGCGTTATGTAGATACTTAAAAAGCCTGAATAAAAGCACTCTCACTTGTTGACCATCAGAGCTCAGAGCTCCTGTGTTTTAGGAAACACAGATGCCCCCACAAGACTTGGTGCTGTACAAGTGCTGAGAGAAAAAAACCCCACCCCCTTCTTGAGTTGTACCAAAATTATTCTTTTTGACAAGTTGCACAAAAGCCAATCCTGTTGATGCTCGAGCAGAGAGTCTCAGGCACCTTGGCCAGATGGGCCATCAAAAGTGACCAGGGAACCTCAGCACCTCTGAAGCCTTCCAAAGGATTGCCATCTTCTTGAAGAGTTTGTTCTCCTTAAGAAATAAGAAGCCTGACTCCTTTGCTAAAGTAAAACAAACAAATAAAAACTCCCCAAAACCCAGAGAACAAAAGCCACAACCCACCTTTGAGTCAGAAGTCCCCTGTAACTCTATGGTGGAGAGAGCCCAAAGGTCTAAACATCCCTGCTGACCCTGAAGGCCGATACCTGAGGGCACCTGTGAAGCAGCACAGGAGCAGAGGGCATGAGCAAAAGCAGAGCTCTTTTAAGACTCAACAATGACTCAGCCTGCTGTAACATGGCAGCAGCCAAATTCTCTGATACCCAGCAGTCCAACCTCCACAGCAACAAATGAGGGCTGGGAGAGCTCTCATCCCAGATGGTGCACTCAGATGTGCCCTCTGCTATCTCCTGAGTTTTCAAAAAGCTCATACAATTTTATTCCAAGCTTTTTCACGCTTTAGGACAGGCTAACAGAGCATCCATTATTTTACCTCCCTTCCACGTCCTTTCTCTGTCTGCCCTGACAGGATGGGAACACCTCCTGTACCAGGGAGCATTTCCAGCCACACTGAACACCCACACTCGGCAGCAATGGGAGGTGACTGTGCAAAGCCAGTACAGCTGCTTGAGTCAGAGCTTGGCTTTCTAGATGAAAGCTTCCCACAGGCTCTAATTCCACTCTCCTTGGCCCAGCTCCTTAGAACCTCACAGCCTGGCGAGGCTCAATCCTCCCCAAAAGCTTCAGGAATTTGTGAGAGGAGAAACCTGCAGCCACTGTGAGTTTTTACAGTTGGGTTACAGCACTCAGGGCAGCTCTGAACGAGGTGGCACAGCTGGTCCTCACAGCCTGATGCTCCTCCTAAAGCTGTTTCAGCACCGAGGAACAGTGGAGGAATTGAGATTTTCCCTCTGGGAGAAGGTGAAGGCAGCTCCTGGCACATGACTGTGGCACTGGGTGTTTCAGCACTCTTGGTGCAGAGGTTTAGCTGTAACTCAGTGTGTCAGAGCCAGCTGCCTCCATCCCACCAGGTTGTCCTGGCAGGGACACGCTCCAGGAAGGGACATTCATTTTGGATGGATAAACAGTAAGGGTTGCCAGCAGGAGAGATTAGCTGCTCAGGTGAAAAGGTTGTCTGTCAGCAGAGCTGTGCTGAATGTTTTCAGTGCAACCTGAGCCTCAGACACTGCCCTACAAGGCCAGGTGAGCACAGGAGGAAGCACAGCCCAGGTTGGTTTGGAGATGCACCGTTTCCTCACAAACAGGGACTGGGTTTCAGGAGATCAGCTTTGAAATAAAATGCTGAACAGAAAGTGAGATTCATGTTAAAACAGGCAAAGTGTAGGATGGTTAAATGCAGATGTGGCAGCTGATGAACTTGATCCAACATCACATCTAGGCAAGTGCTACATACCTTCTTCAGAAGCCACTTTGCAACCCCAAAGTTTCCACAATTAAGGACATTTAAGGGCAGCATTTCACAGAAATGGATGAATTTTGACAGACTTATTTTGCTTATGTTGTCTTCCAAGGGGGAAGGACACAAGCTGGGCAGCTGTTGATTTCTGTTGTGAAACTTTACTACATCTGAAGTTTTGAGTCCTCTCTGTGTGCTGGCTTTTCACTGGGGCAGCTGACCCAACACCTCAACATCCCAGCAAAACACCATCCCTGGGTGCCTGCTGTGCTTGCCACCCCTCTCCTGGCAGAGAGAGCCACAAGACCAGTCCGAGGAGTCAGATTTTTTTGGGAGCTGGAGGAGGGAAGAGTGAGTGGAAACAGATGCAGCATTATTCACATGGCTAAAATGCACCCAGAAGTCTCCCATGCTTGCCTTCCTTTATATACGTGTGTATGTATATATATATATATATGTATGTATGTATAAAATAAAGCTTGGCAGCAGTTCAGACCTAAGATTAAAATAATCTCTTTGTGTCATCCCAAAGCAAGAGCAGAGGGCACCTGTATGCTTTGCCAGCTTCTCTGCCCCTGCTGCCAGCACAGGCTGGGCAGGCTTCAGCTCCTCCTGGACACGCAGGGGCCAAGAAAGTTCCTTTTCCATAGCCATTATCTGGATATATGCATAGATNAGGTGGCACAGCTGGTCCTCACAGCCTGATGCTCCTCCTAAAGCTGTTTCAGCACCGAGGAACAGTGGAGGAATTGAGATTTTCCCTCTGGGAGAAGGTGAAGGCAGCTCCTGGCACATGACTGTGGCACTGGGTGTTTCAGCACTCTTGGTGCAGAGGTTTAGCTGTAACTCAGTGTGTCAGAGCCAGCTGCCTCCATCCCACCAGGTTGTCCTGGCAGGGACACGCTCCAGGAAGGGACATTCATTTTGGATGGATAAACAGTAAGGGTTGCCAGCAGGAGAGATTAGCTGCTAAGGTGAAAAGGTTGTCTGTCAGCAGAGCTGTGCTGAATGTTTTCAGTGCAACCTGAGCCTCAGACACTGCCCTACAAGGCCAGGTGAGCACAGGAGGAAGCACAGCCCAGGTTGGTTTGGAGATGCACCGTTTCCTCACAAACAGGGACTGGGTTTCAGGAGATCAGCTTTGAAATAAAATGCTGAACAGAAAGTGAGATTCATGTTAAAACAGGCAAAGTGTAGGATGGTTAAATGCAGATGTGGCAGCTGATGAACTTGATCCAACATCACATCTAGGCAAGTGCTACATACCTTCTTCAGAAGCCACTTTGCAACCCCAAAGTTTCCACAATTAAGGACATTTAAGGGCAGCATTTCACAGAAATGGATGAATTTTGACAGACTTATTTTGCTTATGTTGTCTTCCAAGGGGGAAGGACACAAGCTGGGCAGCTGTTGATTTCTGTTGTGAAACTTTACTACATCTGAAGTTTTGAGTCCTCTCTGTGTGCTGGCTTTTCACTGGGGCAGCTGACCCAACACCTCAACATCCCAGCAAAACACCATCCCTGGGTGCCTGCTGTGCTTGCCACCCCTCTCCTGGCAGAGAGAGCCACAAGACCAGTCCGAGGAGTCAGATTTTTTTGGGAGCTGGAGGAGGGAAGAGTGAGTGGAAACAGATGCAGCATTATTCACATGGCTAAAATGCACCCAGAAGTCTCCCATGCTTGCCTTCCTTTATATACGTGTGTATTTATATATATATATATATGTATGTATGTATAAAATAAAGCTTGGCAGCAGTTCAGACCTAAGATTAAAATAATCTCTTTGTGTCATCCCAAAGCAAGAGCAGAGGGCACCTGTATGCTTTGCCAGCTTCTCTGCCCCTGCTGCCAGCACAGGCTGGGCAGGCTTCAGCTCCTCCTGGACACGCAGGGGCCAAGAAAGTTCCTTTTCCATAGCCATTATCTGGATATATGCATAGATTCAGAGAATCCAGAGTGGTTTGGGTTGGAAGGAACCTTAAAGTTCCTTCAGTTCCACCCCAACATGGGCAGGGAAAGCTTCCACTAGACCATGTTGCTCCAAGCCCTGTCCAGCCTGGCCTTGAAGTCCACAGATTCAAGCTCTTTCCTCAGACATGCTCTGCTTGGTTGGGAAGGCTCAGCTTGGGAGAATTTTAAGACCAGCTACCAGTTCCTAAGTACAGGGGTGGCAACCTGCATTACATGGAAGTCCAGATGGAGAAGATCCACCTCAGGTGGTAGCAATAACCTGCAGGAGTGTTCAGTTCACCCGAGAAGGGTTATGAAACATGCAGTCAGCTTCTCTAGAGTTGCTATTGCCAGAGAATCTGGCTTTTCATTTAGAAATAGATTTATTTCCACAACTATGAGGGCCTGAGTGTTTGAGAACAAGAACTCAATGTTTACATACCAGTAAGCAAATAAAGACCCTGAGGTTTCTTTGTATTTAAAAGAAAAAAAAAAAGTTATGACTGAGGCCTGACTTGTAATTTTCAAACTCCTGGAGGCAGCAAGCTCAGTATTCTGTAGTCTCTTGTGGATTAGGATGTTCATGAGCTGCTCTGCATGTAGCTGACAGAAGTTTCACACGAGCCTTTCAGCCCCATTGCCTTGCTCCATGGAAATCTGTTCCATTGAATGCAGTCCAGGAAAACTGGTCTGTGTCTTCCACAGGAGATGCTCATGAATAATACATCTAGCTGCTTTCAGCAAATCCAAACCTCTAATGAAAAGCAAAGGCATATTCCCAGTTTGAGCTCTGCTGAGCACCAGATCAGACCCTGGCAATACAAATCCATGGCCAGGGGCACAATGTGGACCTTCAGCCTGCCTTAACCCAGAGCAAAAAGCCAAAGGTTTTGCTTTAAATGTGCTGCTTCACCTTTTAGAACAGGGATTGATAGATACTGGCTTATACTATTGTATATTCTCTCCAGCACAATTAGAGCAGAGGTTTTTTTGTATGCTGCATAAAGATTTTTTAAGCAAGAGGTTTTTAATGCGTTTCTTATGCATATAATTATAAGATCACAGACTGGTTTGGGTTTGAAGGGACCTTAAAGATCATCTTGTTCCACTCCCTGCCTGGGCAGGGACACCTCCCATTATCTAGTTGCTCCAAGCCCTGTCCAGCCTGGCCTTTGAACACTTCCAGGGATGGGATGTAAATTTTTTTTTTCTACATATACAAAATATTTTTCATCTCCACTGCTGCCCCACGTCAAATACCCGAGGCCATTCAGTGGTTTAGCAACAGGAGTATAGAGGACTTATGTAGGCACTGGGAGGGGGTGGCTGAGTACCCAGGATGTCCCCTACCCAAATCCTTGCCCACACATGATGGGCAGCAGGATGCAGCAGCCTCTCAGCATGTTCCCAGGAGCATGGGCTCACCCCTGCCACACATGGTGGAGCAGGTTGGATTTAGGGGTCTCTCTCTGGGGAGAGAAGGCCAGAATCAGGGCTGGTAGGTTTGCTTTGCCCTAGGTATCTCTGCTCCTTGCCCAGCTGTTATTCCAGGTCCTGCTGGGGGCCATCTCCATCCCCACTCCTCAGGCCTCTCCAGAGCCCTGCAAATTGATAAGGCTGCTTCATGATCTATGGCTGCTGGTTTTAATTAAAGCTGCCTCCTCTGCATCACTCCTAGCCTTGTGCAGACAGCAGCACAAATTATTTCAGCCTCTCTGATCCACCAGATGTCAAACTCACAGCTATGAGCTGACATTATTTAGGAAAACTCTCCCCCTGCTCCCACAGGCTCAAGTGAATCTGGAAGCAGGGAACTAAGGAGAAGGTATACAGTGACAGCAAACTAACCCTCCACTCATAACCCTGGCCAAGCAGAAAGCTGGTTAAGCATGTCACCTTCAAACCTCCCCATCCTGGAGGGCAGCAGCAGAGGGGATGAGGAGTCAGCCCAAGTGAGCCCCTCACTCCTTCAGGGCTGCAGGCAGCTCCTGGTCCCTTGAACTAACAAGGCAGGTCCTGGTCAGGAGAGCACAGTGTTTCCCACTTGTGAGAATCCATTCTTAACCCCTTCTGACACATTCTCAGGGTGGGGTGCAGGTGAGGGCTCCTTTCACACCCATCACTTCCAGAGCTGTCATTCCCGCATTCCTCTGCAGGTGGGTCTGGGGACATAAACGGGCTCTGACTGCCCTGACCACTCTTCACTGGGCCCCACAACTCTCTGCCCTACACAAAGCCAGGCCCAGAAAGCTTTCCATGGGCACCATGTGTTGTCCTCACTTTCATGCTGCTTTTACAGCAGATGAGGTTCAGGCAAGCCATTTTACCTTCCAAGCACCCTGCTGGTGGGGGAAAAAGAAAAACCTCCAGACTCCTGACTCTGCATTCCAGGTGGGGATGTCCAGCACTTGGACCTTGCTTTTAGGACTAACTTTGGTAGATACAGTACTTAAATTCTGAAGTACCAGACCATTGACAGATAATCTTATTTGCAGAGTGGGAGGTTGTCTTCTTCCCTGTATAATCAGGAGAGCAGAAGACAGGGCTGCCACCTCATTCCTCCCAGGTTCCCTTCACCTCGGGGCTCCTAAAATTTGACCAGAGGTGGCACAGCTACAGTCAACTCAAGACTTGCCATTGAGGGTCTTGGAGGGAGCTGCCAGATTCAGGTGCTGTGCACCAAGACACCTGAGTCATGCAAACATGCAAACAAACACGAATATTAATTGATGAGAGGGCTTTACGGTCACTGCAGGACTGCAGGCAGCTTCAGCTCTTTTGTGTGTGGGATGTGCAATGTCTTATTTCTCTCATGTCTCCAGTGTTGTCATAGAAGCAAGCAACATATTTTCTGGTACAGATCTACTCTGATACATCCCAACTGGTACATTTCGTGCTTTGTTTCTGTCTCCAGGGGACAAGAACAGCCATCCTGAACCTATGTGAACTTTGAGGGTGTTGCAGCATGCTGGGTGTGTTCAAAGGACCTGTGGTATCCCTCTCCAGGAAACAGATTGAAACGGCAGGGGGTGAGTGGTTCTACCAGACAGCGATGCTGCTCCACTGGTTTGGACTGTTGATGCAAGAGTTAAACGATTTAGGTGAAAATACCAAATATTTTTAGAAATTATTTGTACATTCAGCCTTTAATAGAGGGGGGG
>VZTR01013701.1:550732-576468 GCA_013400775.1 Chaetops frenatus | reverse complement strand
GCAACTACAATTGACGTGGAGTTTGACTGAAATGAAGAAGCTGAACAAGCCCAAATTCACACTTAGGGTTTCTTTCTTCATTTGAGTTTCAAAAGCTACGTAGAAATGGGTGCAGCTCTGAAATCTTTTCCCATTGTGGAAATCAAAGTGATTCAAATCCAGCTAATCCCCGGGTTCTGCAGCCAGTTTGCTCACACTTGTGGCAGTCAGTGATCCCACAGAAACACACGCAGTTCAAAGCCAGGTGTGCCTGACCCAGGGCCCTGAGCTCCAGCTGTGCTCCAAAGGGAAGCCTGCTAAGAAGGTGGATCTGGAGACACAAGGCACCTGGGAGGGTGTCCCTTGTTGCACTTCAGCTGGGGACCAACACCCCCAGCCTCTGCTCCAAGCTGGCTGTTGTGATGACTCAAATGAGCATTTCTGCCTGCGGTCTAGCAGGAGCTGCACACTGTGCTCCCTGTGTGTCCTAGCTGAGGAAACGTTTCCCATAACATATGGAGCTCCAATCTATGTTTATAGCAAGGCACGTCACTTAGGAGTACAGCACTTCCCCCCATGCCAAAGAGAAAACAACCACCCAGGAGATAAAGTGCTACTCAGAACTATCTCAGAACCAAATGGTTTTCTTCTCAGTGAAATGAAAATGCAGCAAGATTCAGACTGCCAGCCTGAACACAGAGCTCCATGCAGAATTCATACAAACTTGGTTTCCTGGGTCCCTTTCTTCCTTGTCACCCAGGCACCTTGTATGAAAGCACCAAAGCACAGCAAGCAGCACCCAGCTGGTCCAGCCCCTTCACCAGGAATATCCTTTCACCCTGCAGAGCTCAGAAAGTGATGGATGGAGACACTGGCCCTCTCTGGAGGCAGCAGGATGCTCTGAAAGTAGGCATTTTCTCTGAGCTCTGCATGTCCAGGTATTTGCAGCTCTCTGGTACCCTCAAAAAGACACTGGCTCCCCTCTCACACCACTGCTCACACTCGTGGTATCCCTGCAGGCACTTATTAAGCTGTGCCATCCCTCCATGGGCTCAGCCTGGGAAGAGCTTCCATCTATTCTGGCAGGAGTCCTTGGGAGTTCTGCTTTCTGCTCTCCCTCATCTGCACTTCCCCAAGGCTATGCTGGCAGTTCCACGTGGCCCTGAGAGCACCCACTCCCCCAAATCACCTTTTCCTGGCTGAAAAGAACACCCTCCTGCCCTTGGAGGGGTGTCAGCTCTTGCTTTTTCCAGGAGAAAGCTCTGGTGCTTCCCTCTGACAAAAAGGATGATGGTTGGGGCTCTTCTGGAGTCACAGATGATCTTAACTACAGTTACACCTCCTATTTTAGCAAACTTAACTTTGGTTCTCCACATAAATCCTCCTCAGGTCCAACTTTCATGTTCATCTTCTGTGAGGAAACTTCGCTTGTCTCTGTCTTACCTAAAAATACATGGAAAGGGGTAAAGATGGATCAGGGTCTTCTCAGTGGTCCAGGACAAGAGGCAATAGGCACCAAGTGAAATACATGAAATTCCACCTAAACATAATAAGAACTTGTTTGTTGTGCAAGTGGATGGACAAAGCAGCAGGTTGTCAGGAGAGAGACTGTGAACTATCCAACCCTGGAGAAATTCAAGCACTGTCTGGATGCAGTCCTGGGCAAGATACTCCAGCTGGTCCAGCTTTGTGGAGGGTTGGATTAGACACCTCCAGAAACATCTGGAGAGATCCCCAACCTCAACTGTTCTGTGATCTGGTCACCTCAGCCAAAGACATCATTGTAATTTTATTGACAGGAGTTGCCAACACTTTTCTGCGGCAGGTGGACGTTCTTCCCCAGCCTTTTGGGGAAAAGCTTTGCTCTCCAAGGAGGCACTGTAACTGTGCCCCTTTCCCTGACCCTTAAACAGAGTCTTCCCTAAACAGAAATCTAGCTCATAGTTTAATTTTCATTATTTTTTCCCATGAAGTAGTGTCCCAATCATTTTTTTTATTTCCTGCCTTTAGCAGAATCAGGGAGGATGAAAGCCAAACATGGGAGAACAGGGAAGCAGTGTCAGAGCCACTGAGTTACCCCGGGGTTGCTGTCAAATCCATTATTATTCATTACAGTAACCTCCTACAGACTAATGGACATGTGTCCTATTAGTCCTGCAGTCACTGTGGGTAAAACAAAAAGCTTTGGACAGTTCTAGGAAGGGCCTCAATTTCAAGCCAACTTTATGTCACAGCCTGTTTTTGGTCAGTGCTGCTCACTTCGGTTCTCCTCAGAGCTGCTGTTACAGGAGCAGAATTTTTTTCCTTAAAGACGACCATCTCTTGTTGACTATAGCTCATGTTCTGGGTGATAAAACTGCAGGGAGTTGTATCAGAGTCAGGTGGAATCCAAACCTGAGCCCTGGTGAATTCAATGGAACCAGAGCCACCTAGGTGGCAGTTCAAAATACAAAATATGTATTTGGGAAATTTTCTTCAAGAGTACAGTCAGTCATGTTTCAACATTGGACACTATTTCCTGGTACTAACTTTTATTTTTTTCCCTTAGAAAATATTTTTTTAGCAAAAACCACGTCATTGTTCTGCAAAGCTGGCTGACCTTGTGCTAATTAACCATGCTTGTAGGCACACAGCATAACCTCATGCTAAGCTAAACAATGAGCAGCCTATAAATAAAAAAAGAGCTACTGCTAAATTTCTCATGTTTAAAATCAAAGAGACTTCCATGGGGGTAGGAGGCCACTCCACTCTATCTTTATCTCTTTAAAATTAACAGAAAGGAAAAAATAGTCCCCTTTGCCCTGGGACTGGAACATAAGGTCAGTATGACAAGTGGCATGGGCAGGGCTGGGGGAGCCTGGCAGCTTGACCATCACCATGAATGTGCTGGCAGCACCCTGGGCTTGACACGCTGCATCCAGCAGGAAATGATATTCCCCTCGTGTCCTGAGTCACTGCCCTGAGATTTTACGTCCATGACACGTTAAAAAAAACCAACCAAAACAACCAATTAAAAAGAGTATGCTCAGTCTTTCCTGCCAGTTCCTGGCGTGCGATTGCTGAAAGCATCAGGAGAAAAATACTTTCCATTTGTTTCCAGAAGCCCTGGGAGATGTGAAACCTGGGAGCGGCTCAGGGCCCTTGTCACACAGCCAGATATTGCACAGACCCCAGGAGCTGCTGGTGGTGCAGGGAAGAGGCATCCCCTCAGCCCCGGGCTGTGCCGGTGTGTCTGCTCTCTCCTCTCTCTGCAGGCACCACTGCCGCCCCTGGCCACCACGGGAGCTGTCCTTGGGCTGAAGCGAGCACAGACACTCTCCTGGTGTCCCTGCTCTCCTCTGCTCCTCCTGCGGCCCTGCTTGGCTCTAGCCAGGCTGATGATGGACCATCTCTGTAGGGAAACTGGCACAGAACCTGCCAAAACACGGGGATGCTGAGCTGACCCCGCTCTGAGCTGGAGGACAGGTGGCGGCTCAGATGCCATCCCAAGGCAATGCTTTATCTTGGATTTATAAATTATGAACCTAGGCCTCCAAAAATGGCTATTTTTTGTGTCTCTAATGGGGTGGTGGGGCCCTGGCACAGGTGGCCCAGGGAAGCTGTGGCTGCCCCATCCCTGGAAGTGTCCAAGGCCAGGCTGGACGGGACTTGGAGCCACCTGGGACAGTGGAAGGTGTCCCTGCCTGTGGCAGGAGTGGGATGGGCTTTAAGCTCTCTTCCAATCCAAACAATTTAATGATTTTATAATTTTTGGACACTGAAGTGTCCCAAATGCTAGAGCAACAGACAAAGAAATTATTAGAAAGTGGATCCTGTTTTGATAAACCTGATTTTGGTGTTAAAATCATTCTTCACCTGTAAACTTTGACTCATCCTCAGTTGAAAATCCAAGGTAGCAGGTCATAAGGGTCACTGGTAAAACAGGGAAAGGGAGGATGAACGTGGACTGAGGGATTACAAACACTAGTGAAGGCAAACATAGAAGACAGTGACTTCGACAATCTCATTCCTGAGAGGAGCCAGAGAGCAGCAGGAGCCCTGAACATAAACCTCACATCCCTTGATGGGGAGTTTGCATGGCAGGACTTTTCCAGAAGCATCCCAGGTTAGTCTTCCTGCCTGCAGGAGCCATGTGGTCACCCTGCTCTGCCTGCAGCCATGTGAGAGCCATGAGATCCCAGCCATGAGCCATCGGTCAGCTCCTCTCACCTGCTGAGCCCAGCAGCACCGCAGCAAGGGGCAAGCTGAGAACACTGAGGATTATCTGGTGAACAAGAAGCATCAACTGCACTCTTTGATCCCCTCCGGGTTAACACCCATGGCACAATTTTAATTGCTGAAGATACAGTCACACTGCTTGGATCTGCCCCAAGGACTGAGAAACTCGAGGACACTGCTTTTTTTGTCCCTCTCTCCCGCTCATCAAGTAACACTTGCAGTGCTGGGCAGATGTACAACACCACTGCAGTGCCTCAGGCACCCAGCTCCAGTGGAAAAAAACAAGAGTTTCATACCCATGTCATGCCGAGCCCTATCAGTCTGTAAATAGCAATGGTGGCCCTGAAGCACCCGGGGGAATGGGAAATAAATATTCCTTCCCCTGGATACTGCTTGGCTAAAAGACATCATCCGAAGGCCCCGCTCTAGGGTGAGATTCCCTCATGGGGCTGCAGATGAGGATGTTGAGTTTGAGGCTCCTTATTGGCATTTGGAAGGAATTTGTTCCACCACTGGAAACTTTTGTGGCCGAAGAAGTTAGGGGGGGAAAGCCAGTTAAACTTTGGCCTTTTTCTATGGAGGGTAAACTTAGAAACATGACTTAGATGCATAATTTAGAAAACCAAGATAAAAGTCAGGCCATCTGCTTAACCCAGAGCCTTTTAAATGATTATTGCTTACCAGGCTTAGCCACAGGGACTAAGTGCCATGTTTGGAGTGCAGACTTTTCTGGCTGGTAGCCATGAAACCCACCAAGTGTAATTTTTGACCATGTAATTTTTCCTCCCTGAACAAACTCAAAACCTAGGGAAGAAGGAAGGAATAGGGTGTGAATTGCAAAGCTTCTTTGTGCACTCAGGCTTTGGTGACCAGTGATACCCATGTTATGGTGTGATGAGATTTGCCAAGGGGTTTTTTGATGACAGAATATCAGTGGATGACAAAGCTGAAAGACTCGACACACCAGAGGAGCTGTGTTTGTGTATGGGCAGTGAAATTAAGTTTGCCACTTATTTTGTCTTGGTCTAAACTAAACCAAAATTAATGCCATGGTCTCATCTCACCCTAGACTAGCTCCTAGTTAACAGCTTTGCATAATTCAGGAGAAAGCCTCTCTCCTTCCAATTGCTGCTGCAGACAGCACCTTCAGCCCCTTCAGTGTGCACAGCCCCAGCTCTTCACTCCTTTGGCAGGCACTGCCTGCCCTGGGCAGGGGGACACTGCTGTGTAAAAATGACATTTCTGTCTGCTGCATTGGTTAGACACTTCCATGTGATAAAGGGAAAAGGGAATATCCAGCTCTTCTTCATCATGTAAGGAATGAACTCTGTTGGTTAGTGCAATGTGTAGCTTTAATAAATTCGTTGCTGCAGTCAAAGATTTCTCCTACTGAGTGAAGTTATGGTTAACAAGACAAATTATAAAAACCTGTGCATTTCCACAGATGCAAATCAACAGTGGGACACTCTCCTGCTCCATGCTTCTCCTTGAGCACCTCTTGTGACAAAGAAGTTTTCTGCAAACAGAGTTGCAAGAGCATACTGGGATCTACTGCAATATCCCCAGTCACGTTTTATACTGGTGCCTGTCAACAGCCAAGTTTTTCAGCCATTTCATCCTGCTCTCACACACTGTCCCAGCTTTCAAGAAGAAAACATTGAAGCTCTGGCTTTTTTCAGACTTCTGTAGGCATTGAGAAATTGATCTCCCCAGGGCTCTGGGGACTGTAATTAATTTGTTCTCTTTCTAATGTTAAAAACTTTGTTGTGATTTCACAGTCCCAGACAGACACAATGGAAAAAATGGTGCATGTACCATCTCTTAATGGATTGAACTAGACTGGGAGATACAAGGTAAGGGCAGAAGGTGATGAATGGGATCGTGTCCAGGTTCTGTTGGTTTCCAGGCTCACCCCTTGAGCAGAACCCTGAGTCCCTTCCGCAGCGCAAGAAACTTCATGCCAAGCTCTTGAAATGACTGTTTTAACATCCCTCTGTGGTGATCTGCACAAAAGCAGGCAGCCAGAGCTGCTGACAGGCAGGTAACACCTGCTCCCCTCACGGGGACTCAAGCAGAGCACCCCAGCTGGGATATGGGGAGGTCTGGGAAGGATTTCTGCCAAGCTGTTTGCCAACTGGCTGGCCCCCAGCACGTTCTTGTGCCTGGAGCTGTTGCTCCAGAGGGGCAGGACCTTGCACTTCTCGTTGTAGTTCCTGTGGCTCCTGCCAGCCCCTTTCTCCAGGCTGGTAGGTGCCCATGGATGTCAGCACATCCATTCTGGGTCCAGCAGCCATTCCTCCCAGTTTTGTGTCACCTGCAAGTTTGCTGAGGGTGCTCTCTGGCCAATCATCCATTACTCAGGTGATTAGGGCAGAGGTCTGGGCAGCACATTGAAGCACATTGAAGGATTTCAGCCTTCTTGGTGGTCCAGGTTGGTTCTGATGAGCTCAGGGTGGGATTTTTGGATACAGTCAGGGGCTCATCTTCCTTTTAAAAAGCCTGAGCACTTGCAAACAGCGGTGTTAAACTGGGGCTGTTCGATTTGCAAGTACAAGCACTTCAGAAGTGCCAGCATTAAAGTTTCACATCCAACTTAAATCAGTTCTCTCAGCTGTTGTTCACTGACTCACAGACACTTCTCCCTGGAGCAGACAGAGCTCAGGAGTGTGTGGTTAACACGTGGTTGGACATGACACTGCCTTCCTCTGCAGAAGTGGATAATGGACCCAAATACTGCCATCAGCAGCTAGTCAAGGACTTCCTCCAGACCACAGTGTCTTGTCCCCAAGTGGTGCCAGGAAAACTCTTTGTGGGGCCAGGCTGTCAGATCAGGTGTGGACATTACCTGATTTAAAAATGCATAACGAGGAAGAAGCAGCCTACTGTGTTGATTTGGCATTCAGTGCTCCTCTGAAGATGAAAGCAAGCTGCATTTTCCTGCAACTGTAACTGGTGCCATCAGATCGTGGTGGCAGCTCTCCATTCCAAATAGTTAATTTTGCTATATGAGATCAATCCCTTTAGTATTTTTTTTTCTGCCATTACTGCAGACAGCAATGATCGGAATATTTAAAATATTAGACTGCAGCTCTTCTGTACTGGCCAGCAAAAAGTAAATCAGGAATACCAGAAGGTAATGGCAAGGTGGTTGGGTGCTAGGGTCTTTTCGTGGTAGGCAGAATTCATATTCCTGGCCATGATTTGGTTTATATTAGGCAGGGAAAATGAAGTTTTATTATAAAATTTGAAGGACTTGTGGCCCTGAAAGCTGAGAAGTTTCTTCTAACTCCATCTATCCTGAGAAAAGATATTCACCCCATAATTTGTGTTCCCTGCCCAAACAGACAAATCTGAAGTTACCCAGACCATGATCTTTGTAACTGCCTGTGGCAGCAGATGGCAGCCCAAAAGCAGCACTCATCCAGGGAGATGCACCTGAATATTTTCATTTTCTTTGGTACTCTCTTTGCATTGCAAAATTATCCAGTCTCATCTATTTGTGGTCTATGGCTTAATATGGCCCAGGTTTATATCGTCTGGGTTAATTACCAGGATTTGCTCTGTGAAGCAGAGGAATTCTGGGCAAACATTTTAATTTCCATCAGCTGTCATACCCTGGGAAGATAATGGAACACTCTTCATTTTCCGTTTTAAATGGTATACAAACGCCGGACATTAAACCCAGAGAGCTTTCCAAAAGGCAACATGTGAGTAGCTTCAAACTTTCCTTTGGCACCCAGCCACCAGCGAGGGTCAGCCCAAGTTCACCATTTCCCATTGTGTAAGGCTATTTGTTTAACATTTCTTTTGTCTGAAGTGGCCTTGTCAAATGAGATCTCCACATAATTTTCATTTGGCCCTTCACTCACATCTGAGCTGTCACTCCCATGGAAGCAGTTTAACTTTGAGCTTAACAGGAACGTAGGCATAAGTAGGCAAAGCTTTAAGAAATTCACATAATTTCTCAGCTTAATCATAAAGGTATCCCTAAAAAAATAGAGTAGGCAGCCTCAGAATCTCATGGTGCAAAAATCCAAAGACACTGCCAAGAACCGAGGTCCAATAACTTGGTTCTGTCTGCTGTCGTAGACAGGCCGGCCCAGGTTTTGCAGCCAAATTTCAACCTCCCTATTTTGACTGGCTTAAAAAAACAAGCCTCACATTGTTTTAAGTGAGGGGCACATCCTTCTTCACATCCTGCCCTACATGGCATGGCTGAGCAGGGCTGGAAGCTTCCCTTCCTGCAGCGGGAGGCCGCCCCGTGTTGAAGGTGCGTGCCACCCCGGGTGCCCTGGGGGTCCCTCTGACACGCTGCACTGCTGTGTTTGCTCTCTGTGATGCAAGGACGTCGCCCAAAACAAATTAATGTCGTCCTCTGGCAGGTCTGTGTTCCAGGTTTTAGCTGGGGACTGGATCTGCAGTGGCTGCTGCCACTCCAGTTAATCCTCCTCGGCTGCAGCTGAGTTCCAAGATTTCCAGCTGGGCACGTACCTGCTCGTGTACTTGCTCGCCCAGCTGACATTGAACTGGAATGGTGGCCTTTTCTCTTATTTTAAACCTAAATTGAACACAATGTGGAAAGCGACGTTGCTGAGCACTTTTATAATTACAGATGATATCACTGAACGCTGTACAGATCCATCTCCACTGGTATTTGATATGCAAATGAAAGAGGCCACGTTGCTGTTGGCACAGAACCACACGGGTTGTACAGGGCCTCCAGAGGACCTCTACCCATTCCCACTTCCTCATCAGTGCAGGTACAGTGAGTTGCTTAGAGCCATGTCCAGTTAAATTTTGGATGTCTCCAAAGATGGAGCTTTTACTGCCTCTCTAGGCAACTGATATCGGTTTTTCTCTACCCTCATGGTAGAAAATTATTTTCTTTTATAGAGCTGAAATTTCAATCTGATATGTACAACAAAAGGAGAAAGCATCAGCTCTAGCTGCATCTAGAAGCTACTCTCAACTTCTGCTTTCTCCTTAGCATTTTCCCACTGCTAACAAAATTACATTTCTCTAATCATCTCCATTGTCCACAATCCCCATTTGTGTCCTGGAAACTGCCACGGTTGTGTCTCATTTCAATTTCTTGATGGCCTTGCTCAAAGGCCCGTTGCCAATGCATGGAAGTCCAGTATATTTAAAATAATCAATTACAGAAAATGACACAGTTCCAGCTGCCTTCCAGAAGGCTCCTTTGGCAGGAGTTAAGCACTGCAGCAGGAGCACACACAGGGCTGTCTTCTCACGGGTAAGCGCACAGAACAGAAATTGATGCGTGGGATAGAAACACCCCCAGTGGGATCCCCTGCCAGATCTACACCGGACACCCAAAGCTCTGCCCTCCCAGGGCCGTGTCCTGCTGCTGGCCCAGGCAAGTCACTGCCATTCCTGCTTGCTCATGTCCCTGGAAAGGAGGAGGAGGTGACTCCAGCGGGTGCCCTGGGAGCGACAGAGCGCACTCGGCACGTCGTGGCACATCCTGCCGCCACCCCCTGTGTCTGTCATCTGGGGACATGGAGCTCCCCCTTGGAGGGGCTGTGCAGCTCCAGCACCCCAGCACTGTGCTGCAGGATGAAAGGGAGCTCCAGATGGGAGTGATGCTCCCACCTCTCGTCTCCCTTCGCTCCCAAAGCTTTGATTTTTCCTGGCTGCGATCCCCAGAGTGGCCCTCGCTGTCTGTCACACGTGGCACTGCAGGAGCACCTTCCTGGTGCTCCCTCTAATCTGCTGCAGCCTCTCAGCACAGCACACGTCCAGTGCCAGTGGAGATGGGCTGTCCCCCAACGTGAAGTCATCCAAACTGATAGGAGATGAGTAACTCGATGTGATCACAAGAATTAACAACACTAAACATGTCTCCGGGAGGCTCTAGGCAAGGCCCTGATTGTCGCAGACATTCCATGAGCTGCTCTTTGCCACAATATTGTCTTTGATATCCTTAGAGGACAGAAAATAATGCAAATTAGTCACGACTTTGCCTTACAACAAGGATGCTTTAGCTCTTCCCTGTTCTTATATCACTCTCTGAGTGATACATATCTAGCTGTACAGTATAAATCAGAAAATTACTATCTTTGGCACCTATAATTGGAAATGTTCTTCCTCTGAAAAAATGAGAAAATTCTGAAATGGTGCTCCATGATGTTAAAGGGCTGAAGTTTCTACATTTCTGCAGCAGGAGACACTGGGAACAGCTATTTCAAATTTGAGAGTTAAATTGGGAATACACTTTTTTTCAATGAGATTTTTAAAATACTTTTTTTATTTACTCATGATATTGTGGAAGAGCTTTGAACAATCCCTTCCCCACTCCAAATCCCAGTCACAGCTTCCAAACGTGATGCGGAGCAACAAGGATGATTCAGATTTCAAAAATCTGAAAATACCTGAAATTGTAATTGAAAATGAAAGATTTTATTCTTCACTTTTTCAACTGGGAAAATAAAATACGATGCTAAAGCAAATCTTTAATGTAGCACATTTTTTCATTTGACAAGAAAAACCAGGCAATAATTGCCACCCCAGTGGAAGAAGTGCAGCTCTTTGCACTGTGTTCTCAAGCAGGCTCCCTCTGTGTTAACATGCACCACAAGCTGCAGCTATTTTAATGCTTTTTAGCTTCAGCATTCTTCCATGTCATTGAAAACATCCGGCTTTCCACAAAACAAATCTGTACTTTATTGAGGTAGCTGTCTAGAATATATATTCCTTCCCATACTATCAGATAGGAAGTTTGGAAATGGAACACTGAAATACACACAAACCAGACCAAAGATGAACATCCTGTGTCTGTGGTACAAGGCTCTGCCTATGTCCAATGTGGCTAAACTGTTCCATCTCTTTTCAGTTTGTTTTATTATTCTTTGCTTTTTCGTCAGGGCTGAGCATAAAATCTGGTCATTTCCCTGGATCTCTATCTCTGTGACTTTGGCTTTTAAGAAGAGATGTTAATGAATGTGATAAAGCAGTCACACCCTTAAGTAACATTAATATACTTTAAATATATTCCCCCTAATAGACCAGCTGTTTCCTGTGAAGAAAAGATTTCCTTCAAGAGATTTCCTTCTAGAGAAGAAATCTTCTCTCATTTGCCCCAAAGGAGTTTACTCCTCTACCTTTATAGTTAGACTATGTGCATTTTGAATTTGTCTGGTGTTTTCCTGCTGTGACCTTCACCACACTTCCTCCTCAGATCAGAGTTGATGGCCGGGTCTGCTTTCACTCAGCTTCCCACAAGGTCATAACTCAGGTGTGGTTTTGCTCTCAGAAAGCAGAAACCCCACCTGGAGTTTCAGGGAGGTGCTACTGCCATTGCAGACTACCAGCTGCATTTTCCCTTCAACCCTCAGATGATCCTATGCATAAACTGAGCTTCAGGGCACAAAATTACTAACAAATGTGCATTATGCACACCCAAATGGGCATTTTCTCCTCTTCCTGGTAAGGAATTGCTGCAGCATTGGATGAGAGAGGGATAGCTGGTGGGTCCCTTGGGAGGCCACCTCGCCACATATGTGTGGTTCTGTACAGGTTTCCCCAGACTGTCACCAGAGAAACTCCTGGTTCTGTATGGAAATGCAGTGAGGGCTGAGAACTGAATCCACAGGGCTTTTAATTTGAAAACTAATAATTTCCAGGTTATTAAGCCAATTCTCACCCCCTTTACTTCATTCCTGGCCATGTGGCACCTGAAATACCTTCCTCAGTTTTCACTGCCTTCTCCATCCTTCCATGGCTCACTCCTGTGGGATGGTGCCTGCCTGGAGAGCAGAGCTCCTGCCCCATGCTCACAGGGAGGCTGCTGCCAGCAGCTTTTCCCTGGTGCAAGGTGACTGTGTCCCTCAGGGGGGTCACTCACATTTATGCTTCCATGCATCCAGCTCCAGGGCCTTATGAGATGCTGAAAAACCCTCTTCCTCAGACAGCACAGCTTGGCTGGGCTGGGCCAAACATGAATTGGTCTCCACTGACTGCAAGCAGAGACAAGGCAAAGCTTTCTAGTGTGGCTGTTTAAATTAGGCAGGGAGGTCGTTGGCTGCACCATCCCTCTGATGAGTGCCCATCACCTGCCCAGCACCCATCCCAAGCTGGCTGTGCAGCTTTGGTCACTGCAAAGAGGCAGGATTTACACCTCAACTCACTTCAGGAAAGGATAGGATTTTCTCATGATCCAGTCAAAAATTTATTTTAACTGCCCATAAACCTAGGGCAGGCAGCTGCTAGCAGTGACCCAGGATAAAAATGGCACTGTGGCCCTACAGGAACTAAATTGTATTTAAGTATTTAATTTTGGTGACAGACTTGACATCAGCCCAATAGGAGGTTTAGTAATAGAATCATTGAATATCCCCAGTTGGAAGGGACCCACAGTGATCACAGAGTCCAACCCCTGGCCCTGCACAGACACCAGAACAATCCCACCCTGTGCATCCCTGAGAGCATTGTCCAAACACTCCCAGAGCTCTGGCAGCCTTGGAGCTGTGCTCATTCTCTGGGGAGCCTGGGCAGTGCCTGACCCATGAGGGACTGCAAATATACCAGGGGCATTTACAACATCATTCAAGACTTTGAAGGCTGCAGTAATAAAGCCAGTTCAATGTGTAATTTTATTAAGAGATTCTCTCTTCAGGTCTCAAAATGTGTATGTCTTTGCCAGTTCTTCTCTTGTTTGCAAATGAAATTTTTTTCTTCACATCAATTTCTCCCACCACCAGGTTTCAAAGGAGGATGTTCAGTTATCTAAACACAGAACCTGGTTTGGGTGCTTGCCAGCTTCGAAGGCATCGTGTTTGCTATCCACTGGACTGCTTTGAAGGATGCCTTTCTTCTAAAATACTACATCATTTAGGGGTACATTTTATTTATATTTTATTGGCTCTGTATTTCTAGAAGCTTCTTTCACCCCTTGCTGGCATCCAGAGGAAATTTTGTGGCAGGGATGAGGTAAATTAAAACCAACTGTCAGAAGGGAAGGGTTATTTTTGCTAATGAAATCAGCAAGTGCCTCTGTCAGGAAGCTGTGGATTCCAGGAAGGACTGTTGCTTCACATCAAGCAGGAATACTGTGTTTCCTAGGACAGCACATTTTAATCCCTGGGCACTGGTCACAAGAGATGCCAGGGGACAATAAAGGGGAGTGCTCAGGACACTTCTGGTATGGCCCAGAGGAGATGCAGCACCCAGGGCCATGGGAGGCAAGAGTTCCTCGTTTTCCCTTTTAGCTGAAGATAGAGAAGCAGCAGCCCCAAGGTGTGCACAAACAGGAGCTGCAGAAACTCAGGCAGTCACCTCACAACACAGACACAACCAGGAGCACATCTGTGCCAAGGCTTCCAGAGGGAACTCCTCGAGCCTCTCTACCAACCTTCCCTGCAAACCTCGCCGTGCAATTGAGCTGTAGCTGCTTTCCAGACGCAGCTGCCTCAGGTGCCCCGTCCCGAGGACTGACATTTGCCTCTCCCCCTGCCCTCTGTGACTCAGAAGAGCTGCTGTGAAGGTACCTCTGCTCGCAAGCTGTAGCCCAGGTGGAAACAGGAGCTGCCAGATCTGTCCGCAGGGAAAACACGCCTGCTGACATCTCGCCTCCTTCCTGCTGAGCCGCTGCTCCTTTGGGCGCTGCTCTGCACCCGTGGGTTTGCTCTGCCAGCAGCTGAAAGGGAGGCACGGGTAAGTCCCTTCCGTGCTGGGTGATCCAAGCCTGGAGTTTTACTCACACCGTGCAATGTTTCTTCATTGAGAGCATTGTGAAATCCTGATACCAGTGAGGTGACAGCTGCCGAACTAAGTCTCTGCTGACAGGGAATTTTCATCCTTTGCCTAAGACAGGGTTTTTCTTTATTTTAGAAATCAAGTCTTTTCACTGTGTTGTGTTTTTCACTGGTTTTTTCACTATGTTGTTCACTATGATGTCTTTCATGACATCAGTGTGGATATTATCTGAAGAACTGAGCAGGACCATCAGAAGATGCAGAGGTCAAAGTGTGTTTTGGTGGTTGAATACAAAGTTTGGAGTTAAGAGTGGAAAACATCTTCCTGGGAATTGTTTGCCTGTGAAATATTTGAAAAGTGAAAAACTGCCATAGATGACTGATAGACTTGGTCCAGTGTAGATTAACTTTATGAAATTTATATGAATAATTTGTTTCTGTAATTTTGGATTTCACCTAAATCTCTGCCACTGTGCAAAAAACCTGAATGATAAAAATGCTTAGGGGCATGACGGAGAACTGTTTTGCCATCACTTTTAGAGATAAAAAATATTAAAATATGGGAAGTAACTCGAGCTTAAACCAAGTAATATACAACCGACAGAAAATGGCAATGGTTACTGGCTAGAAATGGAGAACTTTCAGAAGTAAAATAACAACTTCTTTCTTGTGACCCTGTCTAGCAACCTCTTCTGTGAACAGAACTATTGATCCAGGGAGGGTGTTTTGCTCAGAGGCTGGAATTCAGCCTCTCTGTGTGCAGGCAGCTCTGCTTCTAGCCTGCTGCCCAGCAGGGCTTCAGCCAAGTGGAGATGACCTTGCAATTCACAGCTTCTGTATTTTCTGGCAGATAAGCCCAGGCCCAGCCCAGGCACTGGTTTCCCTTTCAGCTCCACATGTACAGGGGCTTTCTTCTGCATCATTTCAAAAATGCAGTTCCTCTCCCTCACATTGATCCAGATTTCAGGCCAGCTTTCACTTGCCTCTCAACCTTCTTATCATCTGCAGCTGAGTCATATCCCATGTTTCCTGTAGTCTGGATTAATTCCTTCTTTGGCAGATGGGATTTCCACTCCCACTCTTCCTCCACAGACTCCTTAAGAAAGTCATCTTGCTTTTCTGCCTCAGCTTTTCCATCTCTAACTCGGGAATCAGGACACTTTACTTCCTTGGACCAGTTTTGAGAGCAAATGCCCTCCTGTCTCCAGAATACTGTGGTGACAGCCACTGAAAACTGCAGCGCAAGCAGCGTAATCCATAGTCTGCTTTCACCAGGGTATCCATGAACAAAGAAATCAATTGTGTCCTTCTTCCCAGCTAGCTACACCCTAGGAATGGACAACTGCAGTCACATCAAAATTATATCACAGATGCTGAAGGACAAGTATCAACTGTACCACAGACAGGGGTGGTGTGGCAGGAAAAGGACAAAAATTGAGATCTCCACGTGGAGCTGAGGATTTGTGGGGCTCAACCTGAGCCCACTGAGGTGGAGGAAGAGAGGATGCTTAATGGAGCAAGAACAGACATCTGGTTTCTGGGACAGAAGCAGCAGTGATGGAGAATAAAGCTTGGAGGCCCTTTTAGCACCTCATTCGGGAAACAACCAGAGATTTTAGTAGACAGCCCTATAAGCATAGGGTCACTCTATGGTGACAGAAAACAATCTCCTGGGGAAATCTACAGAGCTGTAGAGTGCTGAAGTCAATGAAAACATCATCCAGTTCTCCACCTGGCTCTTGGACTGTGCCAATCTTGATCAAATCGCTGATGGTGTTGCATGGACTCCCTTCCATTTGAAATGCAAACAGGTAAATATTAGTGCTACCTCTAAGGAGACTTGAAGAATGCACACACCAACCCGGGCTCATTACCCTTAGGCACGGCCTGGAGGGTACAGAGCAATGGGGAGGATGTGCTCTGTCCCAGCTAACTGACAGACCCAACTGGAAGAAAGCTAAAAGCACAGGGAGCTCCCAGCTTATGCCAGACAAAACCTCTTGCATTGGAAATAATTCCAGAATGCTCTGTGTTCATGTTTCACCCATATTTTCTCAGCTCAGAGTAAGGCCTCAGCAACTCTTCCTGCAGTGGTGGGTGTGTGAGGACACTGCAGGCTCCATGTGCCTGAGGAACCTCCCTGTCCCTCGCTGTGGAGAACAGGACCAAAGGACACCTGAACTCCCTTGGCTTCCAGTGGTGCTTTAATTTATTTTCACAGCCACGCCAAACCAAAGAGGGCACAGCCATGCACACTCTTTGTATACGTTCTTTGCTATGAGTATGGACTATGGAGAGTAAATAAAATATTTACAGTCTATAAATGTAGGAAAATTGTTTCTCTTTCAACAGCAGATCAACTTCTCAGGCCTGCTGCAGGACAAATTGAGTACCAGTCTCTAACTCATCTCCTAGCCTACGAGATTTATGTGATTTACATGCAATTTTTTTTTGCCAGAGAGGCTACTGAGGGATTCTCCAACAATACAAATTATATTCTGCAACTATTGTTATGAGAGTCTTTTGTAACACAGCTTTGTAGGACACAGACTTTCTTTTGTTGGCTTTATTTACATCTGCTGTGTTTTATGGGCTCTTCACCACTCACATCTCTGAATCATTTGCATTGTTCCTCATACCCTTTTGGCTGAGGGCAGCCCTGAGTTTTACACAGCACTTCACTAGCAGGACATGCATGTTGAAACAAATCGTAATGCTTGGGATTTGTATCTTCAAAGGCCTCTTCAAATACAGCCAAATACAGCTTTGCACCGTTGGGGTAGGGAACCAAGAAGAGTTTATTCCTGTTTCACGGGGAAGTGAGAGGCTGAAGCGACGCTGTGCTCCCACAAACCCAACATGTGCCCAGGTGGGACCTCAGTGCTGGCCCCCACCACGCCGAGGGAAGAACAGGACCCTTTTATTTTGGAAATGGTTAGTCACCTTCAAAGGAGACCTAATGCTATTTTGAACCATAGAAACACAACCTCTGGTGTGTTTCCATAGAGTCTCAGAAGTTATTGGGCTGATTTTCTCCCTTTCTAACACCACGGAGTTGAGCTCAACCTCCTCCAGTGCTTCTTTGGTTGTGCACACAAACACATAACAAGATTATGTGTGGCGTGCAGGCTCCTGTCTGGTCACAGTATTCAAAATATAGATAACCCTTAGATAGCACTTAATCTAGTTAAACGGAATAAGATTAATGGGGGCAGCTGTTTTCCGAAAGGAAGTGCAGGAGTGCAGGTGGTTGCAGAGATGAGCAGCCTCATTCCCCAGCTACTGGGATTAAGACATTTAGGAGCCTGATTTGGTCCTCACTGAAACGAAAGCAGAAAAACAGTTGTCCTCTGCTTTTTGATAACTGGGATGTGATCAATCTCCTAGTAACTGTTTTTTCCTTCATTTAACTGCTCCACCACCAGCTGAAGTCACAAACATGGGCGTCTGCTAAAAGAGTAAGTAGGTAAGGCTTTTTCCTCCACCTTCTGCACATTGAATGAACTAATGAAATATGAGGTCCTGCTCACCCAAACACCTCAAAGTTTCACATGGAGTAGGCCAGCCTGAGGAAGATGTTTAAGGACAGAGTGACACCTGCTAAGACACCAAATGCTGTGGCCACTGCCGACAGATGCCTTTAGACCCCGCGTTTTCAGCTGGTCCTTACACTTAAAATTTAATTAGGTTTTTCCCACCACTCAAACATATCTGGGGAAAGGAGGTGCTCAAGGAACCATGAAAAAGGTTTTGAACAAAGCTGATGGGACAGTGTTCTTCCATTTGTGAAAGGCTTTGCTGGATGGACAGTGGGTACTGAGAGCTGCCTTCCCTTTTTTGGCCGAGAGTAGAAGTCACAAATAGCACGAGCTGTAGGTTCAGGTTTGCCCCACACCTTTCCAATGCCAACAGCAGGTCACAGAGGCAAGCACAGCCCCAAGGCCACCGAGGGAGGAAATAACACTCTGCATTTCCTTAGCATAGTTGTGCAAAGGTGGGAAATCTCCCTTCACCATTGCACGAAAATCAAGGGTTTTTAGAGGCCAGATGAAGTTTTCCACCTCTGAATGTTAACAGAGGCTTGTTTAAGGATCTTTAAAGTGCTTTCTTTTAATCTGGTTCAATCCAACTTTTCTTTAGCATCACACCTGGACCTCTGAGTCACAGCGAGCTCCAGAGACTGGCAGTCCCTTCCCTCTCTAAAAAGCACACAGACACAGACACAGAGACTCAAAACAAACAACAAACCAGTAACAGATGCTTGCATGGTCTCAGCCATAGCATATCATAAAAAATGGCACTGCCACAGTCCTTGGAGGCAGGTTAATACTTAGTCTGGCTTACAGTTCCTTCAGACTCCCAGGGCAAGAGTAACCTTAGGGGAGATGCCTCCATATTTTTTGAAGCCTGGAGCACCCCATCCCAGCAGTAGCAGACGGCCAATGCCATGGGAGCTGATGCAGGAAGGTTGCAGCTTTCCTTTCTTCTCTTGTAGCACTGTCGGTCAGACTCTCATCTCCTACCCCCACCTAGAAAAGGCTTCATTATCTCAATATTTAGCTGGATCAACTGGGTGGGTATTAATACATAGTCATGGGCCCAATTCCTGCCTCTGCTGTGGCTTGGCAATTTAGGGAAGCTGTTAGTGACCCTCAGCTGGTTTTGTAAAACTACAGTTAGCATGGACTGTCACAGGCTCAGACTGTGGAGGAAACGTCTCTCCTTTTTCCTAAGGTCAGATTCCCTTCCAGTCCCCATGGTCACTGGTGACTGACAGTCTTTTGGTAATGCTTTGTCTTTTTGCCATGAAAAGCACCATTTGACCGCAGGCAGACTTGCATCTCTCCTCCTTGCAGAGATTTGTTGTCTGAGGGGGTTGACAGGAGACTGGCACCCTTCTCAATCCATTTGGGATCCTGCACAGGGGTAAGGAATACCAGTGGATTTTCTGTGCAGTTCTTCAGAGTCAGGTTGTACCAAAGCAGACTCAGGGAGGGCTGGGCAAGATGTTCAACCTTTTCCACATCATCCTGTGAACCTGTCCTGGCTTTCCCCTCACCTCTCCTCATTGTTCAGGAACAGAAGAAGCTGGTGAGAAGACTCCACTTCACAGAGGTCTTTGGACTTTAAAAAATGAAATATAGTTGAATTTTGTGAAAACAAATAACACAGAACTTCATATGACTACTGCCCTTCAGTGGTTTGAGAGTGGCCAGAATGTTATCGTACAATTTTTAACCAAACAGCCTCTCTACAGCTTCTCACTGGGATGTATAAATTCTTGAACTGGAAATTGAATCTGAGTTTCTAGGTCCACAATAGTCTCCATTGTCCAGACATTATGATGGGAAGCGCATTTTTTCATTCTGCTTAAAAATGCATAAATAACACCCAAACAACGTGTCATGTATTAACACATTGCAACTGAAACACTTATTCTGACTTGTCCCCAAACCAACCGAACTTACCTGGAATGAACTCCTAAGTGATTTGCAACTTTTAATCACCTTGAGTGTCTATGTTATGACTCTGTGGAAGACCTGCCTTTTAATGCCTACTATTGCCATCCCACTTCCTCTCTCTGTGTCTAACCTACAGAGATGATTAGGACAAAACTGGTGGTGATACGGTCCCTGCCTTTTTGTAAGGAGCATCCTTCTTTCTACTAACTTTTTGCTTCTTCCTCACAGAGAGAACCTTTTGAGCAGCCTAGGGAGCAAGGGAGTTTGTTTTGATAATGAACTGAAAACCCTTTTTTCAGTAGGTGCTTCTGAAGTGGGAGCATTTTCACAGATCTGAGACTTGAAAATGACAAGGAGGAAGGACAGACAGACACTAAAAATGTAGGACAGCAAGAAAGGCAAGGCTTTTGACATGTTTATTGAGAGGAAGCTCCCCAAAATGATGAGGAAATTATTGTCTTCCTAAACACCATCAAATTGCCCCAAGGGTGGATTCACCATACATGGCTTAGACATCAGGACGTAGGTGTCTGTGCTTGTGCCAGTTGTCCCAGCAAAGCACAAACCTCTGGATGGTCATCCACTTAATTTCCACACAGACCAGCCTTTGGAGGTCCTAATTTCCCTTCCCCAACTCTAAAGGGATCCATGGAGGACTTGCTGTGGCACAGATACCTGACTCTGGGATGTCAGGAGAAGGCAGGCAAATGCTAACTCACCGCTCTGTATCATCACCTATATGTAAAAGCTATGAGGAAAATGCATTTGTGATTAATCACATATCCTCACAAGTTGTGAAATTCCATGTAATAGCTCCCTTATGAACCATAACACACGCTTCCTGTCAGCTTAATGTTTTCTCTAAAGGTGCAAAGAAACAATTGCTTCAGAAGAGTTCAATGTTTTGGACTAAGTCACAGTTTCTAAGGGAATCATAACTTTGCCATTATTTAAATGCAATTAAATTCTCTGCCATAATAGCAGCATAATGACAAGAACATTTTTTCTTTATTTCTTCAGCTTGGTAACTAAATGGGAGTAACACACATTGGTGCACAAGGAAATAGACCTTCAGTTCCACACAGACAGCAGTAGTCTCAAGTCAGTGTGTTCTTCTTTCTGGTATGAAAACGGATTCAGGAAAACCCAATCATATATTTCTTTTTAATGCCCACTTCCAGTGCATGAAAAGGAGGAGGTTGTGCCAGCAGTCAGAACATGGACTCTTAGCCATGGCTTGTAGCTTTTCTTCTCAGCACACGCTGGGCTTTAAGCTACTTATTGAATCCCTGTTTGCCTGCCTGAGATGTTAAGACCTGAGATTTGATCAGATAAGGGCTGTGTACAGGTTTAAGTTTGCACCTGCCACAGAGTCCCTTGCTGTGATGCTGATAAATGCCCTGGGTAGAGCACAAATGATGACTTCACCTGTGTCAGTTCTACTGCTCGAAGCCATCCTTCAATTAGTTATGAACTTAGAATGTTGTTCGTTGGTTTTTTGTTTGTTTGTTTGTTTGGGGCTTTTTTGGTGCATAAAATACATGAGAAAAAATTCCCCAAATTCTTCATTACTTTTATAGTCACCAGTTTTTGCTTTATGTTCTTGCAAGTGGTGTTTTTAAGGGCCCCTGAAAGACCGATTTACATAAAATTTAACAGTGTTTATCTCCTAATGGAGGAGATATCACAACAAATAAAATTCTGTTATTGTATTCTAGCACCCTGCCAAGGAGCCATTAGGTGGCCACTCTTATCTCCTATCACACCAACCCAACCCTTTCCCAAAGAGCCAGACAGCAAAGTGGAACATCCCTGTGTGAAGGATGGCTTCCCAGTAACCCTCCCCACTGGAGCCAAGGCCTTAGCAGGTTCCCTTGAGGCATTTGCCACAGGAGCACATCTGCATGGATGTGGTCTGTGATCACCAGCAGCCTGTGGGGTTTGGTCGTGCAGAGCCCAAAGTAGTGCTGTACAGAGAGTCTCTGGGTGGGACAGGTTCTCTTTTTGTCACGTAAAACTCTTAACTCAAAACTATGCTTTAAATGAAAACTGCATATTCCTGAGGGAGCTGGGGAGTGGGAGTGCTTCTGTCCTCTGCAAACACCTGCACCAGAGAAGAAATCACCAGTGAGCAGTGTCCTGCCCAAAAGGAGACCCCCACCTTTCCCAAGGAGGGGGTAGAACAGCTCACACGAGGGCTCTCTGTATAATTCAGTGTCAGAATGAGCTGTGTTAAAGCATAACAGGCTTAAAGAGAAAGTCGTGCAAGCCTAACTGGTACTGAGAAACAAACGTGCAGCCTGGAAGAAAATGCTCTTGGCATTTTTTTGGTGCCAACACAGTAACCAGCATAACTCAGCCTGTGCTTTGGATTCAATTCTGCACCTTGAAAGCCAGAGGGACCTTCTGCTGGTGACCTGAACAGGACCGCAGTACCCAATTTTCACTTGCCACTCCTTCTCTGGGTTTTCAGACCATATATTACCTATTTAGAGAAGTGGCATCATAAAAGGGGGAGGGGTTCTGGCAAACTGGACCTTCAGGCACACCAATAAAAGTCTATATTGGGAGCTGGATATGATGATCCTTGAGAGCCCCTTCCAACACAGGGTATTGCATGATTCTGTGATTCTGTGATCTTTGCTGATTTATCTTATTATAGCACAGGCACGTGGCCTATGATTCCAGTCCCAGCACGAAGCACACTTCAGGCTAAAACCCCAGTGTCCTAACTTTGGCAGTATCTGTGCTGCATCCAAAGGTTGAACAGTTGACAGTTAAAATTTCTGCTTATTCTTTCCTCTCTCAGCCATTGCCTGAAATTAACAGACAGCTTTGCTAAACTGTTAATCTGGAATTAGGATTTCAGGATTGGATGCTCTGCCACAGATCTTTTCTTCTTGTTTATACTGCCTTCAGAATGTGGGTGGTTTATTGGAGGGCTTATCTGCCTATTTTGTCTTATCTTCCCTAATTGCAAGCTCAGGTACAAAGAGAATAATTGAATCTGCAGAGTAAATAAACAAGCACTGCACACAGAACTGAGATCAGTAAAGATTGCCTGAAAATTCCCAGGTGTATCTGTAGGTTTCTCCTACAGCTGGTCTTGCTTTGTGTCCTGGGGTTTTAATGTAGGCCCTGTCCTGTGATGATGAAGTTGTGAAACAGAAAACCCTGGAGAATTAAGCAGCGTTAAGTGACCCAGAATAATCTTTGACTCTTTTAAAATATTTCATTCTCTTTTTTGCCCTCTAAACAGGTGTAGTGCTGGGTGAGGTGAACGAGAGCAGTTCCTACTTCCAAGAGCATTATTTATTCTGAGATAATTATTTATTGGTTAAAATGCATTCTCATATATGGCCAGAATTTGCAATCCATGTTTTTCTTTATAGCAGATTAACATCCATTTCCATTTTAATAAACGACAGTGAATGCAACGAGCAGGGGCAGACTGTGCAAAACAAACATCCGCTAATTTGTAGCCTTTTAAATATGTAAAGCTAGTCTTTGATGTTAATACACCATTTAAAAGGAGCTGGCAAGTTCACATGTCTGTTCCTGTGTCGCTTGTCAAGCAGCAAAACAGCTCAGAGAGCAGCTGGTTGGTTTGCAGCATCAAACCCACCTCAACAACTTTGGCATCCCCTAAAAAATTTTGGTACCTGACATCTTCAGATTTTATATGACATGCAAAATCCATGGGAGGAAACTGCATCTGCAGGGCTCGTGCCCTTCTGTGCCCTTTCTTCTTTCCCCAGCAGCACCAGCAATGTGGTCCACGTGAGCCTGACTCCGATTCTCCAGCAGCCCCTGGGGATGGGGGAATAGCTTCCTCACCCTGGCAGAGTCCATGCACAGTGACCATATTTTCCAACCCCGGGGATTATGTTTACAAAAATCTCTGACTATCAGCACAGTCAGGAAATAGTTCAATGTTTTGGGACTACCATCCTTAAAGGGAAAATTAATTTATCGTTGTGGGGTTTACTTTAGCCAGGGTCGAGGTGATAACAATTAATCAAAATCCTTAAAACTGTTTCTGGCAGCAGCTTGTACAGCATTTTAGTTTTTCTTCTGAACTCCTGATAATTGGGAAAAATGAGCAGCAATTTCACTTATTCTTCTAGAAGGTGAGCCGTGACTGCCCTCACTTCTCCCATTTCTGAAGTGAAGAGCTTCACTGAAGTATCAGGAAACCATCAGTGTCTTTCCGAAAACAAAACAGGGTAACTTAGGCATTTGAAACAGTTTTCAGCTTGGAACAGACAGTTGTGCTGATAGCAGCTACCTGATCCGAGTAATGGTCTATTCTTTAGCCATAACAAGTAGGACACAGGTATAATACATATACTTTTGGCATAGACAAGTGAACAGCATTCCCATTTTTAGGGGAAGACAGACAGATCCTCATTAGCATTGCTGTATGGATATAACTGAGACAACATGTGAAGCATGCACACACTGATTACACTGCAGTACTGTGATGAAAGCCAATTTTTTGGCCCCATAAATAGGCCAAATTGGTGTTTCTACACCACTATTTTACCTGCCATCTCAAGAGGCTTGTTCTTTTCTTTTGGCACAGAGGTGGAGCTGCTTTCAAAAGAAGACAACCAGATATAAGTCACTGGCTCCATACTCAATTATATCCTCATCTTTCCTCTTTCCAAGAGTTTTGAGGTGCTTATTATTATAAAAATCATGACAATTTTTGTCTTTGCAAATATTTGTCTGTGGCTACTTTTAGTCCATGACTCTCTCAGATCCAAGTCAATTCATTCCCACAGCAGCAGGAGAACTGAAGCAGGAAAGCCCATTTCTGTTCACACGTACAAAAAAGTCAGGATGAAATTTGTTCTCTTCATTCAGGAACAACCCTCAGCATTCGGTTTTGATATTAAATTCATAATTTATTCTAGAGTTAATAAACTAATACCTGGTTTGAGCATCACTAGGCAGGGACAGAGCACCAGGCACAGTTGATGGGTGCTATTCTTGGTACCAAATATGTCCTAGGTATCAGAAATTGTTTACAGTGTTTATAGTTTTTCAGCTCCTAGTAACTCGCCAGTATGCACTTTCTTATCTCAGAAATGGGTAAAACAAACACCAGAAATTAGGGAAATAACTATTTTCTGCTTTTAGACATAGTGTGGACTACATGAGAGTGGCAAACAAAGACTTCATCAACAAATTTGTGCATAAGGAAATGGATTTTCATGTAAATAATTATTATGAATGTTAACTAGCTGCACACATCATAAGGAAATCATCAGGGAGGTTTGTTTGTGGAGGCTAAAAAAAATATGTTTGCTCCATGGTATTCTTTTATGGTCATTTTTATTGGAAACACAGTTTATAGAGTCATGGCAATGTTTCACTGTAAAAGCACTTCTTCAAAGAGGCCTCACCTTCATCTCCAGTTTTCCAGTTGTTTTCATGAAAAACTCTGCTTCTGCAAACAGAAAAACATAGGTTTCCAGTGAAAATATGGGTGCATGGTGCCATAGAGCTGATAGGCATTGTATTCCTGGAAAAACAACTTCCATGCTAAGGAAGAGAAGCACTCTGCTTCCTCCTGCTGCGTGGGACATGGACTCCAAAGGCACAGGGGACTGTGTTTGAGATCCACATAAGTATCTCAAAGGCAGGTGCCGAGAGAACGGTGCCAGACTCTTTTTGGTGGTGCCCAGTGACAGGACGAGGAGCAATGGACAAAAACTAAAGCACAAGAAGTGTAACAACATGGAACCATGGAATATCAAGGTTGGTCATCAAGTCCATCTGCTGGCCCTGCCCAGACATCCCAACAATCCCACCCTGTGCATCCCTGGGAGCATTGTCCAAATGCTCCTGGAGCTCTGGCAGCCTTGGGGCCGTGCTCATTCCCTGGGGAGCCTGGGCAGTGCCCACCACCCTCTGGGGATAGAACTTTTCCCCGATCTCCAGCATAAACCTCCCTGGCACAGCTCCAGCCGTTCCCTGGGACGTGTCCGTGGTCACAGAGAGCAGAGACTGGAGCTGCCCCTCCACTTGCATGGGGAAGAACTTCTTTCCGTGGAAGGTGGCAGAGGCCTGGAACAGCTGCCCAGGGAAGGTGTGGAATCTCCAACTCTGAAATATCCCAGACCCACCTGTGTCACCTGCTCCGGGTGCCCCTGTCTTGGTGAGGGGTTGGACTGGATCATCTCCAGAGGTCTCTCCTAACCCCGCTGTGACTAACCCATCTGTGACCTCACCGGGCGCCTGGTGCCTCCCCGCTCAGAGCCCCTGCCCTGCGATCCCGCGGGTGGCTGTGCGGGATGGGCGCTGCCGGTACCCTGCTACCCTGGCACCCCGCACTCCGCGGGGGCCCGGCGGGGCG
>VZTR01013701.1:506082-550679 GCA_013400775.1 Chaetops frenatus | reverse complement strand
GGGCGGCTCGGAGCGCCCCCGGCCCAGCAGCGCTGGGGCCATCGCGCCCGGGGGGGCTCGGTCGGCTGCGGCTCCGCGGCCGGGGCGGGAACGAACTCCGCGAGCCGCTCTCCGGCCGGCTTTATATGTATAGCTGTACGTCGATATCTGTATTTATTTGTTCTTCTTCGATGTTCGGCGGCAGCGTATTGCAACACCGACCGCTCGTGCGCCGGGCGGCACTTACACCATCACCGAGTTAACTGTAGATGTCAGACTGTGCTTGCTGTGGGGTGATGTCAGATTGGTAATAACGCGCAGAAATGGGAATTCGGTGCGGGGAGAGCGTGATGGAGACGGCACAGACCCAGCTGGCGCGGACAGACCCGGCGGAGCCCCGGTGCAGGGCCTGCTGCGGGGGCAGTGCCCCGGCGCGGGCGGAGCGTGGGGGCACGGCGATCATTAGGAATTATTTGTGGGTAGCTGCGGACTCGGAGGAGCACGTATTTATGCCTGGAGCAGAGATACTTGGCTGGCTTTGCCTTACAAAGGTATTCGAGCGTTTCGTGGCTAGAGAGTCGGCCGATGCCTGTCTTGTCTGGCAGCTGTGCCGTAAGGTAACCTCCTCGGGTATCATGAGTCCAGAGGAGGAATTGTGTTGTGTGCTGTGGAAAGCTGGCCGTGATCAATAGGCAGTGCCATGTTAGCTCCCGATACCGCCTCTTGATTTATCCCAAGCTGATCATGGACCAGTCAGCTAAAGCTGAGAGATGCTAAAACACGTCTCTTACCTTACTCAGTTCCCCTTTCGCCTGCTCTTCACTTTCCCTATTCCCTGGTTGGTTGGATTTCAGTGGAAAAATTCTGGTTCTGAGCCTGTTCGAAGAAATCCGCGTGTTTTGATTTTGCTCGTCTAACTTGCTGTTTAACAGTAACTGTGAGGCTGAAGATCACCATGCCCATGGGCTGGGTGTATTTGCCCTGCCGTACAAGTGAAGTTAACAGATACTGCTTGATGCTGTTTAACCTTGTATTATCTTAAGCGTCGAATGATGAGGCAGATTGATTTATTTCAAGCTTTGTGATGATGCAATGCAATAATAATTATAAATCTTCTCATTGTCTGAAGAATCTTTAAATACTACTCTGTCTTGGGAGGTACTTCATGTGTGTTTGTTCCCAAGAGGCCAGGCATGGATGAGCAGGGTTTGATATTAATCATCTTTATTTTGGGCTGGGAGGGTGGGAGCAGTCTGGCACAGGTGCTTGAAGTTGTAATTTATGGGTGTGATGTGATGTGCTAGATAAGCTTTCATAGGATCTGCCATGTAAATTATGGCCTTTGTTTATATATGTGCAATTACATGTTTTGGAAATCCACGCTGTACAGTTTGCTTGCGAGCCTGCTCCGGAGCTGTGAGTGAGATCCAGCACAATGTGCTTCAGTTGCGCAGTGGGGCTCAGTGGTTGAAAACATTTTGCTTTGCCTTGTGCTCGCAGCCTGCTCCAGGTGCCAGTGTGCTCCATGGCATCCTCACGCTGCGATGTGCGCTGTGGTTGCCTGTAAAAGCAGTGGCCAGGTGCTTGCTTTATTTTCTTCCTTCTCCGTGATCTGGTTTGTTCCGTCTTTTAGAAGAAGCGGGGTGCTGAAAGGACTGATGTCAACTAATGTGTGCCGGAGAGAGCAGCTTGGTTATTTCAGGCTGCTGTGGTTTGTTATGCAATCAGATTAACAGAGGTTGAAATGATCATTCAGCTTTGGGTAAACATGATCTATAGAAGAGCGTGGATTAGGGCAGCTGTTTACATCGGGCAGATCCGCTACAGTCGGCACGTCGCAAATATTGGACGGAAGCACAATGAGTGGACGCTGTCATGTACTAAATAAATTTGCAGCAGTCTCTTTGGGATTATGATGTACTTACTATCAATTGTCTGTGCTCCAGGAGCTTCTGCAGCGCCTTAGGTGCTGCCTGCATGCATGGGCAAACTTACTTTCAGCTTCATTTAGTTGACAATCCGAGGCCGCGTTGAACGTCTTTGTGCACAGCCGGTGGTGCCCGGGGCGCTGTGCGGGCTCTGGGCTACCGCAGCCCAGGGATTGGGTCAAGCAAGATGACCAGTGCTCACCTGGAAGCTTCCTAAATTAAACAAAAAATACAATTCCAGCCACGTTTGCTGCAGCTAGCAGCCCCTCAACCGATGCATTATTAGTTGGCCGTTTCTTGTTGTTGTGGAGGCAGCCTTGCTGCAGGAGAGGTTTTCAGGGCTCGTCTCCCTGAATCTGCTCAGCGAGGAGGGGATGATGTGGGGGTGCGGTGCAGGTGGTGAGAACCCGCCGAGAGAGACAGGAACTGAGAGGGGAAGGGGCAAGCTGGGATGTGGGGCAAGTATTGGGAGCATGGGGAGGAGAGGGAGGTGGTCAGCATGGACCTCTCCGTGTGTGTGTGTGTCCAGTGCCTTGCTGGGACCCCCATCTGCAGCTGCACTGTGGTGGGCTTGCCTGGGCCCTGCTGCTCTAGGAGTGCATCTTGTTCTAAAAATACAGGATATGATGGCATCAAGTGTTTGGTCAGGAAAGCAGGAATAACCAACTCCTGCAGTCAGTTTTCCAGAGGCCTTTGTGTTGGTGTGAAGCCTGAGCCTTCCAGTCTTCCTCTCATTCAGGGAAAGGTAGGGGACCCTTGAGGATGCTGCTAGCAGGGAATGGAACAGGACTACATTTTGAATACATGTTCAAAAATACTCTGGAAAGAGTTTTTTTATTATTGTTGTTATTTATTTCCTTGCTGGCTGCGTTTAATTCTATATAGGCAGACATGTAGTTGCAAAGGGATTTCACAGGCACTTGGAAATCTCTATCACTGTGCTACCGGCTGCTCTGTGTGCTGCATAACGTTTGTGATAAATGTACGTAAGCACATTTTTGGGTACAATGGAATCTAAAGAAGTACTTCAGGGAATAGGTAGTATTATTAAGGCTGTGTTGTTGTAGGATGTTCAGAGGATGCAGTATGGAATGTGATATGCAGTCAATCATGTTAAGACTATTTCTTTTACTGGTACAAGTTCACTTCAGCTCTGATTTATTAGCAGGTTGGTCTCTTGTCATCTTCAATCTTGTGAATGAAGTAAGAACAGTTATTCTGTGTCAGACTAGAGGTCTGTCTAGCTCAGTTGCTCTTTGGATGGGACCATTCCCAGGTGCATAGAAAAACTGGAACAGTGAACTTTTCTTGCTGGTAAACCCTTGTAGCAGTCACCACTCTAGATCTTTGGGCTGGCACTTCCAGGGAGGCTTATGTTTAAGAGCTGCTGACGGATTGTCTTGTCTAAAAAATGTCTTAATTAGTTTTGAAAAACTTCATGGTATTAGTGTTCACAACCTCCCATGCTGGTGAACTTCTGGTATAATTGTCCAGTCTGAAAAGGATTTTATTTTCTTCATTTTACAGTTTGCCATTTGAAGTGCTTGTGATTTTATCTCAATTCTGGAAGAATATATTTCTTTTTAGATTTTCACACAGAAATGAACTATATGTGGCGATGCTAAGTGGTCTTAGAAGGTAGATCAAGATAACTGCTTTATATTTGCAGTGAGGTATAATCCCAGCCCTGTTTACAGTCACCTTTCATGCATAGGTACCATTATGGCTGTCATATTTATATGACTGCATGCAAAAAAAAGTTCAAAGACAAGAAGTGATCTCTGCAGCTGTGCATCCTGGACATAGATTGAGGCAAGTCTTGATTCAGAAGCACTCGATGACAAAAGAGTTGCTGCAAGCCAAGGAGCAACTTCTACAGCGTTGTTGGAAGATTTACCAGAGTAAATCTGAGCAAGTGATCTGGTGCTACATTTTAGGAGATGTATAAGAATGCAGAGAACAGAATTTAAAAGCTGTATTAAAGAGCTTGAAGTTAAGTAATACAGATTCCAGTAAGTACCACATGATGCAGAAAAAGCAGTGACTCAATCCCTGAACTGTTCCATAGGTTGGCTTCCACCACATCATCCCTGACCATTTCAGGAATAGATGGGTGGTAACGAAGTTGTGGTTTAAATTAGACTTTTTCTTTGTGTGGCAGGGAGGCAGGATCATTTGGCTGTGAATTGACCTACAGTATTTGCTTTTGTGCTGGTGGTTAGGAGTCTGGGTTACAGGAGCCCTCTGGGTCACAGACTTCTGGATCCTGGTCACAGTGTTGTTTGGTTCATTGAAAGAAGCTCTTCAAAGATTGGTAATCTATTATTAGAATCATACAATCAAAGAGTATCCTGAGCTGGAAAAGACCCATCAGGATCATGGAGTCCAACCCCTGGCCCTGCACAGGACAGCCTACCAATGCCACCCTGTGCGTCCCTGAGAGCATTGCCCAAATGCCCCTGGAGCTCTGGCAGCCTTGGGGCCGTGCCCATTCCCTGGGGAGCCTGGTCACTGCCCTTACTGTGGTAGCTTCTGAAATCCTGTTGGTAAGAATTGGTAGAATTTTCATGTTTTTTAAGCAAATAGAAATTCTTTATCTTGTCATTTCTTCTACTGTTCCACCCTTAAGCCTGTAAACTTATGATTAAAGTGGGTGGAATTTCAGCCTGATGGTTTACGGGTGGGATAATTGTAGAGACTGACCAGACAAACATTTTGTTTTAAAAATAGAGAGGCTTACATAATGATGCTATACACAACAACAGTATATGCATATGGATAAGATCTCTGGAACAGTGTTAATCCAGCAGCATCCCTTGCCTGCATGTCTGCTGTTGCTTGCTTCAAAGGAAGGTAATTGTGGGGTGAAGAGATGCCAGTGCCAAGTGATTTAACTGGAGTATTGATCCAGTCCTGAGGAGACTTCAGGCAGGGCTCTGGGTAAGAAGTTAGGACAAACAGGTTTTTAAATAATTGTGGGCTCCTAATTTGTTATCAGAATAAGAGAAAGCCATTTTCCTCTCTTTTTTTGTGGAGCTCTGTCTGTCTCTGTGTTTTGAGTTGTTCATGGAGATTCATGTCTTAATTTGTGGCATGTGCTTAGGAAATATGAGGCCTCGTTTTGGAGAATTAAAAAAACAAAGCAGTGAACGTGTCTGAAAGCATCAAGATGGGATCAGAGGCTTTCCTCTTGCTATGAAAATGGCCTCAGTTTCTTCTTCTGTCTCTGTATCTCTAAGAGAAAAGTATAGACTTTATCTGTCAAGTTTGGAAAAAGATAAGGAGGAAGTTCACTTGAAATGTATATTTAATAGGGAAAATTTCCCAGGATCTATATATACAGGTGGGCTTTTTCCCAGAAGTATGTTAGGTGTTGAGGCCATAAAAATGTTACTGCTAACCAAAATTCTAGCCCTGAATGTATCTATAAATACTGTAGCCTCACCCCTTTGGCTCTATGAAATTATATGTAGCTGGAATAATTTCATACATCAGGACATAAAAGGACCTTGGTGAACTTGTGCTTTTATAATAAACAAGGAAAAGTTTTTCCAGGTTGCCCAGTTTATTCACACAAAGACAGCTCTTTATTCCAGGAGGGGGAGGGACTTACCTCTTAGACTTTCCTCCTTAGGATTTTTATCTCATCCTGTCCCAAGATTTTATTAATAAAAGCAAAACAACTTTAATGTTTATGAATTTAGGCAGACAGAGCTCTGCGTTTTGGAGTCGTGGCTAATTAGATTTGTGGAGACTGTGCAATTTTGGATATTGGGCAGGGAGATTGTTTTTGCAGGAAGACACAGAGGAAGGAATACATTGCTTGTATTCCCTTTCTTACGGTGGCAGCAGCATTTTCCATGCCCTGTGCGGGTTCATGATGTTGGTGTGCTGTTCCTGGGGAAGCAGGCTTGTTGAAGTTCATCTTTGTGTTTGGAGAATTCCTTTTAAATTGCTATTCAGTAAAGCTCTGTGTATCAGATATTTGCACTTCTCCAGTGGAAAACAGTCTGAGGGAAAAATTAAACCAAAACAAATGCTGTCTTTCTAAGGGCTGGTAATGGGCTGTAAGCCCATTTCTGCTTCAGCTCTGAGGGATGACTAAGATGTTTCACTGTTCTGGCAATACCCACTTTGGATCCTGCTGCTTAATTTCATCCACAGGCCTGCTCACCCCAGCTGCATCTTGAAGGGAGCACAGCTGACGTGCAGTAAATGAACCGACGGAGTGTGCAGGAGCCGATCTTTTGTTAGCGATGGATGTGCCCGGCTCCAGGGCGTTCTCTGAGCTGGGGTGTTTCAGGCTGTGGTTTGGGCTGCTGAGCATGGCCAGCCATGTGATGCTGAAGGACAGGCTGCTCTTCCTCTCCTCCCAGCACAGCCCTGCCTCTTACGTGTGTACAGTAGCTGTGGTCTGGTGGATGCCCAGAGGCTCAGCTTTCCCTTCCCAGCCTTTATTTTTGCAGGAATCTGAAATAGCAGAGCTGAAGCTGCTGAATAAGCCAAACTGAATCCAGGGGAGCAGATCTGGATCTCCCCTTCGTCTGCCACAGAAATGTGGAGAGGAGAAAATCCTGCGAGTACTTCAGGGAATTGTTTGATTAGTGGGTGAAAGGAAAGCCAGCCAGGCTTTTCTAATCCCATCTCTATTCTTTTTACCACTCAAAGGTCTAATGGATATAATTGTTTCTTCTTATGATTTATGTTTTTAAATTACTCCCTAGTTTTCAGGTGTTGGGAGTCTGTCAGTCAGGGCTACTGAAATTAAAATCAAAACCTCGTGATGCTGAGCTGATCTCTGTTTAATAGTAAGAGGGATTTGTATTCTTTCTGCTTTGGTCATGTTGGATAAGGTGTATCTTTGAGATTAAAAAGTCCTGATGCTCATGGGAGGAGCGGAGTGCTTCCTTTCTTTTGTCTCCAGCGTTGCAGCAGAGATGCTAATTAAGCACCAAACAAATTTGGTTTGGGCAAGTTTGCTTTTGCTATGGCAGTGAAAATGTTTTGTTTGGGAGAGCTGTGCAAATTACACCCGCAGGCGTTCACGGAGGGATAAATCAGCCCCTGGCTGCCCCAAATCTTCCTGCTTCAGTCTGCAGAAATATGCCAGAGAAGCTTTGGGAATGGCAGGAGTCAGTGAGCATGTTCTGGAGCAGATTGTGTACGGGCACAGCCCTGAGCACAGACGTCACAGCGAGGAGTGACTGTGATGCCAGCACAGAGAGGCTCTGTCAGCGGGACAGGCAGCTGGGAATGTGGGGCTGCTTTGCTGCTCTTCCCCAGCGACAGGACTCTGAGCTGGGTTTTCCTGTAGCTACCATTCTGCATCTTCAGCATTTTGGCAAGAGAAAGATTGTTTTCTGAAAAGTCAAACCTTAGAACATGGAATAAGAGACCTCAGGCTTAGCGACAGCATTTAGGAGAATGCTAAATGCTCAGCCTTGTGAAGCTGCGTTTAGTTGTACATTTGTTTGAGGATTTTTTACAAGCATAATGGGAAATTATGCACTCAACTCTCCTCAGAGTTGCAATGGGATGCAGGGGACCCAATTTCCCTAAGACGATGAAAATCCCAGGCTTTGCCATGTAATTTTTGTTTGCCTTTACACTTCTGTGCTAGTCTCTGAGCCTTCTTTCATCCACAGCAAATGCCTGGGTGCTGCAGCACAAATAGTTTAAAAGCCAATGATTTGAGAGAAAAAGAGCTGGAGCTTCTTAGATGTCTGGGACTGGATGAAGTAGGATTAATCTGGCATTAAGGCAGAAATTTGTGAGAGAAGCTCGGTCAAGTGAGAGGGGGGATTCATGAAGTCAAAGTCAGTTCTTCAGCCAAAGGGGGACCAGGCTGATACCTTTCTGACAGGGTGTTTTGCCTGGCCACTCCCACAGACTTTGGGTAGCTGTCACATACTTTCTTTGCAATTGCTTGGCATTCTGAGAGATCATGCCTTAAAAAAGGATTCTCAAAGTGAGCAGCTTTCCAGAAGGTTATTAGAAATTTAATGCTACAGTGTAATGAGGTTTGTGAGTTACCTGTAATGCAAATAACAGTGCTGACGAGTTGCTTTTCAGTTATTAATTCTTGTACAGTAAGTTGATGGCTATTAAGATAGATTGTCTATGCAAAGTGGTTCCATAAAATGCAAATTATTAGCTTCTATGTGGGTCAGAAAACATTGCATGCTTAGTGTAACTCTTGTAGTTAAATAGACTCCTTTGCTAAGCAAATAATTTAAGCACTGGTTACTCTCAGCATTGTCAAAAACATTACATGAGTTCTTGCTGAGTGTAAATAAAAGGGTTTCAGCTTTGAATGATGACTGCAGGATTTGGCTTAAAAGCTATTTTTGGGCCACGGGCACAGCCCAAAGCCGGGGGACGTATGTGGCTTTGCTCCTGGAATGGCGGCAGGATGGAGGATGACTAAGTCACTCCTGCAACTTCCTCGTTGCTCCAGAAAGGTGGTGATTTATTGCAGCTCTGTGTCAGCAGTAAATGGCTGTCCACCCGTGCTGATTCAGCCACCCAGCTTAGCTGGGAGTTAGGGATGTGCCCCGGGTCCCTCCCGGCTCCTTCCCACACAGCAGCTGCCGCGGGTGGAAAGAGGGCCATCGCCCTTCCTGCCCTGTGTCCAAGCGCCAGCCAGGCCCTCAGTCCTGTCCTCCTGGATACACAGGATTGGGATTGCATTCCTGCCGAGTCAGGGAAGACTGGCTGGGCAAAGCCTCAGGGCTTTGGGCTTCTGGAGGTGCTGAGGTTGAAGCAATAGCAAATGTGGCAGAATCAGCACATAGTGATGTTGCTGCTCTTTGAAAAATCGGTCCAAACCCTTCCAGGCCTGCCCTGGCTTTTCTTCTGTAGGCAGAACAGGTTGAGCAGCAGCACAGGGCTAGGGACAAAACAAGGGAGAGCTCAGTGAAGATGTTCATTAAGTGTAACGTGTTGAGAGCTCCTATTTTTCTGGCCTTTACAACGCCTTCAGAGCACGAGGACGGATTTCTTCGGTTCCGTTGTGATGCTGCCGCCTTTTCCCTCCTGCCTGCCCTCCTAAAGAAAGCCCGAGGTGAAAACCCCCACCAGTCTAAAGACCTGATTTTGAAATAAAACACTTCATTTCAGGTAGAGGAATGATCTGGCTGTGATGGAGACTGATGGCAATGCCTCCTCTCTTCTCTTCCTCCCTGCTCTCCCAAGAGCTGCTGCTGTCCTGGGAAAGCACACGAAGAACCCGCTTGCTCGCTGTTGTTGTCACAGCCCTTATCTCTTTAGTGGAGAGTAAATAACCAGGATAATTGTTGTGTTCCTGTATGTTTTGTGCCCTAAGCCAAATGCAGAAGAAACAACCCTTTTCTGGGGCATTTTTGCATCATCCTGTGCTTTGAAAAGGCACAAACAGGCTGTTGTTGGCCATGATCAGCATCAGCTGCTTCCCAGGCGTCGTCTGGCCAAGCAGGAGGCAAGTTTTGATGCAGTCCTGGTCAGAGGCAGAGGTGGGAGGGCAGATCCCAGGTGAATTACCCATGCCATTAGGATAAGGAGATTATCCCCCCAAATCTGTGGGCTTTCCTAGCATGTGGTGTCAGCTCTGCTTTTGGTCTTGGTTGTGACTGAATATCCTCAGGAATGAAAACTGCAAGTAAGAGTGGAGGCAGCCCTGAAGACTTCTGGATTTCTGTTTCATGGTTGCTACCTGGTGAATGGTGTTGTTTGATTTGCTGATGGATTCTTTTAATGGGTAAATTGGTAACCTCTCTGCTTCTTAAAGTGTTCAATTCCTGTTCTTCTCTTCCTTGTCTATAATTTTGCATTCCTTACCTGCTGCCATCTCCCCTGACATGTCATGAATATGCCTGGATTTTTGTGGGTTTTTTTGTATTTTACTGTTTTTGTGTTTTACTGCTTTCAAAATACTGAGTGTGACTTGGTGTAAAAATGAAAGTAGCATGTGAGCTTCAGCCTGCTGCTTCGGTGCCAGTGAAATCAAACTCTGTGAGTTAGCATCCGTATCCATAAGGTTTTTTCCAAGTGCAGACTAAGCTGAGATGCTGACTGTGGGAATGCTGACCAATGTTGAGGGGGAAAACCCCAGCACTAGAGGAGTGCAGGGACCTTTCTCTATCATCAGACTGCAGGACTGGTTTTGGGCCTTGATTTAAATGTCAAAGGAGTGTTGGAAAGCAGAAGATGGAAGTGACTTTGGCCCTTAAGGCAGAGTATGCCTGTTGGTGGTAGGGCTTGGAATCTGTCTCCAGGTCCTCGTCCCTACCTGGTCATTAGCCACCAGGTTGAGTAGGTTGAAGGATTTGAGGTGCTCTAGGACTAAATTTAAAACTGATGGAAATTGCAGTGGGGTCAGGGGCAGCACCTTAGACCTTCAGTTGTTTGTACTTACCTGGAAATGTAGGAGTGCTGTGTGCATCTGTCTTTGGCAGTTCCCCTGGTTTCTGTCCTGTTTGCTGCTTTGTTTTAGGAAATACTGGGGAAAAAAAAGGGAACGAGCATGCATTGGTAAAATGCCTTCAAAGCCTGTGATAAGGAGGAGGAAATATACGTGTTTCCAGATGTTGCTGGAATAGGAGAAAAAAAATGACATGGGTAGGGAATGGGGCACATGGGGCTGGGAACTGGGAGACCACAGCTTTTTCCCAGGGGGCTATGGAGCTGCTGTGATGGATGGGAGCTGCCCATCCAGGCTCTCTGCAGTCACAACTGTGTCATTGTGGTAAGACTCTGAGCTTGTTCTGCGCTTTCCTATCACAAAAATAAAAACTGGTTATTTTTCTCCCCTTTGAAGTGGGATTTTTTGGGTTCTGTTTGGTTTTTTCTTTTATTTATTTTTTTTTTTTAAATCCAGACTGAAATCTGGATTATTTTTCAAAATCCTTTGATCGACTTGAACCTCAGTAGCTTAATTCTGTTCTGATAACAGATTTGCTTGTCAAATACTATTTTTAAGTTCAGAATTATGACAGAGAGTGTTTCCTCCTGCTATCTATGACAAGTACTAATGCTCAGAGTGCAGGTCTGGGGCTGGGGTGTGCACCCCAATTTCCTGATGTTTTTCGAAGGTTCACCCACCTCCGCAGGGCGAAGGCAGTGCTGATGGACTGCAGGGTTGTATTGCTAATTTCTGTAAACAACAATTCTGACTCACCGGTCATGGAAGACAGAAGTACAATCAAATATTGTGGCTGTGTTAATTTGTTTCCAAATAGGAAAATGCATGTAAATATCATTGCAGATGAGGTTTAGCATGTCTTTGTTGCTGCCCTCTTTAAAAGGTGTACGGCTCCCCTGCCCATCTGGTGTTTGGTTGTCCCCCAACTTCAGCTCCCCCACCACCTTTCTGCAGTCCCTACCTACTTCATACAGACCGAAGTCTTTCGGTACCTTGGGCTTAGCATGCATTAAAAATTAATGTCTAGGAAGAAGTTGAGAGTAATGGTTGGCCACCATGTTGCCCAGCAAAGGAGATATTCACAGATGTTCATAGCATGGCCTGGGTTGGAAGGCACCTTGAGTATTATATCATTCCAACCCCTGGAATGGCAGGGACACCTTCCACTAGACCAGATTGCTCCAACCCCATCCAGCCTGGCCTTGGGCATTTCATAGTGGCTGACACTTCATTTTGGGGTAAAGGCAGATCCTGGGCTTGTTGTATCTGGGTTGTCGCCATCCAGAGCTGGCATCAATAACGAGAAGAATGACATGGAGAGTGGGAGTATAATGTTCATAAATGTAATAAACAAGGAGGTGGCAAGGTGGAGGGCTGAGATGGAATGGGAAGAGCTGAACAGCTGATGGCACAAGGCTGGAAACGTGAGCAGGAGAAACTGAGGCACGGCCTAGCAAAACCAAAAGGAGGCACTTGCTGTTGGAAAGGAAATTGTGTAAAGGCACATGTGCTTTGCATTGCTGTCAAGGTGTGTGGTTGGGGGCAGAAATGATCAAATGCATCTTTCTCCTGTCTTTCATACAGTGTGTGTTGTGAATAAAAACTTTTTGAGTGAGTGCTCAGGACCAGAGCTGATTTCTGTAGGCTGTCATGGCTTTGTGTTGCTTTTCCTTGTGTGCACCCTTCTCTTCTAAGGGGAGACATATAGGTGGGCTGGATCCACACAGAAAATTTGTCACTTCAGTTATGCTGAACAGCAACACTAGGTCTGGGCAAGGCAGAAGAGGAAAGATTCAGTCACGGTTTTTCTTCAATTCTGAAATATTAGAGATCAGCCAAAATACTTGTAAATATTCCAGTTGTGAACTGCAGCAATTCTGCTTAATGTGCTTTACTGATCTTCCTGTCATCTCTTCCAGGGGGAAATGCTAATATTCCACTTAGGAGCAATATTTCTTTTGATCTTTGGCTGTACCCCTTGTTTGTTCCCTAAACCTTCTCTCTTTCTACCACAAACCACTTAGATTACTGGTGTTACAGCAAAATAATCACCACTTGTATTAGTTCCCTGATTCTCAGTGGTGCTGGTTTGTGTTCTGGGATTTCATTGCAAGACAGACAAGTAGGTAAGTAAGTAAAAGGCAAAGCAACAGTAACAAGAAAAAAAAAAGAAATTGTATTTGATTAAAATCCACTTTACTATGGCACCTTAACTGTAGCTAATCGAGTGTGTGTTTTTAGGGGAGAACTGAGGGTATGGGTGAAGTTTAATGGGTGAGCCTTCACTTGTTAAACTTGGGATGGGGCTTGATGGAAGAAATCAGTCTCATTGTGGCATGGGCACGCTGCTGGGAAAGACGGAGTGCTGGCTGTGGGAATACAGTGATTTGTGATTCCAGCAGCTTTGGCTGGTTAAAGGCTCTGCTCTGTAGATGGAGGCTTGTTGGTATTTCTGTTTTATGTCCCCACCTGTGCTGTGTGGTGTTGCAAAAGCCAGAGCAGCACGAATTTCCACGCAGTTTCGTGTTGCCGCTTGTGCTGGCACACGTGATGTTTGACAGGAGAGGTCCTGGCAGGACACCCAGGAACAGGAGCTGGCTTGTCAGCAGAGGTAATGGAGAGAAGGCACAGAGCTGGTGCAGCAGGGCCTCGTGTCCAGGACAAAGAGCTCCAGTGCTGGTTTTGGGCAGGGAAGCTCATGTGTGTGGTATCTGCAAAGTCTTAGGAAACATAAAGTTGTTCCACAGGAGTCTTCCTTGGCTTAAAATTTTAAGGCATTCCTAAAAAGCTCTTAAGAAATTCCTTAGCTAATTTTGCTTCCAAGTCAAAAGGATGTTCTTACAGAGTTTCATCAGCGCTAGCATCATTTTCCATTTCCTCTGTGTGTTGTGTTATGTTGGTGCAAGGAGACCCCAGATGAGATCAGGTGTTGTTCTAGGAAGTGCAGTCATGCTTTTCAGCAAGGAGATTAGCTTTTCAAAGCTCACAAGGTGGAGAAGAGGGAAGGAACAAGGAAGTGGACATGAAAGCCCAGCAGGTTATGCCATGATGATCATCAGTCCATGTTGACTTGCTGCGCTGCACTTCCTACAACTTTAGTTACTCTTTGTAAAGAGTTGCCCCTGTACTTGGGTTAGGGTAGGAGGGAGTGTTAGCACATGGTGGTTTCTGTATTCCTACACCATTTCCCATGTACCTACTTCTGGTTTCTCTTGGGTGCAGGGTGAAATGGACTTCGTGGACCTGATGTAGTTGTCAGGAATAACTGCATGGTCAGCTCATCTTTAAAGTCTGGGGTGGGCTTATGATGTCTCTGTAGGATGGCTGGGGGGATTGGGGGATTGCACTGAAAGCTTCCTGAAGAAGGAATTACTTCTTTCTTTATTTCTGTACATCCCCAGCTGACCTTTTGGGGTAACAACAGTTTGGGAAAGCAAAGGAATATGTTGAAAGTTTGCTGTCAAATTTGGAAATGAAAAAGGCCTGTTTCTTCCATGGATATAGGAGCAGAGGGATGGAAAGGTGAAGCTTTCTTTTGCCTCTGCTGTGCTACTTGTCCTTTGCTTTTGTATCTGTGAAATGGTGTAAAAATGCCAACCACCTCTGCTCAGCACCAGGAAATGAAGGAGTAAAAGCTCAGTGAAATTGCAAAGTGTTTCTCCACTCATAAAAAGGAGCAGCTGTTCTGTTGGGTTCGGTGGGGGGCTTCCTGTCTTTCATTTCTTTCACATTGTTTTCTCATCTTCCTCTCGGATGAGTGCTGAAGGAAGTGCTGGTATTCCTGCAGTCTCCAAGGAATGATGGATTATCATCTGTCAAGGGACTGACAGTCTAATTGAAATGGTGAATTCTGGGGCCGCTGTGAGTGCACTTGTTCCTTGTGTGCTGTTACTCAGTATCTGTGGTGTACGAATGTTTGCTAGTGGCAAAACTAATTTTCATGTTTATAGACTTAATGATTTGTTTTGGTAAAACCCCCCCTTTTTTTAGTCTCTTTGAAGCCAGTAGAAAAATTAATTTAGAGTTGGTCACATTTTTTAAGATTGCATTTTTTCCCCGAAAAGTCTGCAAGTAGCATTTTTTCCTCATGTTTTTTGCCTACTCAACTATGCACAGCCAATAAGAATGTTTTTAGTTCTACTGTAACTTGTATGCTAAATAAGCAGTTTATTCTGTTCTCCATCAGATTCCTGCCTTAGCCGAGGACAGGATAAAATGACTGAAGTGGTTGGGCAGTGGCTCTAAGAACAAAGGGTTTGCCATGTCCAGTCTCCTGAAGTGCCTCTGTGCAGATGTGGGAGCAGGGATGGTTGGAATGCACCCGTTCCTCCAAAGGAACTCTAATCATCAGTGCAGGTGTCCGTAACTGAAGGTGTATTTGTGACATTGATAATAATTTTTATCGTAGCCTGGTATCGTAAGTACAACCATAGAGTCATTAAAGTTTAAAAAGAACTCTAAGATCGAGTCCTGCTGTTCCCCCAGCACTGCCAAGCCCACCACTAACCCGTGTCCCCAAATGCCACATCTACATGTCTTGTAAATCCCTCCAGGGATGGTGACTACATCCCTGCCCTGGGCAGGCTGTTCCAGTGCCTGACTGCCCTTTGAATGAAGAAGTTTTCCCTAATATTCAATCCAGTATTCCCAATCTAAACCTTCCCTGGCACAGCTTGAGGCCATTCCCTCTCGTCCTATCCTGGTTCCCTGCGAGCAGAGCCCGACCCCCATCCGGCTGCACCCTCCTGTCAGGGAGTTGTGGACAGCCAGAAGGTAATAAGGATAAATAAGAAAGTAATAAGGATAAATATGAAGGTAATAGGGATAAATAAGTAGTAGGACACATGCAGAGACAATAGGGCAGGTTGCAGCATAGGACAGCTGTCCAGGTAAACACCCATTGTCCCCTGATGACCCTGAGATCAGCATTGGTGACAGACAGGGACATTATCTGTGATTCTGAGTCTGGTACCTTTTGCATGTTCTGAGTTAATTAGTGATTTGTGTGCAAATTGAATTGGATGGCAGTAATCACTGTGGTGCCTGTGCTGAAGGAGAGTGTACAGGTCTGTCAGGATTTCGGGAGGGCGGCTGGGTGTCGTGCAGACAGACATGGCAGCAGGAAGCACCGGGTTTAGGTTGGGTTTTCTTCTGGCTGCTTGGCACCAGAGCCTCGCTTACCCCTACCTCTCACTCTCCCCCCATTTTACATGTGTTAATTGCCTTTAGCCAAAAGATGTTGCTGCCGAACTTGTTACAAGTGGAAGCCAGTCGAAACCACGTCGTAGCATTGTCCGTATTCAGACACTTTGACTGAGGTGATCTTCGGAATCGCAACACAGCAGCAGTAGCAAATGTGCTGGAGCTTTGTCTGGAGCTGTGGAAACCTGTCCTGGCTGTGGGTTCGGTGTCAGCACTGGCCCTGCTCTTGGTGGCTTTCCATTCTCCTTTGTCGGCTTCGTGAGGAAGCAAGCTTGAAGCAGGAGCAGAAGGTAAGGGGAGACTGAAATTAATATTGAGCGCTTCTAGATTAATTTAACTGAAAAATCGCTGCTTGATTTCTGTGGGAGGAGCGTTTGCCAGAACCTTGCCAAATTCTCCTGAAAAGGAGCTAGAGAATGTTAAGCACAAACCCCACAGCATTTCACAGGAGTTTATTCTGTTGTTTCAGTAGTGACTCATCTCTAGAATGATCCATCCTCTTCACTATGTATATGTGGGAGAAATAAAACATTAGCAAAGGTCTCAGAGCTATACAAAATGCAGTATTCTGTTCAATTATTAGTTAAAGCATCTGAGTGTCTCAGGCCATTAGGCAATTTTGACAGTTATCCTGGCAAAAGATGTTAGTAGTCAAACCTGGTTCACCTTTTCTTAAACATCCTGAATTTTTTTAAAAGTGTGGAGTGAGACTGAAGTGGTGGGTATAGACAGAGGAAGAAGTGCTAGGTATGATTCTCTGAATGGACAGAATTGTTGTTTTTGAAACCTCAGGGATTGTTAGAACATCACCTTTTTCTTTCTATACTTCACATCTTTGGCTAAATGACCTGAAAATTAAAGATCAGCATTCCAGTGTGTTTGTTAAATGCTTAGCTTCCTGAGGTGGCTGTTCAGAAAGCTGAGGGCTCTCATCTCGATTTTCCTCCTGCCCCTACTCAGCATCCTCAAACGGCAGCAGTGAGTACAAAAACAGGAAAGGGGAATGATAAAGTGTGGGAATCAAGGGAGTGCTGAGTTACCAATGCCAGGAGGAAACAGCTCTAACGACAGCCTTGCTGCTGTTGGAAAAAAAAAATGGAGGTGAACTGACTTAAAATACTTCTGAAAATGGAGTTCTCTTTCTTGTCACATCGTTCTGTGATTTCTTCTAGCAATTTTTAATGCAATAAAGTAGAAAGCACACTCGTCGTAGTGACTGGATGCTGGCATTAGTGTTTTAGCAAACACCTACACAGCATATATATGGACTATATTATCTAAAGGGCTTGTTAGCATATCATCTGCATGCAGAAGAAAGTGGTGGTGGTGATGGATGCTGGTTAGAAATTGTGTGAAGGACTCTGACTCCTTCTTGCTTTCCTTTTTCTTTTCATTGTTTCCTCCACAATAAAAATGTCCACTGTGTTTGGGGAGGTCTTTTTCTCTCTATCATTATTTTTTGTAGTTTTGAAGGACTTGAGACATTTTCCCCTGTTTTATCATAGGAAATTTTTGTAAAGTATACAGCCAGTGCTTTTGTGAAGTTCATAGAGCATGTGAAATAGTGGAGAGCAAAACCATCCACCAGTGAGAGTATTTGATCTACAGAACAAGCTATTTCTGAGAAAAGTTGGGTAATGCTTGACTTGATTTTGTTTTGTTTTGCTTTGGTTTCCTGGCTTCCAAAATCAGTGTTGAAAAATACCTGCCAACTGTAATTATTTTACTGGAAGTTTAATGCAAGGTCTAATTTTACTGGAAGCCTGGAGGAGAGGAGGAGACAGAACTGGAGAATGGCATCTGATGTGGAACAATGGTGATGTCAGGCATTTTTAAGATAAGTGAACTTGCTGTTCATAAAATAAACACACAATGCTGCTTTTGGCCCACCATGGGCCATGGAAGTACTTGTGGCAAGCTGGTCACTTCACTGCTGGACCAAAAATCTTTGCTGGTAGTTTTGCTTGTCTTTCACCAGACTCTCTTGGCATATGTGTAACTTTGAGCCCTCAAGCTTTTTGTGGTTGAAGTGTGTGTGTATTTGAAGTGCTGTGGCTGAAAAGAAAGTCAGTACTATTCTGATAAGGAGATGGGAAGTATTAAATTGCTTGAAATCCTAACTTTTCTCATGGGATTCAGGTTTTCTGTTAAAAACTCGTTATTGCGCTGGTATTTCTCCATCAGGGAACCTTTGAAGCAATTTCAACATTTTGAGATGCGTCTGCTAAAACCTTCCTTGTTCAGCTTTTCTCTTAAGGACAGAAAGTAAAGAGAAGAGATAAAAAAGTAAATTTTCAGAGGGAATTGACATAAAGAGCAGGCTGTCTGGGGAGGATCCTGTTTCTTCCACATTATGAGATGTTCTGTGGTAGAGATTGCCAGATGAGCAGGCACTGAAATGTAGCTGGTGTGAGACAGGTGAGTTACACCTGATGGCTTTGCATCCAGCAGAAACCCAGTGGTTTATCTTTGCTCCCAAGAGGAATGATTTGAAAGGTAACATCTGTTGCTCCTAGAACTTAAAGTTTTTTGATACATCCCTGGTCATCCCTCTGGAGTTCTCCCTGTGTTCAGGGTGAGCTGCCTTCATCTCGTGGGTCACTTACTTATTTGTTTATTTATTGAGTGAAAGATCAAACCCCCTTTTCAGACCACCCCCCAAATCTTTCATTTAACTTTATTCAGCAGGTTATGTAGTGTACCAGTGACCTTCGGTTTTGCTACCCATCACAAAAGCATGTGAGGAGTTCTGACTGCAGGACTGATACATTTCTGAAATTGGAGAGATGATGAGGGATTGGTGGTTCAAATGTGCTTTGTGGGAAGCATTTGCAGAGCACAAGGGTTGTGGCAGGAGCAGTTAACATTGCCTTTTAATAATTTAGGAAAAAATGTTTGGGAAGAATGCAGTGGAAAACTATTTTCTTGTTGTTCTCAAAGGGAAAATAGACTCTAACCTGTGAGCATTGGGCAGGACAATGACAGTGCTGGGCACAATGCAGTTTTGTATCTCACTATTAAAATGAAGGAAAATGAAGGGAAAAGATAAAGGGAGAGGGGACTCTCCTTCCTCACCCACTTTTTCTTCAGGGAAAAAACCCAGACCCATAGGTTTTCTCAATTTACTCATTGAGAATAAACTTGTAAAGGTGTTTATAAACCACAGGCTTTATGTGATTAGTCTGGTTAAGCAAATCAGCAGAATCTGCTTAGGCAAGGAGCCAGGGAGGGTATTGCTGCCTTTCTTTTAAATTTCAGGTAGAACCTTTAAATTAGAGGTTGCTACAAGTCCCTCCAGCATGTTTCATATAATTTGATATTTACACACTGAAAGCCTGTCTAGACTCTTCCCAGTTGTGTTTATTATGTACAGTGTCAATCACTGCGTGTCTCTCCTTGTCAGTTTGTGTATATAAGATTCATCCTGGTCTATCTGCATCTCCCTATTCCCCCATAAAACTCCCCTCAAAAGGCTTACTCCCCTTTTCCCATAAAACTGCTCCTGCCAGGAGCCCAGCAGTGTCCTGAGCCTTGGTTTTGTCTAGGAGCATAGAATGTTTCAGCTGATGCTACAGGCTTGCTGCAGAGACCTCAGCTGACTGGATCTGCTTCTAGAAACCATCTGGCATGGTTTAATAAATGTTGGGGGAATGGGAGAAGAATCTGAAAAAGGTAAAACCTGTGGGTTGAGATAAGAACAGTTTAACACTTGAATTAAACATTGATGATATTATTAGTGTTATTATTATAATGAAAAGGGATAACAAAAAGAGAAAGGGGAGTACAAGCCAGACAGATGAGTGATCCCAATGCAGTTCCTCGCCACCCACCCACTGATGCCCAGCTCACCCCCAGCAGCCATCAGCCCCTCTTGGCCAGCTGTCCCAGTTCACACACTGGGGCATGACATCCCATGGTGGGGAATATCTCAGGGGGATCAGCTGTCCTGGCCATGCTCCATCCCAGCCTTTGGTGCAGCTCCTCACTGGCAGAGCCTGGGACACTGCAAAGTCCTTGACTTGGGGTAAGCTCTGCTCAGCAACAATTGAAACATCAGCATTATTCTCAGGCTGAATCCAAACCTCAGCACTGTACCAGCTACTAGGGAGAAAGTTAACTCTCTCCCATCCTAAACCAGGACACCATCTTTTCAGCTGAGGGTGATTCATTGTGTTCACAGGCTGAGGGCTGTTCTATTTTAATCTGGAACCCACTGCAATTATGTTTAGATGTCTCTTTGCACCTATGTAAGATGGGAATTGTGGTACTCTCCATCTTCTGTGTGGTACCCAGCATGTTCTGCAAGCTTGGCCTGGTGGCTGGAACGAGGGGCCTTTTATAAGGACTGGGTGATAGTAGTTACAGTGTTTATTGTTAAAGCCGGTTTGAGTTTTTTGTGTGTTCTATAGGAGTAAAATTAGTTTGAGTAGGAATTGCAAATTGTCTTCTGTGACCTTGTGCTAGTGTTTATCTTGTGTTTTATGCTTTAATCACAGGCTTTTTGGGGGAGCCTGCTCTTGCTCCATGTTTGCCGTGTCCAGCACAGTGGGATTCTTTCTCATGCTGCTCCTATGTACTACAGAAATTGAAGTAATAATGAAATTGCATGCAGCTCTCTTTCCTCTCCTCCACAAGCTGCTTTAAATCCTTCAACTCCTCCTTTCTTATCTGCAGCCCTGTGAATTGTGCCTAGAATTGTTCTGAGCTTGTCAGAGCTCTCTGCTGCCTGTTTGGTAACAAGGGACACTGTTTACTTACATACTGGTAAACCCTTTATGTTAAACAGGAGCAGAAGCTGTTTGCTGCATTCTGAGGAATTCAAGAAATCTTGAACAACAAACAGTTTTTCCTGTTTCTTTTCTAAATGCTGAAATATTTACTTCTTGTCTTAATCTTGCAGAGACATCCTTCACAGAACATGTGTTTAAAAAAAGAGGCAAATCTGAAATCTGTAGACAAGGGATTAGAAAGTCAAATCCCAGTTTGGAAGGTAGATATATTTATTCTCTGTGTTCACACTTGTTTACAGTAGATGCAGCATTTGGTTTTGTTTTGGTTTTTTTTTCCTCCCCCTTGCTTTTTCTGGAAGTATTTTGCATATTTAATTAACAGCTTCACATTTGAGTTATTCCCCCCAAAATTTTTGCTTCCCATTATTGGTCTCTTTTCTTCTGCTGTCATCTGAAACACTTCCTTTCAAGTACAAGAACCAAGGGACTTCTGGAGCTCCTGTTTCTGCAGAGGTGTGTAGATGCAGCCTTGAGAGCATTAAAAGGCAGAAGAACTGGACAGAGTTGGTGTGAGCTCCCCCAGCACTCCTGGGGCCGGATGCTGTGGGATGGAGCATCTTGTGCTGCACAGCTGCAGAGAGCCTTGGGAAGGAGCTCTTTCCATTTTGGGTCTCACTGACCTGCCTGGCAGAGCTTCTCTGGTCCCTTTCTGGAGGATTGAAATGAAATCCCTTATTGCCAGTGCATTCCTGTTGTACAATATACAAGAATTTGGTTTTTGTGAGTGGCTGAAAACGAAGCCTGATACTGAGAACTACATCAATTTATTTTATCATTTAATGGAATTGTCTTCCTTTCTTTACTTATAAACAAAACACATGCACATGAAAGGGAAAGAATATATTGGCTTTTTGGGGCTGGAATCCTACCAAAGCAGTGATAATTTGCTTTATTGACTTTTTTCCAATTAATTGGAAATAACAGAATTTTTTTTTTCCCCTATGTTCATATTGTGCTCTGTGAACATTACATGACCTTTCTCTTCCTGACCCATAGTAGAGCAGATACCTCTGTTGCTGGATGTTTTCCCTGGTCTGTCCTGCCTTGCTCTTGTCACAGTTTTCCCGGTCCTTGGTGCCTTTGGGGGTGCTGGTTCCACCTGTTCAGTACCGGTAGTCTGTGGTAACCATTCTTCTTTATACCAGGGCCAGGATGCTTGGAGCATGAATCCATGTTCCCAGCTGTTCTGGTATTAAGACTTCCCAGAGCAGAGTGATAAATGTGTCACTGTGACCTGGATGCCCATCTCTGCATCTTCACCTGGAATCACAGGTCATGAAACTGAACTAATTTCTTTAAAATTTTATATGTATATATATGTATATATATCTATATCTATCTATCTATCTCTATATATATCTGGAGTGAGGAGTTGGTAAGGGATCCAACAAGATTTTTCCCCACCTCTCTGCAGGGAAGGCATCGTCACAGTTGTGGAAGAGGTCTTGCTCAAAGCTGTCTTGTGTTTCTAGAGAAAAATTCCTGCTGAGGATGCAGAAACCTTCCTCTAACCCAGATCATCACAATTACCTGGATTATTATTGTTATTTATCAACAGGAGTACCCTGCAATAAAATTCTTCTGTAGATTTCAAGTTCATGAAAGGCAGACCACGGTTAAGATTGATGGAGTTTTCTCTTCCCTTGGATTTTAATGTTGCTGAATGATAATGGTATCCATTTTTAAATCTGCTTTTGCAGCCTGCAGCCAATTTTCTTCAATGAATTTCATGCAGGTAGACTACATATAAATGCAATATTGTCATTAGTGATATGAATGGTGTCCTAGATATGTTTATACACCGTGTTTGCATGTCAAAAATGGTTAACCTTCATTTCAGAGGCCTGATAGTTCTTCAACAAGAAAATAATTGAATGGTACAGGAACATGCTCCTGCTAAATACTGAAGGATGCCCTGTTGTAAGAGAAACTCAAGGGCATGTTAAACAACTTCAGGCAGATCTATTTTTTAATTTAATAGAGGAGCTCATTTGAATGTTTTCCTGAGGGAATGCCACTTCAGTGAGCGTCTTGGTTGACTCCTGAGAACTAAACCACTTGTATCAGAAGGGAAGCCCTGTGGAATGAGAGGGGATGTTGAACAGGGTGTGTGAGTATTTGAACTTTTTGGATATGGATTTGCAATACAGTTTTGGATGAGGTAGAAAATGAAGGTAATCTGTGGTCAGGCCCAAAGCCCCTCTCCAGCTCTCCTTTAACCCCTTTAGGCACTGGGAAGCACCTTTTCCACTGAACCTGAGGCTTTTGCTTCTCTGAGCATTTGGGATACAGGAAATACTGAACACCAAAATGTTGATTTTTTTCTTTTTTTAAAGCAAGTTAGAAAGTTATTAGTATTTTGCCCCTGTGCATTGTTCCCCAAACCCTGTTGCTGCTGGCAGCGAGCACCTCTGGAATGGTAGCACCTTGTGCCTGGAATCCAGATGCTGCCGTGGCAGATCCTGAATGGGCTCCCACCCCAGATTTGAAGGTGGCTCCAGGAATCTGAGAAGATGGCAAATTTGCAATTTTGGTTATCATTGTCTGCACAGAGCTTTTATTCTCTAGTCTGCCTTCGTGTTAAATGCTTACTTTTTACAACTTGGGGGCCTTTGGCTCTGCAGTTGAAGTTAAGGCTGTTTGCTAAAGGAGAGGGGAGTTGCTTTTGGTTTGGCTTTTTTACTGAAATACAAATTATTTTAAAATAAGTGGATAATGTATAGAAAAATGCTTGTATACCTCATGTACAGTTGTATCTGTATATAGGGCAAGTTAGTTATCTTTGCAGAATGACAGCTTACTACCTCCTCTCGGAAATCATTGTTATTTCCTGTAAAAGTGCTTTTTCATTGCATTAAGAGGTTATGCCCCTTACATGTCAGCAGTAATCCCCCTTTTGGTCATTACACTCATGGCAATTGTTGACTACATAATCTTGTGCCTTTTGGTTTATGAGAGATTATTCATGAAGCACAGTGAATGAACTGTGCTATCATGATGCCTGGCAGGTATAATTTTTTAAGATGCTATGTTAAAATGCGTTTTACTGAGTCTGCTAAAATTTCTTTTTGTAATGGTTTACTGTTTGCACTGCAATAGCATAAAAACCTTTAACTGATGCTCCCTGACTCTTTGCTTGCCTTCAGGAATACTCAGGATTTTACAAACTGAATAGGACGTGATGCTTTTCCCCTGAAAAATTTCTGCTACAACCTTTTTTCTTGGCAGATATCCAGCTTTTTCTTTAAAATTATACCTGCACTTAAACAGTGAAAAAAGCAACAAATTTTTCTTGATCTTTCTGTCCAAGTACTAATTATATGATTTGTATAAAGCCCTCAGACTTGAAATGCAGCATATCTCCATTTTGAAGGATAAACCTAGGGTACTCTTTTTCCAAATGCCATTAAAAAGAAGCCATAAGTGAAGGCATCTAATATACATGCAGTTCTGCAAGAACACCATTCCAAGGATAGCCAAATCCCTAAAGCTTTAAGCTTCTCTTTGATCCCAGGGATTAGTGGAGATTTCCACTTCTGCATGGCAAATTTTTGGGCTGCTAGGGATGCCCAGAGAAACCATGTTTTCCAGGGAGATGAGTTGGGTAGGATCAATATTGCTCCCAGTCCTCCTCCAGTGGTTGGTAGAGCAGCTCCAGATAGGTTTGAACGTTCCAAGGTTTGAACATTCCACCAAGGATTTATGATGCAGCTGTTGATGGGGTCAGTGACAGTCAGACACATTCAGGTGAGGAAGACAAAGTTCTTCTTCAGCTTGGGTGAAACATTTGAAGTCTTTCTGGGTAATGTAAGACAATACACGGGGAATGTTAAAGTCCTGGTGGAATGATTCTCTTGCCCATGCAATAATAACCACATAATAACTCACGCTGGGATAGGTGTGGTTGGTCTCACCTGTGAGGATGTTTCTAGAACAGGCTGATCCATGAGGAAAGCTACAAGTGAGAAAGGGTGCAGAGACAGCAGAAGGGGATTTTCAGGTGCAAGGAGAAAGCTTAAAGGTGAAATAAAAAGATATATTTGTGGTATTTAGAAGAAGATAGATGTTCTGTAGGCCAGCAACATCTGTATGTAAGAGAAGGACTGATTTGTATCAGCTGTTTACAGTCTAAAATTAGTATTTACAGTATAAATGCTGTAATGTGCTTGTAGCATCTCTTTTGGGGACAGTCCTGAGCAATGCAGGAATCTTGTTTAGTGGAGTGAGGGTTCAGCTGTCTTTGTGAACTGTGGCTTCTGTCAGGCCAGAACATTATAAATTTAAACCTTAACAATAAAATAGCATCAGGCTAAAGAAATGATCAAATAAAGAATAGGAACTGTCTTAAAGGATTATCAAAAACATCATGCAGTGTTGTCAGAAGTCATTCAAGAGCTTCAGAAGCAGCATGGATGTGGTCAGCTGTGGCAGGGCTGTGATCCCAGGCTGACTCTTTTCTCCTGGGGTGACTGTGTGAGGGATAAGCCAGGTAGGTTTGGTTACACAGAAGTTTTAATTTGGTCTCACTCAATGGTACAGTCGCTCTTCATCTTCATGCTCACCCCCAGATCAGCATCCTTTGTCAGATGCTCACTGGTGCTGTACCTGGTGAAACAAGTCAAGCTCCTTTGATGGCTGTGGTCGTTAAAACCTAATTTTGTAAATAATTCATCTCTACCAGGGCCTTACAGCCTGAGCAACTGCAGGTACGAATCAATATTGAATATTTCATCATTGTTGGGAAGGGCTGTTTTTAGCAGGGACTAAAGCAAAAGAATTCAAGGTTGTAAAATATGTGTACTCAGAGACAAATACATTTGGGTTTAGAGAGAGGAGACAAATATTTTTGAATGTAGAGAGAGGTCATGTGAGAGCATCCTATCAAACTCCCAAGTGTGCTTTTGTTATCTAAAGCAGGAAAAAAAGATTCTGCTCAGCAGATGAGAGTAAAATTTAAAGCAACGGTAAAAATAAACAGTAGAGACTTATAATACCTTTCTTTTTTATGATTTAAAGTTGTACCATTCTCCTGCTGTTTTGATAGAATTACCTGTTTGTTCATTTATCGTCTGCAGGGGATAGGATAGATCATGCTCACGGTGGCATAAGCAATTTTTGAAATTTATTTTGTTTTTCTCGTGTGTTGTTTCCCATCACCATAGTGTGACGCTCTAACAATAGAAGCCTAGAATTAAGAAAGGATATTATTAGTATCTGAAGGTTTCTAACACTGTTCTTCGCTGTAGGTTTGTCAAAATTTATACTTCGTCCTTGTCTCCGGTTTAAAAGTTTTTAGTAGTGTACAGCATGAAAAGCTTTGTTTTGCATAATATTGTCAGTGCATAACAAATGCATTGTTTTTAGTGAAAAACCCCAAACAAAACAATTTCCAAGTGATGCACTTTCATAGCAGATACCAAACTGATGTTCCTGGAGAGCTGTGTCTTAATTAAAACCTGTGTTACTATTTGTTGTAACCAAAGATGTTTGCTCTGTTGCAAGGCACTTCTCTTTGACAGGAGCACCTACTGCTCAGCCAGACAGTGAATGTCTTAACAATCCTTCATATTTGTCATCTCATGTTTGGAAACACATGGAGAGCAGAACCCCAGTAGGGTGCAGCCATTTCTTTGCTTGGCATCTGGAATTGTGCTGTGGTTTCACGACTTACTCTTAACCTGAACCATCAGAACACAACTCAGCAGAGGCTGCTGGCTGTTGCTTGGTATCGAGGAGGAATTAGATATATCTGAAGGCTGGGGCTGTTTCTGTCAGGAATGATGATTCCCAGGGTTACTGAGAATTCATCTGGAGTCCTTGCGAGTGCCTCGGCTCGGGGAGCTTGATGTGTGTGTGTCACAAGGGTTGTGGGCCCTTCCTCCCCCACCCCATCCTTCCTCTCCTGCAAGCAGTTCTTCCCAGCACCTTGGAGGAGAGCTGCACAGTCACTGAATATACTGCTTTAATTTAGAAGTTCCATACGGTGTTGTTATTTAGAGGGGGAGATCTCATTTGGATTAATATTAATCAGGACCGCTTGAGGTTTAGGTTAAAGGCAATAAATAAATGCAGCTTTTATAATCATGGGAAGTATTTGCAACGGTTTTGGAAATTATTTTAAAAACCAGTGTTGGGATAATTAACCAGAAAGTAGTTTTAAAGCTTGCCTTGAAGCCCCTCTGGAAAGCAGTTTTGATGTTTAAGAGGATGAGAGATGTTTTCTGTCCTGGAAACCAGTTGGCAGAAGCTCTAGCACAAAATGCTCTTAACTCTGTTCAAACTGAGAGAGCCTGGTACCATGGGAGGAAGAGGTAGGGACTGGCACTTTTAGGAATCCTGGTTTTGAAATGTGTGCATTGGTGCCTTCTAGATGCTCTGTTTGGCTTATAGGATATATATATATATATTTATATGTGTGTACACATACTTTATATATATATATATCTGTACGGGCAGATACACCTCTGTGACATTTTCATGCCAGAGGGGAAGATGTAGAGGACAACAGGAATGCATATTCAGAGGTACCCACAGCTTCTGCTCGCTAGCTCATTCATGGCTTGTCCTAGATTTGCCTCACTTACCTTGGGGAGTTGGAAGATACAGATTTTGCTCTCTGAACCAAGAAGTTATTTAGAGGAACTGAAGGTGGCTGGGCTTTTCATTCTAGCCAGCAGTAATTTGAAACATCTAATGAACCATCATAAAATGTCTAAGGAGAGGGAAAAAAAGCTCACGTAGGGTTTTGTTCCAGAGGTTTTCTAGGCTATAAAAGCAGTCCAAAATACTCCTTGAAAAAAGGAAATTCAAGTAACTCTTACTTGAGTAAGATGAGTGAAAATATACGGACTCAGCGTGTGGGACCAACATGAAATGATCCAAGTGGGAAGAGTGCATTGCCCTCAGTCTGGGGAAGTGGGAGGAAATGTGCCAGTCAGGATTGTTTTTCAGCTCTCCTTGCTCTGCTATTTTGATTGAGCCTCCTTGTACAAAATACGGTGCTTCTTTACAGGGAAAACATCCACTGACAGGGTAGCTCATGGAATGGGAAGCTTAGGGTTGAGTTGAAGACTTAATGAAGGGCTGTTGGCAAGGAGCTGTCTGGAAGCATAAGCTGACTGTGATGCTGCTCAGGAATACAAATGCTTCCCTCTTGGGGAAGGCAGCGAGGGGTGCATATGGACTCTCTCATACTGAGCATGAAAATTTAATCTGGATAAACGACATCCCCTGGTTGGTAGAAATTAGGGAAGAGGAGCTGCAGCTCATGGGTCTGCTAGTAGTGCCCAGCAGCGAGGGGCCCATGGGGCTTTCACCAGAGGTTGTATGAGACAGGCGTCATCTGCCAGAACTGCCTGGCATGTTGTGATGCCACATCATTACACCTCTCCAGAGTGTTTGCCGTGACTACAACTTGCTGTGAAATGGTGCTGTACCTTCAGGAGGGCTTTTCAGAATTTGTGAGAGGTCTACTGAATTACAGTCTATCAGGGTGAAGCCTTCTGCTGGTGAGACCAGTCGACTGTTGATATGCATAAACAAGTGTGTGTGAGGATGATTGGGAGATATAATCCTCATCACCAAAATAAAATGTATCTGTTACAGCTCATCTTGCTATACAAATAACTGTGAACATTTTGATGTAGTTTTTGAAAGTGTTTTAACTCAGTATTCAGAATATCCTATGGTGAATAATGAAATGAAAGCAAGAAATAAAATATTTCTTTTACAGTGCTGATCTAGCTTCATGTGTTATTTTTTGTCAGGTTTTCACCGAATTTTCTGAATCGCAATGAAACATTGTCATTGAGTTGTCTACGGTAAAGCTTGCGTCACAGTTGTACATTGTTCCTTCTAATCTGTGTTACCTTGTGTTTGTCAAGATAAGTTTATTTCAAGTTCAGGCAGCTTAATTGTCTGGCTGTTCTCCGGCCCCTTGGGATATTGCCATTTTCTCCAGTCTTGATGAATTTGCAGTTTTGTTCTGCCCATCTTGTATAGCTCTTCCTTGGCCACTCCTTGCAGGAAATGTGGTTTAACCCATCTCTGTATCCAAGGACGAATGCTGGTGTGGGGTTTTGAGGCATTTTTTTGTCACTGAAGTTGATTACTGTGTGATTGGAGTGGGGTTAATGGGGACTAAATGGAGGCAGGGAGGCCGTAGGACCACACCAGTGCCAGGTTAGGCTCTGGCTCTGGAGCGTTCCCAGAGGAGTTCTTCGCTTACGCTGACAGTCAGTGAAGCCTCTTGAGGGTGAACTTGCTCTTGTGAAGATTTCCCTCTTTTTTTCCCTCTGGCAGGCCAGGTGACATTCTGAGGTTCCTTCCAAGCCACTTCCCAGACTTCTCCAATAAAACTCCTTCAAGTCACTGTCCCTGGCTTTTGAACGTTCAAGTAACATGACATTTTCTCCCAGAAAACCAAGCACACTGACTTCCCTGACTGAAACTTAAAATTTCTTGATATAATGTCTCCCTCTAGTTGTTTCAAACACTATCATTAATTCTGATTTCAAACAACTTGTGAGGCCAATCAATCTGTAAATTTTCCATCTCTTTCCAGGATGTTTCCCACTCTAGCTGGCTTGGATGGAAAAGGGAATATTTTCCCCAGGTAAATTGTGAATAAATCAATAATTTATGGCTTTATATCAATCAATCAATCAATCAATCACCCATGTTCTTGCTAAGTGGGGAGCAGGGGAGTGTCAGGGGCACACCATGCACCCCAAGCTCTGCCTATAATGCCCCCATTAGCTCCTCACTGTGCAGTGGGTGAGAAGTGACCAGGGCAATGTATTTACCTCACATCTTTAGTTTGATTTGCTAAAATAAACAGAATTTGTTGCTGCACTGTGCTGGCCTATTCTGGAGCCCCTTGGTTTGGTTCCCAGTTGTCCCATCCCATGTCATTGGTATTCTGTGAGGGTGTGTGGCGGCTTGCAGGAAGAGAAAGGAGTCCTGGGGGCTCAGGGGGAAATTGCCAGCCTGGGCTGGCTTTTCGCTCTCAAACCATTCAGGGAAGCTAAGTGCCATGGTGAAAATACAAAAGTTAAGGATTTCGTCATGTAAAATTGGATTACCTACTCCTCTCCTGACAAATAAGTCTGCTGTGCTCTGAAATACAGGTCTTGGTTTTTATACACTGATAAAAAAAACCTGTAAATGTCCTCCTCTGAGGCTGTACTATGGCTTATATAAAATCAGATCCTTCCCCCTCCATAAGGCAATTAATCCTAAATGAAGATTAATGTTCCATTAAACTTTTATCAGTTATGTCACAGACTGAAATGCACTGGTCACATGCAGATAATAGCAAAAACGAATACTTTTATTTTTTCTTTTTAAACCACTGTATCTACAGAAACACTCATTTGCATCAAGTAACTCCCCTGCTCTATTGCAGCTCAGCTATGGGATCCGTATGTTGCCCAGGCTGAAGCTGCTGGAAGGCCCAGCTTTGAGCCCTGGAATCCGTGAGCACCCACATCATTCCTCCTGTCACATTTTAACTTCGCATCAGCATTTGTTCCTTGAGTTCAGAGGCCTGTACAAGATCTTTTCATTGCCTAAAAAGAGAGGAGTAACCGAGCTGTTGGGGTTGCAGCCTCCGTTCCAGCTGGTGCTGGCTGGCAAACGCCCCAGGAATTGCTGGTCCTGGTTTGGCATCTTGGCTGTATTTAAAGTTTGATCTCTGGTGCTTGCTCAGAAGCTCACTTTTTGGGCTGCTTGGGAGGAAGTTGTTGGCATTTGGGTATGGAAATCCAAGTGGCTGCTTTGTGTAGATCCTGAAGGTGATCAAGTCTGCCTTCCCAAGGTTTTTGCAGCTTTATTTCTTTATTTGGTAGCTGCTGATTCCTGTTATTTTTGCCCTGCATCTGCAGCTGGCACAGGCTGACTTAGCCCAGCAAAAACCATCTTGAGTAATGTGACTGAGGTCAGCTGAGGACCCTGGAGAAGACAAAGTTTCTATGTTTAATTCTTTAACCTTTATCCTTTCAACTTCTTTCACCCAACTGGCTGTCAGAATAAGAGTTGCTAGGCAACTCGTTCCCTTCTTGCCATGGCGTTTCTCTCCTTCCCTAGTGTTTTGGTGGACTTTAGAGGGTCTCTTCCATCCCAATAAGCAGTCACTACTTCCCATAATCCCACTGTAAGGAGACAGGATGATATTGCTGCAACACAAAGCTGATTTCACCTAACTTCCATATCAAAACTGCTTCTTGTGCTGCTTGGATTCCTTTTGAGTTCTATGGCAGGTTTCCAGCCAAGCCCTGGGTCTGGCTGTGTTGAAAAAGCCCTTCCAGAGGTGATGATGGTGATGTCATAAATAGGAAGTGTTCAGGTGTAAGCAAAGTAAGGAGGTGAGGGAGTGTTGCATTACAGAAAGCTGCCTATCAGAAAGGAAAGTGAAATGATTTCCAGGCAGAATGTCCTGAGTTTTTTTATTTTTGTTTTTTAAACTTAACAGCATTTTTGGTAAACCTGAACACGTAGACTTTGCTTCTCTTTTAGCCAAGGGGAAGTGATGAAAATAAAAAAGAGAAAAAAAGAAAACATAAAATCTTTAGTTTTTATTTCAGCATCTTTTAAAACCTGTCATAGAATCCTAGAGTGGTGTGGGTTGGGAGGGACCCCATCTCATTCCACTGCCATAGGAGGGACATGTTCTGCTAGCCCAGGTTGCTCCAAGCCCTGTCCAACCTGGCCTTGGACAGAAACTGGTCGCTCTTGGTGAACCAGGCACAGTGTTTCTGTCCTTGCTCTTTTTTAGCTTCAGGCTCTCACAATGATCTTCTGGATTTAGCCTTTGGAGTTTTGAGGATGTCAACTCCACCTGGATGCAGTAAGGGTTTTTTATGAGCACGGACATGTGTATTAAATGAGTCACTGGAGATGAGAAAATAGTGTTTCTCTGTCATGTAATTTTTAATTATAAAAAATACAACTGAAGAGAAACAAAGTGAAGAGAGAAGAATCCTGTTACTATTTCTGGGGCCAATGCTTCTCTGCTGTTGTCCTGAGGATGTTTTTTGCAGTGGGATAAAGGCAAATTTAAATAGTCTGGTTAAAGTATAATTGGTAAGTGCTCAGCTACAGTATTATAATTCAGTTGCACAGAATTTGCATATAACACGGGGATGGAAAAATACAGTAGTAGTGACTGAAGGATTTATGATGTTTTGGTGCATATTGCTCTGGATGTTGATTTTCCTGAGCCTGGGTTTATCAGTTGTCTGGCAGTGGAAGATTTACAGGTGCTATAAATTCACAGCAGCATTTACAGGTGTGTTGTTTTGAGTTAAATGCTGTTCTAGCCGACTGGACTCAGTTAAATGGTTTTTCTTACAAATAACATTGAATCATATTCCAGCTATGTGAGCTCCTTGCACAGCCACGACCATCCCAGGCATGGGTTTGGGAGGGAGGTGCTCAGTCTGCAGGACCTTGCACAGGCACTGGTTTATACCTGGGGCCCTGTGGCTGCATTGTTTCAAAGCTGAGTTTGTGTGGTGCAATCACATTGCACAATTGGCTCTCCCATTTTCCTTTTCTTTCCCCTCCCTTTTTCTTCTCAGTATCCAATTCAGTGTTTTTTGAATTTAGTCGCAGTATTGCTTTCCTAACATAATAAAAGTGTATCTAAGAGAGCCAGCCTGATCCAGCCTTCATAAACTCATCTCTTTTACTAGTTTTAAAAAGGAGTCCTCCTCACGCTCGACCCTAAAAGGGGGAGAGAAAGCCCATAAAGATATCGCAGAATTGACTCTCAGAAAAGCAGCTGCTGTTTTCATGTCAGAAAGCTAAATGTGTGAGTAAAGGGGCCTGTGAGCTCGACAGTGTCCAGGTGCTGGGTGGCTGCCTTTTAACACGGGGTGCAGCTGTGTCCAAGTGTCTCTGTCATAGGGAATCACAGACCCTGAACAGTGGAATGGTCCTGCTGCACCTGCAGAGCTGGACATGGAGACCTCAAGTTACTGCAGTTAGTCCTTGCTTGGGCACAAGGAGGGAAATAACAAGAAAACAAAAGAAAAAACAAATATAAATGGAATTTAAACAACACTGCATCGCTTCCCAAAGTAATAAATGTGACAGGGTTAAAAACCTGTCCCTGGGGAAGATGATAAAACCTTGACAACCTTTTAGAGAGGCTTTCAAAAAACCCAAACTGATGCTGTGCTGATGAATCATGGAATCCCAGAATAGTTTTGTGTTGGAAAGGACCTTTAAAGCTCATCTCATTCCATGCCATTCCATGGGCAGGGAGACCTTCCACTAGACCTGGTTGCTCAGAACCCCATCCAGCCTGGCCTTGGACACTTGAGTATAAGCACCTTTGAAATGTGATGGTTTTCATGTAGTTTCTGCCCCAATTATCAGCAGGTCAGAGTATGTAAAGTTTGAAGGCTGTTGAAGGCAGTAGCAGTTCTGTCTGGGTAGTTCAGAGGTTCATGTTCCTTAGCCCCTTACCAATGACATGATGCAATAACTGACACTGTATAATAACTAAGGCCCTGATGTGTGGACATTAAATTGGAAAAGGAGCAGTAGTTGAACATTTGAATAATAAAATAGTTGTAAGGAGTGTCCTTGTGGGCAGAAGGAGAAGGACTCAACTCCTAGAGGGTCAGCTCAATTGATCCCCGAGAAAGAGGAGATCTGCTTGGAGTACAGTGGAAGAACTTGGAAAATACTTTTGAGGCAGTATTCTCAAGATGATGAAAACAGTACAGTGGGTGAAATTTTCACTTGCCTGTGGATGTTGTCCTCTGCCCTCAGGTGTGAGTGGCGGTTCCAGTGTGGGCCAGCCTCGGTGAGGCATTTACACTCTCAGAGCCAGTCCCTCCTCAAGGCCAGCTGAACTTACTGTGCACTCACGTTGTCCTTGCTTTTCAAAGTTGTCTCAGTCTTTTGCAGTCCGCATTTCTGATTTCTTCAGGGGCCTTGTATTATTTTGTCCCACTCTCACAAGTGGAACGGTGTTGCATTAACTCCTCTCCCCATCAGTTTTCTCTTCATGAGAAAACTGCACGAGCATCTGCAGAGTTTTAGCATGTTTGGATGCCTGCTCTGGCCTATTTTCACCTGGTTTTTCCACGTGAATTATGATCCTGTAGCCATTTTTATTGTTCTGACGGTACAATTCTTAAAAAAAATCCTATTACATTTCAGTTCCTACTGATTGTATTCAATGGTCTTAGGAAGCCTTTTCAATTATTTATAATACATTTTTTCTCCACTCCTACAGCTGAGCAGAATGTATGTTTCTTCCCTGCTCTGTATGGGTTTTCTCCTTGCTTTGACTACTGTGAGGCTGTTTCCAGCAGGCTGTCTCCCCCACTTCTATTCATGTGTTGATTTGGCAGGAAAATGCCAGTGTGGTCTCAGCTGCTTGGCCAGGCAGCTGTGAGGGGGCGTGGGAGAATGCTCCATTTGCCCTGTGCTTTCAGGATTGTTTCCTCCAGCCTGGCCCTGCTCAGTGATGCACCTTTCACAGCTGCAGGACCACGAGCCAGTGGTTCATCTCCCTGCATCCAAAAGCTTCCCAGTCCCACAGCTGGACTGATGTGTGACCCCCTGCTCCTTCCTCCATGGGTTACATTCCGTGTGCTGCCTAAACAGAGTTGGAAGCTGGACTCAAAATGGTGTTGGGTGGTTCCTGGTTACCAGGTCAGCTCCAGTTTCAGTTTTTGGTGGTGAACAGCACAGGTAAGTTTATGCCCTTCACTCTTTCTGCAGAGATGTAAAGGCACACAGGCACTTTGCAAGCATGACTTGCATTATTGAGTGCCTTCTGCAGTCCCTGTGTCCATGCTGTGCATGCAGGAAGCACTGGTGGTGTGTTTGCATGTATTGGTGCTGAATCTAACCCAACATCTAACAGACCTTTCCAAAAGGATGCTGTGTCCCTTTGCTTCAGGTCTGCAAGGGTTTTGCTGAGCTGGGATTCGTGGGTGAGGTATAAATGCTCTCAGAGTGGTTCTTAAACCTCTTTATGTACCAAAAATTGCTTCATCATTACTGTTCTGCATGGTATGTGGTTTAAATAAATTCAGGTGGTATTCAGGTAAAGTTTACACCATGAAACAGAAGGTTGTGCTTTATACACACAGGTGGTTTCAAATGGTGGATTTTGAGCTGAAACAGGTCCCTAAACTGGCTCAAAGCTGAAGAGCACCGTACTGGTGTATGAGATGCAGACCCAGCTCCCTATACAAAGAAAATTATTATGGTCAATACAGAGACAGTATGCTACCAGCTGGAATAAAATGTAGGTAGTTGAAAAAAGACAGAAGCTAGTTTATGTATTTTAAATGCTAGTGAGGTCTGTTGCTGACTTGGCTCCTCCTTGTCATCAGTGGGAGGAGAGATCTGCAGCCCTCCCTGCTCCTGTGCCACTGATCCAGCTCTGCCCTGGCTGGTTGTGTTTGAATTATAACTGTGTTAACATGAACTGAAAATACTGCAATTGGTTTTGGTTAGTCTGCTGCTCATTTATTTATATTATAGGCTGAAACAGGGATTTAGATGTTATTTTGTGAATATCTAGGCTTGGTTAGGGATGTATCCATGCAACATCTCACGATGGAACTGTAACTGATGATATTCTAAGACCTTTTTTTTTAATTAAAAAAAAAAAAAAAGGGAGAAAACCGCTGCCTAAAACTTGGACTGGAGTAAACTCCTAAATCTGTGTTGAAGGAAATGTTTTTGCCTCCATCAGGGATGTCCAGAAACTGCTGTGCCTGAGTGCTGCATGGCGAGGTGGGATCAAAGTAGGGAATGGATCACAGCAGGTTTTACAGGAGCAGAACCCAGTTCCTCTCTCACCTGTGTTCTTCCAGCTGCCTGTTCTGGGCTAGAGGTTTCTGAAGCTCTGCTGCTCAGAGCACAGCCTGCTTTCTCAGCTCCCCTCCCAGCTGAGGATAACCTTGTGGGATAGGGTATGAGATTGAGTAGCATGTGGCATAGGACTCTTGGATCAAACCATGTCAGCACAAACATTCAGGTACCATGGCCTTCAGCACCAAAAATCCTGTGTTCTCCTCCTGGATACTGAGGAGCTATCCTGCAGAGCAGGAGGGAGCAGGCAGTAGTGTCATTTTGGGAACACACATTGCAGTGTGCATCAGTTTCATCCCTGGCTTGTGCCATTTCCATGGGACTACAGCTGGGAAATCATAAAAGCCCAGCAGAAATGCTGAACCCTATGCAGCTGTTCAGAAGAGCTAAGAGTGAAGTGAGCTGCTTTGTTAGCTCTTATCCTGTATTTTACCTGCTGAATTTAGCAAGATTGCAGCTTGTTGGTTCAGCCATGGAGGAGGCAGGTGTGCATGGAACGGGTGCCTGTGCTGGGATCGCTCCTCAGCAGCCTGGATGAATCACCTCCTGTGGTTCTCAGCACTTACTCTGTCACTTAAGTGTTATCAGGTTAGTGAAGAAAGATTTCTTATTTCTCTAGCTCATCTGCAAAAAGAGGAGGCCCCTTGAAACTGCTCTGTCCCCTAATTGCACAGCAGCAGCAGCAGACGTACATATGGCAAATGTTTCCTTGCTGACACATTAGCAGCAGGTCCCCAGCATCTCAGCCCCTTGGCTTCTGCATAGCTCAGTTGTTCTGTGTTAAGTTTATCCTCAGTGGCACATAAAGTAGCAGCTCTTTGGATGAAAAATGCCTTGGAAGCGATGTGGTGTGGATGGGAGGGTCGTGGGCTCTGTGTAGATGCAGAGACATCCAAGGACATCCAGCCACCCCTCCCCAGCTTGTAGCTGCTTTCCACTTCCTCTGTGGGCAGGAATTTGGCCCAAACGTGCTGCTTGGCCAAGCTTACCAGGATGCAAGGAGAGGTCTCCAGGTGGAAGCTGGAAGCTCACAGCATAACTGAAGAGTGGATAGTCAAGGCAGAGTCAAAGCAGTTTCCCAAGGTGAGGTGGGGTAATTCTGTGCTGGATTTTTGAGCAGAGAGATGAATGGCTGCTGTTATGTATTCATCATTCATTGATGGAGCAGGAGATTGAGGGAGATGCTGGGGTCTGTCATCTCATTTGTGGATATTTTTAAGGATTTTCTAGGGAATAACCAGTCAACTGACTGTGGGACTTTTTGTTGCAGAGCTGTTACAATAAATCAGTGGGTCTAAAGGGACCCTGCAAACACCCAATTACAGATTATTCCATTAGGACCCATCTTGGTGTGGTTATTTCTGCCTTCATGGTGGCACACAGGAAAGATTAAGAAGTAGTTCGGGAAGGAAATCATAAGTGTGAAAGAACAAAGAATGAAGATTAGACATTTAAGTCTTAAAATTCCAGGTCTTTGCTGCCACACTAGTGGGTGGTATTAGATCCTTGATGCCTTTGCTGTTTGAAATAAAGAAGTATGTGTTCCACATTTTTAGGACAGACTTATTAAACCACTCCTTTTTCTCTAAGAGGGGCAGTCCTTAAAAGAGCTCAGCTTCAGGCCAGAGTCAGTGTTGACATTTGGAGATGCATCCTGCAGCCCTGGTGGAAAGAGGAGAGGAATTCAGGAGAACAAGGCTATTTTTTCAGTGTGGTAATTATCCCTCAAGGTTTTCTTCCAAAGCAGTGGATCTTGTTGATGTAGTGGCTGCAGCTTCTACATCAATTATTTTAGTCTGATCTGACATGATGGTGGTGACTACCTAGGTGTAATGGCTGCATCTTGAAATTATTTTATTAAGGCAGAGCAAGGAGAGTGAGTCTTCAATAGGGAGATGATGCTCAGACCTGTGCTTAGATGCATTCAAAATATTGTATAAATCTCTGGTCCTGTACCTCAGGGCCTTTTACTGTGTCCTACTCAGTAAAGCACATCTTTCTCTTAAACCACGAACACAGAAATAAAATTAAATAGGAGAGCTTATTTCTGGCTTTTTTTATACTGTAGAGGTGCTTGAGCTACCTTTTCATTACAGTAAGTGCTGGAGATTATTCTCAGAGACACAAGAAAGTCATGTATTGAGAATTGAACCTGGCTTTTCCATACTCCTGTCTAGTGTCTCACATCACATCAGCCTGGGCTGCCACCACCAGCACTGCATTTTCAAAATCCCTTTGGAAATAAATCACAAAGCAGTCTTTGTTCCATGAAACTGGAGGTTTAGGAAGACACGTCAAGCTACCTAATGTCAAGGTGTCAATGTCACCTAATGGAGAGGTCAGATCCCTCGTGGTGGTTGCTGGTGGGTTTTTAGTTATCTGGTGTTGACTGTAGTCTTTTTTAGTGTGGAGCAAGGGTAATGGCTTCAAACTGCCAGGAGGCAGGGTTAGATGGGATACTGGGAAGAAATTCCTCCCTCTGAGGGTGGTGGGATTCTGGCACAGGGTGCCCAGAGAAGCTGTGGCTGCCCCTGGATCCCTGGAAGTGGCTTCGAGTACCCTGGGGCAGTGGAAGGTATCTGTCATGGCAGGGGTCGGATGGTATGGGCTTGAAAGTCCCTTCCAACCCAAACCATTCCATGATTTTGTGGACATCTCTCTGTCCTTCTAACAACCACAGCAACCTCTGCTGCAGAAGCAGGAAATATTTAGGTGTTCTCTGCATATTGTCATACAGTCTTACTTTTTTCTGAAAAGTATTGAGGATAAACATCCTGAATCTTTGGAAATCTGGTTGGGTAGTACCTGCTTCTGTGTTAAAGACAAGCTCTGGTACCACTACTGGTTTGGAAGAGGTTGTGCATATGAAATATATTTGAAAAGTTTGGGTTCTCACCTGACACAGGCCATCTCTGTGTGAGCAAAACCAAATATTCTACAGTGTCGCCAGCCAATTAAAATCTCATCTAGCTTCACAATTTTGTCTATTAATTTTCACAGAAAGAGGAGGGAAAATAATTAAATATTAGAACTGCATTCTGTAATGGTGGTGGTAATCTTTGTATCGCTACTACTAAAGTATTTGAGGGTAAAAGAAATTCAGAAGGAAATGTAATTAATTTTCTTTGGAAACAGCGAAAATGGTAAGTTTTATGACTGACATCTCATGTGCTGCTGGGCTTTTCACACTGATTTTACTTCAGCTCCACCCTGTGTGAATGAAGAGGATGATTGCAATGCAATTCCCTTTCCCTTCCATATTTGTATTTTACTCTGTGATGTTTGAAATCTTTTTCCATTGATTTACTGGTGGTATTTCTCCTTACGAGTGTGAGGAAGGAGAAGATGCTCCCAGGAAGTCTCATGCTGCTGTTGAGAGCTTTGCTATTTGGAAATCACTTGTTGCTTTAATATATCAAAACCCTGTGTATTGGATCAGCATAAATGCTGATTGCAAACAAAAGAAAAGAAAATCAGCTAATTTTGCTGATGAAAAAGGTGATTTAAGCCTCAGCAGAGCAAAGGCTGTCCTGTGTTAAGCTGATCATATGAATTAGTAGAATTAATTCAAACCAGGCTCTCTGTGCTGGGAAAAACTAGGTAGATAATCTCTGTAATGCAGGGTGTTTTTAGCTGTCAAGTTGCAGTATCCCTGTTTTCTCTTGGAAAATGGATTTGTGCTGAGCACAGCTTCCCAGGAGAGGACACAGGGCAGGTCCCCCATGGGCCTGGGCAGCTGGGCTGGTTTGGTGTGTCAGTGCTGGTTTAGTGTAAAGCTATGGTGTGTTTCCTTGTGCTCCTGCATGGTTTTACAGCATGGAGCTGATTCCTTCCCCTCCCAGGCAGTCACTGCTGTGCTCACCTGGCTCTGCGGGACAGCCTATGTACAGTAGGAGGCTGAAACGTGTAATAAACACAGGACTTGTGCATCACAGGGGCAAACAATTCATAGAAAGGCAGAAAATGCTTCATTTCCTGGCTGTTTCTACCACTGGGTGAGGGCAGCATGTTCTGACCATGGCTGCCAAGGAAGAGAAATCACCACTCACTTTGACTTTTCTTTTCCCCCTTGTGCCACTGGAAGATGTTGCTTCAGAGTGTTTGTATCTCTCATTCTGCTGTTCATTTAGCCTTGCTTATTTAGCAAGTCAGTTAGTTTAGCTTTCAATATAACTGCACTATTCATCCCAATTTGAATAATTTGAAATAGGAGAAAGAGACCTTACATGAACATTTTTAAAAATCTTCTTTCCTTCCTTCCTTAGGCTATTGGTGCACTTCAAAGGCAAAAGTGATATCTTTTTGGCTCCAAAAATGCCTTTTGGATTTTGAATAGAACCCAAAAAGTCATCTTTTGTGGTGGAGGATAGCTGAGAGAGATGTCGTAGTGGAGAAGTCCCAGGTGCAACCTGGGACTTCCAGCAGCCCTTGTGGAAGACAAATTCAGAATTCATTTCTGCTTTCTTCTTTTTGGGGAAAAAATTGACATGGAAATCAAATAGGCCTATTTCTAATATGACATAAACGTAATTAGTAGCAGTAAGTTAAGTCCTTGAGTTCTGCCTGGAACAGATTGTTTCATAGGAAAAGCCACTATGGTTTTTATTTGTAGCTTAGGGTGTTTTCATGGTTGCATGAAACTCGTTGCTTTGATCTCTTGAGCACTGTGAAATTTTAACCTGGTTTCCTGTGTGGTCAACATGGAAAGAAACTTGCAGGTGTATCTGCAGCCTGAAGATTATGAAAGATCAGTTATGTCAATGCAATAAAGATGAAAACAAATACACCTGTTGTAATAGAAGAATTAACATGCATTTGTTGTAAAACACTGGAAGTCCTCCATTTGTATGAAGTGTTTGTGGAAGCAAAATGTATTTTGTCAAGGATGCAGCCTTTGACCATCAGAAATAAGAGGTGAAGGTGTAATGAGTGGATTAATAAAGCGTTGAAAGAGTTGGTAAAAGAAAAAACACATCATTACTTAGAAGAAAGAAAAAAAGGAATTGCTTTAGGTTTCCAGAGGTTTCTATTCTAAGAGTTGAGCTCCCCCATTTTTAGCTCAGAAGACACCTGGGGTACAAAGTACAGCATCTGGGAGTGTCTCTGGTCTTCTCCTGACCCACGTGTAAGATGTTAATCCTCAGCCTGCTGCATTTCATTTGGGGGTGCTGTACACACTTTTGATCTGCCCGAGAGATTTTTCTCACTAGCGTTTTGCAGATTGGAGCCTGCAAATTGCCTCTCAAATCTTGATAATTAGTGATGGTGGGTGGTGAACATGAACTGCAAATGGTTTGAGGTTTTCTTCTTCTTTTTATTTTTGGCCTCTGAAAATCTGTGTGCCCCCAAAATGCAGTGGAAGACAAAAGGGAGAATTACATTTGTGCAGAAGTGGGAGAGGAGGAGGAGGAGGAACGGATGTGTTGTTCTGCTGCCGTGTGAAGAGCTGTGTTTCACATCCCCAAAGCTTCACCAGGCATTCACTGGGTGAGGACCAGTACCTCTCTTCTGAGTGATTCCCAAACCTCATCCCTGAGGACTCTGGTCCTCAGGCAGGGGAGGTTTCCTGAGGCTGGAGAGCATCATGCTACCCTGTACCTCGGATTTTATCCCCTGTGAAATTAATGCTGCTTTCCTGCCACTCTGTTCTCTGTAATAGATCCTCTGCTATCCCTGGGTTGTGTTTAGCTGTCTGTGTCTCACAGCACTACGTTAACAGCAGTAGCTTTCTCAGCCCAGTTTATTGGCACCAGAAGAAGTTTGCCTCCATAACCCAGCCATTAATTGTATGGCTTTTTCAAGTGCTGCTGTGATTGCTGTTCTTTATTGTAAAAGGTGAAACTTCCAGTTCTTGTATCCACATCTCTTTCTTTTAATCACAGCATGCCTTCAAATGTGACCATATTTTTAGAGGTTGATGTGTGCTACCAAAATGCTGCTGGAGAGGTTTGACTGTGGATATTTTTTTCCTTTTCTCCCCCCAAAGAGCTTTATTTTTCTGCATTCCTGTTCTGTGTCTCCTTGCTCCTGATTGTTGCTGCAGCTCAATGGTCCTGGGACCATCACCATCCTGGACACTAATCAATAATTAAGTATTCTGCAATTTGTTGTGCTGCATGTTAGCTGTATAAGGTTTCACAAAAAAGTCTCTTCCCTAAACCCAACCCACTGCTCCTTTGTGAAATACACTTGGGTTTTATTACCAAGCAGCTGTTTTTCCTTTTGTGAATGGTCCCTGCTGAAAGACAGAAAAATAAACAGGAAAAATAGTTGAATAAGGCAGGAGCATAATTCATTCAACAGGTATTTCTGTGCCTGCAGTTCTGCTGCTCAGAGGTGCTGAGCTGTGGTAGGCAGTGATTCCCCCATGACAGCCTCCTATTTGGGTCTCACCCAAACACCTTCACATCCTTTCCAGGGTTACATGAAGCCTTCTCTTGCTCCTTTCCCCATAGTTAGCCACACCCTTTTCCCTGGAATAATACTGCTGGTTGTATTTTAAATCAGAAGTCTGTTTTTAGGCTCTGTCTACCTGGAGGTTCCTGCTTTTCTCTGAAATCTGAAGCAAGGACTCTGTTGGTCATATTTACCCCTCATTTGTTTCAGCTGGTCCATTAAAAGCTCTTCTCTTTAACCAAATTTACGTCCTCTGGGAAAATAAGTTCCCATTTAATTTCCAGTCCAGGTAGCAGTTCCTTCTCCCAGTCTGCTGTTTCTCCTCCATCTCCCACACCCTTGTGTGTCTTTACCTATCTCCAAGCACAGCATGGCCGATGCTTTAAATCCCTTTGGATCCTTGTTTCCCCCCAACAGTGAGAGGGAGTGCAAGATGTCACTTGGACACATGAGAAGATGAACTGTCCACTTTGACCCTCCCTGAACTCCAAAAATCGAGGAACTTCCCTGGCTTTTCACTGACTTTTCCTGTAAAATCTATGTTTTCCTGGGGCGGTGGAGGAGGGAAGGTAACCATATAGGGTTAAAAAACAGCTCCAGAGGGGTGTGCTCACTCCCTTCCACTAACAGCATCAATGCCTGGTGTAAGTTGCCCAAAAAATTGGCTTCCCCATCCCTAGAAGTGTCGCAAGGCCAGGCTGGATGGGGCTTGGAGCAGCCTGGGCTAATGGAAGGTGTCCCTGCCCATGGCAGAGGTTGCAAAAAGTCCCTCCCAACTTAAGTTTTTCTATAATCCTATAATTAGCTGTGGCTAAGGGGGAAGAGAAGGATGGAGCAGTGAGAAATTCAGGCTCAGGTGTGCATCTGTAGGAGAGGGAAAAAGGGAGTAGAGCATGTTGGGGGATGTACTGAACATAAAACTGTACAGGGGTGGCTGCTGGGAACAGGGATTAACAGATATACACTGAATGTTCTGGAACACCCTCGCCTAGTGGAGAGAAAGCACCACTGTGTGCACAGAAGTGGGAAGCTGGCTGTGAGTAGGAGTTGGAGGTGGTTCTTCATCCAGAGTCCTTCCCCTTGCTTGGTGAAAGCCCCGGTCTGCAGAAGCGGAATTGCTCTGAGCCCGGCTGCCACATCATGTCTGTGGCTTTAGGGGTGGGCAGGAAAATCCCTCTGGAGGCAGGAGCAGAGCCCTCCTAGACCATGTCCTGGTGTGTCACTGAGCTGCCCTGGCATGGGGCAGGTGTGCTGCCGGTGCTGAGTGCTCAGGGAAAGGAAACTCACTATTTCCCGTGGGATTGTGCATTCCTGCTGGAATGGATACTGCTGTGTCATAGAATGCTTTTGGTTGGAAGGGACCTTAAAGATCATCTCGTTCCAGCTCTCCCTGTCCTAGGTAAGAGGGCTTGTCTGATGTTACACATAAACTTCCTGTGGTCAGCATGGAGCAAAATGAGCCACAGCCTTGTAAAGCACATGCTCAGAAGTAACGAATTAAGAAATTGTGTGTATGATCTCATGCTATAGCTGAACTAAAAAACTTGACAAAAGGGGGAGTTTCTCAATTTCCTTTCTTCTGAAAAGTTTGGCTGGTGGAAAGGCAAACCAGGTCATCTCAGCAAACTTGGAGGTAGCTTTTGTTCCAGTGCAGAACCATTTAGCAATAAACAGTCGATGAATTTGAATTTATTTTTAACCTAAAATATCACAGCTCTGGATTCGATTTTTCTTTTCCCTTTTGTTTTATGTGACATCTGGACTGTTCAGGGAGTGTTTAGTGGGTTGTGCGCTCTGGCCCAACACCAGTGCACCCATTAAACTTATTTTGTGCTGTGAGATAAGGATCAGGAGAAAGCAAAGCAGGCTCAAAACTTTAAAAGGTATAAAGAAGGCTTTATTAACAGAACTAAAAGATGGATTATAAGAATCAGAATAAACCTTCAGAACACTTCTCCTCCCCCCACCTCATCTTTTCATTCCCGCTGACAACGTAAAGAGACAAAACCTGTGCCTTTCAGTCAGTTCACCACCCTTAAAATAGTCTTTCTTCAGTTCACCTAGGGAGAAGAGTCTCTCCTGCCATGTCATGGAGACCTTTCCATAAGAAACAGTTCTGTTGTGGCTTTCATATCACAGGGAATCAGCTGCTCAGAAAGGAAATCTGTGTGCAATGTGAAAGTCCCTTCCCTCGACGTACAGCTCTTCCCACAACTGTGTTCCGGGGCTCATGTTTGTCTAAAGGGGTACTTTTTTAAGGATGAGCTGTTCTAGTATAAAAGCAAAGTGTCTCTTAATCTATCTGTGGAAGCAAAAATTCTCTTCTTCTATCCCTGGAGCAAAGGTTCTCTTCTGTCTCTGTGGCAAGGTTTCTTGTCTCTCTTGTCTCTCTCTGGTCAAGCTTCTCACAGATCACAGCTACTTTGACATCTGCTTGTTTCAGCATGGGTGCCTTTGCTCAGGCTGCAGTTAGAATGCTACACCTCCCCAGTTGCATTCATGAGTCACAAGGGATATTCTGATATCATAGTCCATCACCATGGCCTTAAAAAAGAATTTCAGCTCCTAGGTTTGAGCATGTCCTCTTTCTCCTCCCTCTGGTCTTCAACTCCTTCTTCACTGACCTCGGTGTCTCCATGCTGGTTTCCTCACATGCCTTCACCCTTTCCTTTTCTCTTACTCCAGAGAGGATTGATGTCTGTAAGGTTTATCTGTGCACTGAGAGAGTTTATGTATCTCCCAGGCCCTGCTGTTGATCACACGATCTCTGCTGGGCAGCGGCCGGAGCTGCTGCAGACTTTCCTGTGGCACTCAGTTGGCTCCTCCAGCACGGTCGCTCGGGGCAGGTGGGGGAAAGAGCAGCTGGGATCTCAGCAGCCAGGCCAGGGCTCAGCAGCAGCAGCAGGATCTCAGCAGCCAGGCCAGGGCTCAACAGCGGCAGCAGGATCTCAGCAGCCAGGCCAGGGCTCAGCAGCAGCAGGATCTCAGCAGCCAGGCCAGGGCTCAGCAGCGGCAGCAGGATCTCAGCAGCCAGGCCAGGGCTCCGCCGCGGCAGCCGGA